>JBBPDC010000002.1:18016597-18046852 GCA_037974485.1 Hemigrammopetersius urotaenia | reverse complement strand
GTATCTGCACAAAATGAGTGCAACGTCAGTTTTCCAAGAGTCCAGTACACAAACACTGGGCACAGTCAGGGCATGTAGGGTTGATTCATGGTCATTAACTTAGACCAGTTCCACACTAGGTCATGCATCATCCTGCCTGTGTCAGTATCATTTTGTGCTGGGGAGAAAACATATGCCAGCTCAGTCCTCTCTCACACTCTTTCTCACCCCTTTGTCTGTCTCGTCTCCCATTTAATGTTCACACGTGGTCCCGCGCTTGTGGCGCATGCGCCAATCAGACGTTTTTCTGCTCCGGCCTGGGCGTCTCAGTAGCCAGTCGGCGCTGAGCTGTGCTGATCAGCTGTAATTGAGGAAGTGAGGCTGTTGCCGTAGTGAGGGAGGAGAGTGACTCATCGGCTGCTGGGCTAATTTTAGCCACACAACGCTGTTAGGGGGCGGCGTGGGCCCATTCTTCCCAGCTTTCAGTCCCATACAGCAACGAGTTGGTTCATCTGTCATTAAAGGCTTAAAACGCATCCGAGAGAAGCGAGGGAGGAGAGGAGTGGTAAATGGATGAGGAAAATATAGAACACTGTACACATGCATATTGTACACCGATCAGCCAAAACATGGAAGGGAACATGGAATATTGGGCAGTGAGTGAGGAGTCTGTCTTGAAGCTGAGGTGTTGTAAATAGGAAACGTGTGAAAGTGTAAGGAGCTACTTTGAAAAGGTTGAAATTATGACGGCTAGACAACTGAATCACAGCATCTCCAAGATTGCTGGTCTCGTAGGATGGTCCTGATGAAGTAAAGTGGGTCCTTACAGTCTCTTGTGAACACGCCAAGGCACAGCTATACGTAACCCATTCATCAAGTGAAGCAGTGGCCTGCCACCAATGAGGGCCGCCCATGTAGCAGTGTGTGGGGACGGTACCTCAGTGGTGCCACTAACATCCCAAGGATTTAAACCCACTTGACCACCAGCTGCCCCAGATGCAGTAGTGCTGGACATGCAAACTATTGTTGTACCCTGATTTTACCTTCATTTTTATGCACAATACGACTTGTTGATATGTCCTAGAAATCATATTGTGATATTGGTAACCTGTTTTGTAAAGCAGAATACAGTAATCCCCTGCTATTCGTGGGGGTTACGTTCCAAGAGCACATGCATATAATGGAAAAAAGCCTAAAAATGCCTATTTTTTGTGTAAACCATAAATATGCCCCCAATATGCTCCTAGAACACTTTAATTTCATTTTAAACACAGTTTAATACATTACCCTTAACAAAAAAAATATAAAGATAAACCTGTATCAGGACTGTACAGATTACTGAACTCCTGTAGTGCTAGAAGGTAAATATCAATATTACCGCTGTACAGACTCCACTGTAATTCATACACCCGCATTTTCTTTGGTCTTTCCTTTTGTATAAGTAGGGTAAATACAGTAATTGAATGTATTTTTTTAGTAATAAAAATAGAGTAAAATATAGGAGTAATCACCAATAATTTTTACAGTTCAATAATTTACTGATAATCCGTCGGGCAGTTGTTTTGTATTAATAATTGGCACTAAAATACATGAAGAATTATATATCGCCATGAAATAAAATATTATATCTGCCGTTTCCACGAATTTGCTGTTTTTGCCAAAATTATTTGTTTTGGTTCTAAGAAAAAATGACTGAATTTGAAACACTTTAATTTCATTTTTAATTCAACTTAATACATTTTTTTGGGACTTTTCACTTTCATATGAAACGTGAAATACAAGTCATAAAAGCCAGATTAGATCCCCACAGCCTTCTGTTCTTAAGACCACTGCAGCCTAACCAACTTTTATTCAATGATATTTGACTTTCAGATTAAATGTGACATGCAAGATATAAAGTAGACAACTCTGATTTGATCCCACGACCTCCTGGACTTGAGCCCACAGTTTACACTATAGAAACAGTGCAGATTCTCAACTTATTTTTGGCCGTTTGACTTTCAGATGAATTTGACATACAAGACATTAAAATTAAGACACTGATTAAATCGTACAACCTTCCAAACTCTAGCCCACAGGTAAAGCCAGTGAGCTACTGGGCTTGACAAGCCATATAACTTATGATATATGACTTTCAGATGAATGTGTCGTGCAAGACAGGAAGCTAAAGACTCGGGTTTAACCGTAGTTTAAACTGTGAGCTACAGAGCTAGGGCGGATACTAGGCTCTTTTTTTTTTTTAATATTTGACTTTCAGATTGTGTTCAAATCAAGAGTCCATTAGCCATTTCCTCCAGAATCAATAAAGACACTTCTGATTATGATACTTAGTCACTTAATGTTGATATTGTTCCTCTTACTCTGGTTTAAACCAGGATCACTTAAGACATATCTCATAGCAAAGCATGTTTTGGAGACAAACCTTGGCATTGGCAGACATGATACCTGGTGGAGTAGTGGAAAAGTCCTTGTCTCTAAGCAGCAGTTAGTTCAAATGTTGCATAAATATATTGGAAGGCACAAACTATTAAGACTTAACAAACTGGAACCCAACCAACTAGTTTGTTAGGTCCTACTGTCTTAAAAGTTTCACACAGCAAACTGCCACATTGCCTGTTTCAGGCTCTATAACCCCAGCTTCTCATCGCTCAGGAGCCCGGTGGGGGGCAGGTCATTTTTTTTTTTTTTCATTTTTAGATTAAATGTGACATGCAAAACTTAAAGCAGATTTTCACTGTAAAAGTAATTCTAATTAGTTATTCTAAAAGTAAAAGTAATTCTTATTATATGCAGTAGCACTAGACCTCGACTATGGCTCCCCGGACTGATCTGTGTGACTGAGAGGGCCACGAGTGGAAAATATCCATTATACATATTCGGACATTAATGTCTGACAAAAACACACATAAATGAAAGTAAAGTGGCCCTTATAGTCATGCATGAACACACCACACCACAGCACACAATGTGAAATTCTTTCTCTGCATTTAACCCTTTAACCTTTTCACCGAGTACAGCAGTGGGCTGCCACCAACCACTCCTGTGTTTATTTAGCCGTGCCTGGGCTGCTGGCATTATTAGCCTGTAGAAATGTGAAATCCTTCCGTTTTTAAAAGATGCCCCTGGAAAAACAGTGCTGAAAGACCTGACATGGTCCCCTGTATTTTATACTGAGGTTTTTTTGTTTGTTTGTTTGTTTTTTTAGGAGCAAGCAGTGTTATGGTTTGCATAACACATAGTGTTCTGAATTTTGTCTAGAAGTCTCCAGTTTTGTCTCATCTGACCACACAACCTTCACGCACAATTTAGCTGGGTCGCGGTGTTGCTTTCTGGCAAACTCCTGCTGTGCTTTGATGATTTGCCTCTGTAATTACTTTTTTTTCTTGCCTCCCTCCCATATAGGCCAGTTGTAAACACAGCTCTTGATCTTTTTGGCTGGTTTTTAGTCTCTGAACTTTGTGGCTTCTTCAGAATGATTGCAGGCGTCATATCTATTGTTTGGTTTCCAGTCTTGTGCATTTATCTCTAATTCCCTTAGAACGATCTTTGGTCTTCCTTTTCACTAAGTTTCTCAGGATTTACAGTCTGACCAATGGTTCTGGAGATAAGGCATTTTTATTCAGAAAAGATGAACGTTTATGATTCACATGTAGAAGCTGATCTTGAGCTGGTTGTGTCTTTGTGAGGACAGTGTTGTCATCGTCATATACCTGGAGCTTCCACAGCTTGCGATGTGTTTATTTGGTAATTTATCATAGAATGTTTTATTCCATTACACCGGTGTAGCTTTAAATTATCATATTTTGAGGGTCAGTCTTTGATAGTTTGTGTTGCGTCATTTTACTTTAAAAGTGTCATTTCTTATCCAGTCAGATCAGATAACTTGAGAAATGAATGGGCGTGGGACTGTAAATTAGGCAGAGCTTAAAAAGTGGCCAGTGTGTGGAAATGCAAGGCTTGTAATGTGGTGCTTCATTGATTTCTGCTTCAAGATCTCATGGTAATAATGAGATTTCTGTGAATGAAACACACATCGATGTTAACATATGCATTCATTCTTATAATAGACTGTACAAAGGTCAGCAGAGCAGAACACAATTGGCCTTATTGCCCTGGAATGGCATTTGCCCTTTCTTCACAATGGGAGAATAGAATGGACAGTGGGAGGAGTTTTAGCCTGAGAGTGGCCCAGCAGCACTGGGTCGTAAATTGAAGAGACATGGAGACGTGTGATTGGTGGATTGAGCCCAACTGTGGTGGGAGCGGGCTGTGATTCAATCAAGAGGTCAAAATGGTCAGGAAATCCTTTTTGTTCCCCCCCCCTCATTTGCTAGTTCTTACGCTTTTGTCAGTCTGTCTTCCCTCTCTTTTGTACTGGAAGTGTCCTGCCAGTGGGATTCTGTTGCAGTCAGCTGCTGACAAATCACAGGGTCAGCAGAGGGCGGAAGGTTTAAACAGTGCTCTGACTTTTAGGGTCTCAGGGGTGACTGACCACAGGGCCATAAGCTCATAGTGTGTACCGATCACACTATGTGTGTAATGTTCAGACTGAGGCTGCAAGTAGATGAAGGTGACTATTAAAAATTGTACCTCAGCATATTGTATTATGAATAGCATATTGTTTGTGGCTATTTGTTGGTGTGGACTAATATATAAGCTTGTGGCTATATCACTGAATCAGAAAACTATAATATTGTTTTACATGATGTGCTGTTGTATCATTAATGAAAGACTCTGTTTTGTTGAAACATGGACTGAATCAATCAGATCATGGATTTTGTGAATTCTTACATGTCCAGACGCTTGTTGGCTCTTCCGCTGCTGATAGATTACAGTTTTCAAACCCAGCTTTATAGGAAATAGCTGTCTGGTAAGATCAGTCAATACATTGATCAGGAAGTTAAACAGTTACAGACCTTTAAGTCGCTGATGCCCTGGTACTGACCTTCCGTTTCAGTGCGGATGGACCGCACACTGGATGTAAAATCATATTGTGTCATAAGTGACCTCCAGGTGCTCTGACTGCAAGGGGCTTAAGTAATTACATCAGAGCTGATTGGGCTTGTGCTCAGTGATGGTAAAAGTCATTGCGCTGTCATTCATTTATTGAAGAAAAAAGTTACCATTATCATTACTTTTAATGGTTGAAATACCTGTATGGACACATCTGTAAGACTTTTGTACATATCAAATTGATCGTGGGGTGTGTGGGGTTTGTGTGTAACATTCAAGAACTTTCTGCAATACAGTCTTATATTTGTAATGTAACAAAGACCACAAGGAACGACTAGTGCCACAATCACTCAAACACTTCATTTGTTCACTGCACTGATGTACATACTGCATTGCAGTAAAATCCCAACTATCATGACAATGATGCAATCTTTGTAATGCGGTTGAGTGTTTTTACGTATATACTGTTAATATCCACAATAGGCTCATAAAAGCATTAAATGTAACTATGTTCATATTTATTATTATAATAATAATAATAATAATTATTATTATTATTATAATGGGACACAGGAGCCAACAGTTAAAAAAAAAAGGGAAGTATTAACAAAAACAAAAATTCCCTCATTAACACAACTTTGCTTAACCTTTCTGAATCAGCAGTTTCTGTTACTGTGCAGGCCTGGTGCTGACTAATTACATCATGAAGCTGTAATGCTGCCCGCTTTTGCACTGTGGACTTAAAAACAGCATTTAGTGGAACCAGACTCTGTCAATAAAACTCAATATAAGTGGATCTTGTGGGCCATTTTAAGGGTAGAAAGGAAGAGGGATACTTAAGAAAAGAAGTGACATCAGACACAGGATAGATGCAGCCTAGTGGGCACTAACCTCCACCCAAACCCGGGGCCTTTAAATGGCCTGAGAGGATGTGACGCTGGTGTCTAAATATTCGTGACTGTAAAGATGGGAGCGATACGCCATGTCCCTTGGGGAGAAGCCTACACAATGAGTACCAGTCAGCAGCCGCTCTGACTTCATGTCTGGGGCAAAAAGCTCGTTTTTGTGCTGCTGTCATGGCAGCCTGTATTCTCTACCACAGAAAAGCCATTCAGAGGTGAAGGCGCAGATGTATAGGAGGCAACTCATTTAAAAAAAAAAAAAAAAAAAAGACGATGTAATGACAGATGACCTTTTTTTTTAATTTCTTTCTTCTTTTTTTTTTTTTTACTAATCGTGTCTGTGGGTTTAATTTATACAGAATGTTTATTTTTCAGTGTGAGATTTAGTTTTCCAGCTGTTATTTTGTTCTTCGGCCCCCAAGAGCCAATGTTTGGACAATAAAGTATTAATATAAATATTTCTGCCACAGGAAATCCCACAGATAATGCAGACCCAATGTTTTTGTAACAGCTAAATTAATCTGGTACTATTTTTTTAATACTATTTTTTTTTTAAATACTATTTTTTTATACTATACTAATTTTCTTTTAAGTCCCTGTCATTTTAAAAAAATGTTTCTATGTTGGCATTCTGAAATCCCTCTAAAATGACTGCATACGTAGTCATTTTAGACTGTTGGCAGATTTAATTGGTGGTATCTGGGTCTTTTTTTTTACCATCTTTAGAACAGATTTGTAACAGTGCCTGCTTTTCAACTGTTATATGGTACAAATGTAACAATTTTGGGCTCTGAGCTTGTTACCAGCTTGTGAATCAGTTCTGACTTGTACTGCTTGTGCTGTATGTTAATCAGACTTTCTCTACTGTTCTGTTCCTGCAGAAGGATGAGGTGTATCTGAACTTGGTGCTGGACTACGTCCCAGAGACAGTGTACAGAGTAGCCAGACACTACAGCCGAGCCAAACAGACTCTGCCCATGGTTTATGTGAAGGTGTGTATGAGTCGCTGTGCTGTACAGAAGTGTGTGCATCCTTTTGACTCTCCTCATGATGCTTTTAGCCCCATTTCACACATGTTTTCACTTGGGGAATCTGATTGTAATAAAATGGGAGGCTGGCTTCAAAATCCTGGTTAAAGTTGCCAAAGCAATTGACCTGCATGTGACCTTCACTACAGAACAGACGTTTGGGGCACCCTCGGATTAAAAAAAAAAAATATACTGCTGTTTAAAAAAGGTATTCTCTATATTGGTAACTCATTATTTAGCCACAAATACTATCTATTGGTTTTAAAGCACACATATCAGGTCTGTCTTTAGTGGATCATAAAAAATGTATCACAGCATTCCTTCTGGTTTATGGATCATTGGAAAAAATGTCATTCTTCAAGTGGATAATGATCCCAGCCACTTTTTTGTGCCAAAATGATATTCAGTCCATAGAAAAGTAAAAGGTTCTGAATAGGGATGCACCGAAATGTTTTTTCAGTTTTCAGTTTTGGCCAAAAAAAAAAAAAAAAGAGGAAACACTTGGCCAAAACTGAAACACCAAAACTTATTATACCAAGCATTGCAATTGCATAAATTAATATTCATGGTTCAAAGAATAAATCTGTTACAAAACATATTTACTTAGCATTCAAACAATGCACAATATAAAATAAAATTTGAAATAAAATATTTTACTTGACCCCACTCATGAATAGCCTAAAAGCAAGATAGCTGAAATACAATTGAATATCTTTTCTCATAAAACCAGTGAATTCAAGTGCATTTTAATATTCTGAACAAAGTGCATTCAGAACAAATGCTTTAAAACAAAATTCTCTGTAGGCCTATAGCAAAAATAAGCACAGCCCATATATTAACTGGAATCACTGGAGAACTTTCTTGCCTTTTCAGGAATGTTCGCCACAGACGGAGTGGGTGTGCTCTACCTCTTCTGTGCTCGATCGGGATGTTTTGATTTTATATGATAACTTAATCCCGACGTTGAGAAAGTCTTTGGATGCATGGCCTCTAGAAATTTTGGCATTGCACGCTTTACAAACGGCTCTCCGAAATGCGCCATGCGGCAGACATGTTGACTCTAATCCATTCTGGTGTGTGCAGGTTGCAGTTGTTGATTGCATCATCACTGTTTCGGTCGGGTTAAAAAAAGAAATTTAATGCAATGGAAAATGCAGTTTTTTTCGTTACATTAAATTTTCGGGCAAATATTCGGTGCATCCCTAGTTTTGAGATTACTATCTATCTATCTATCTTCAGATCTTTCTCCCTTTGAGCTGAACCAACAAGTTCAAAATGAGAAGTTTTTAGCAAAAATTGCTGGAAATCTGCACTACTGTTATGAAGGCAAGGGGGAGGTTTGCCTTGATGAAGCTCATACATATGCTTTTATATCTATTAAATTGTGTATATTGTTAAACTAGACATCAGTACCAGTTAGTTATATTAAGTATTTGTTTGGGAAGAGTAATGGATTGTTTATTTTTTAATAAATCCGAGAGTGGACCTAAACCTTGCGTGTGCGTGCGTGCAGGGGCACAAAATACCACTCATTCCTCTTGTGCAATCCTGCTTCACCATGCTTTGGCCCGCTGTGATGACATCACTCTTTTGTGTGCAACTGCATCCTTCCTGCTGCGGTCAGGATGTGGCATAAACAAAGACACACACACGCACGCACACACGCATGTAGAGATTAGACACTTTGCAAACTTAACCATGTCACATATTGTGAGAAATGGTTAACACTGGGTTGGGTTACACACATTTCTGTCCTGTGTCTGTTGCTCTGTGTGTTACTGCAACTTAATGTTGCAATGTCTTAAGCTTAACTAGGATGGGGTTCTTTGCACATGTAAGTAAATCATAACATGCTTGTTTGTATGTGCTCTGTGTGCTTTGTTGCAGTTGTACATGTACCAGCTCTTCAGGAGTCTGGCCTACATCCATTCCTTTGGAATCTGCCATCGGGACATCAAACCACAGAACCTGCTGCTGGACCCTGAGACGGCCGTGCTCAAACTCTGTGACTTCGGCAGGTCTGTCAGGATAAACCTGAATAAAAAGAGCTCAATATATGAATATATTAGTTTATATTAAAGAAGAGAGAGAGAGATTATTGGTTATTCAACATATTCGCATGATTCTGAAACTGGCCTATAATATTTAAAACTAGAATAAGAGAGAAAAGGAAAGGATATAGTAATGTCAGTACAGCCCAAATATTATTAAATGCAGGAGAAATAAGAACGTGAAACTTGAACTTCACTGGCAGATATTTGAGTAACGATGTCAAACCCAAAACTGACATGAGGTCATTGTGGTCTACTTGTGTGTGTGGCCCGGATTCTCTGTCCCGACGCTTCACATCAGATTCCTGTAGTTTAATTTGTAGCTTGACATCACTGTCACAGTGTTTTCTTCACGGTAAATTTGCAGTGACCAAAATTCAGACTATTATCCATACAATATAATAATCAATAATTAATAATGCAGTGGTGAATGACGCATAAAAAAAAACGTGTGTACGTTTCTGGGGATTATGGTTTATATGATGCCGCTAGTTATGGCTTATTTCTAACATAGGTACGGTTGAATCTGGGCTACAAATAAAGCCTGGTTTGAATCTTTCGGTTGTAGAAAAGGCATGAGTTGAACCCCAGTGAATGTGCAAAAGTTTAAAACCCTGACATGCTGTGACTCATTTAACCTCTTAGTACAGCAGCGTTTTATTGGCTTTGACCCCTTGTGTGTTCTGCAGACTTAAATTTCAAGTTTTAAACTCTTCCGTCACAAGTGTTAATTGGGGAAGATTAATACTTTCCAAAGTAGAAAGCGGCTCATTTGATGTGCTGCTTAAGCATAAATGACTTCAACCTTCAACCAGGCATGAGGTTTCCTGAAGCCTGGTTAATTATTAATACATTTGACATTTTTTAACGATGCTTTCGAGCCATGTACCCATGACAGGTATTAAGTTACGCTGGTTCAGAATTTTGATGAGAATTATCTGGAAGATTTATGACTGACAGTCTGATTTCTGCCGTCTCCTCCCTGCAGCGCTAAGCAGTTGGTTCGTGGAGAGCCGAATGTGTCTTACATCTGCTCACGGTACTACAGGGCCCCTGAACTCATCTTCGGAGCCACTGACTACACCTCCAGCATAGGTGCGCTAAAGTTAAATCACACAGCCTGCGTATCCTGTATACAAACACTATGTGAACAAATGTTTCGGGACACCTGACCATTAAACCTATAGGGACTTTAATGACAATGCATTCAAATACAGAGACTTTAATATAAAGGTTAGTTCCCCTTTGCAGCTATAACTGCTTCCACTTTTCTCTTAAGGGTTTCCACAAGATTTTGGAGTTTCTGTGGGAATTTGTGTCTCCATTCATTCTGTACAGCATTTATGAGTTCAGGCACTGGTGTTGGATTAGAAGGTCTGGCTCACAGTCTCCGTTCCAGTTCATCACAAAGGTGCTGGATGGGGTTGTTCTGCCACACTGAACTCCTCCAGCATGTCTTTATGGAGCTGGCTTTGTGCACTGGGACACAGTCATGCTGGAATAGAAAAGATTCTTCACCAAACCGTGTCCACAGAGTTGGAAGTATGGCGTTATCCAAAATGTTAAGACTGTCATTCACTGGAAGTAAGGGGTCACCTGAATCAGTAATTAAGAGCTATGTCCCAATACTTTTGTTCATATAGTGTTTAAGGCGTATCTCACTTCACATAACTGCTAGTATAGCATGCAGCAGCTATTATAAATGTGAAACTGCAGATCCATTGTGTTATTGCTTGTTCAGTAGGAACATTCCCAGTGCAGGTTTCTCCACCTGTCTGTGATAGCATCTCCTTAACTATAGACTGCTGTTGTAGTGCTGTTTATCATCCAGTACCCAGTGCAGATAGGATAATGTTATCTCTGGCCTTCAGCCTCAGACATTCAACCCACAGAGGTGCACGGAGCATCTGATATATACTGTACATTAGCTGTCAGTGTGGTCAGTTATGCTCTCGTTAGCTGTTCTCGCATCAGTGTTTACACTTGCCTGGATTGTATCAGTTCTCTGCACACAATTTGTTCAGGGTGGGGCTGAAATGTCATGTAAACCAGCAGTGATATAAGTATCCATCATGATATATTTTATTGTTGCCGGGGAAAGAATCAGCCCAAATATGTCTCTGGATTCAGGGACTTGCTGCCTGTAATGTCGGCCATTTTTCCATGTTCTGATTTCACTTAACCTCTTGACATTTCTGACTGATCACATGTGCATTTGTGAGCTCTTGCTGCTTTGAGTTTCATTTCTCTCGATGAGGAGAACACTGAAACTTCATACGCCCTTGTGGGGAAGTGTATGTACACTTAACATAAAGTGGAAGATTAAAATTCACACTTTTATGGTTACAATGACAAACATTGGATTTTTAAAAACTTTTTTGGAAGTGTTTTAGTTTTAGTGCTGCAAGGTTTACCTTGGGACTTCCAGCTTTTAGCACCTGCGGTATCTGCTCAAAAATATTACATATTACAATATTTATGCATGTGATCTGAAACTGCTTACTCAGCCTGTGTGTGTGTGTGTGGGTGGGGGGGGGGGGGACAGAGCTTCTGATCTCTGTCTACAAAGAGTGCTCTGTGTGTGTGTTGTGGTGAGTGGTTTATTTCATTAGCCATGCTCTCTCTCACCCTCTGCTCCTTCCTCTGACCTCCGACCTCCTTTTCACTCCAGACGTGTGGTCGGCCGGCTGCGTGCTGGCTGAACTGTTGCTAGGGCAACCGATTTTCCCTGGAGACAGCGGCGTTGATCAGCTGGTAGAGATCATCAAGGTACTGGCGCCTCTACAGAGTGCGTCTGTGTATTTGTGTGTGTGTCTGTTTGTGTGTGTCTGTGTCTCTGTGTTCATTTTTAAAAAAAAGCTGATTCAGAGCAAACATAGTCAAAGCATGTTAAGAGCAGCCATATTTAAACCCAGTTTAAATTTCACACAGTTGTCACTCTTTAAATGCAGCAGAAAAGCCAAGCCTTGTTTGGTGAGAAATGATATAAAGAGTCAATTGGTGTACATGGGCTTCCATTACCTGTTAATGACCTTAGCCTCAGAGCCCCAGTGCAGAACTGAAGGAGTAAACATACTTGAGCTCTTTGACTACATTTGAGGTGAAAATTCGGTTTTGCGTTAAAACCTAGCTTTAAACCTAAGCTTATGATGTAAGGGTGGATTTGTCATTTGTTCATGTTCATTGCTTCACATCCAATTTATTTTCTCTTTTTTATTCTACGTTTTAACTGTTAATTTGTGGTGTCTCTCTGTTTTTCTCTCCTCTTCCCTCAGGTCCTGGGCACACCCACTCGTGAGCAGATTCGAGAGATGAACCCCAACTACACTGAGTTCAAGTTTCCTCAGATAAAGGCCCACCCTTGGACTAAGGTGAGTCAACAGGTACAGGAAAATCAGTTTTTTTACCTTCAGCACCATCGAATACCATTGCCACCTCGCCGCACCATCTCATGTCCTTCGACACTCTTGATTAAGCTCAGCTCGCCGTCCCGGCTCCATCCCTTTCATCTGGCTTCACCTTATCTGTGATTAGTTTATAATCCTGCCTGAGTGAGCAGACAGATTTATTTGGTTTGTTCCTTCAGGTAAACCTTGCTGGCCACTCTACAGGGCAGAGCACAGCAGACTGCTTATCATGCTTGTCTTTGTGCATCCAATGAAAAACCTTTATTATTATTTTTTTCTTGCAGTGATTTTCCTTAGCCTGGCTTTCCATCTTGCATTGCTGTTAGCTTTTTTTTTTTTTACCCAGGAATCAATCTGACACTGCTTTCATCCATCAAAGGTCTGGGCTAACCTGATTGGTTTCAGAAAACACTGGGTTGGGCTGGAGCTACCTTGAGTGATTCGATACAGAAACACCTATTATTACACTAAAGCTCCCCAATGAATTTCTAGATGATTTTTTTTTGTTACACCTTTCATCCTGATGTAAGCATTGATGACATCTGTGAGTTCATTATGAACCTTTTGGCAGCAGTAACAGTCTCTACTCCTCTGGCGAGGCTTTACACTAGATGCTTTGAGGAATTGAATAGCATCAAGCCACAATAACATTAGTGAGGTCAGGTACTGATGCTTGATTCGGATCACAAACGCCACTAAAACTGATCCAAATCTGTCTATACAATATACAAAACGGATCATATCTAACGGATTGAGCTCCAGAGAATGTGCTACATAGTCCATTCCTGGTTGGTTTTGACATGGCGGCTTTAGTCTTATATGGCTAATTCAGAACAATCCATTCTATCAGCAGAGCTTTTTATGGTGAAGATTACAGAATGAATACTTTTGCCCATAATTCTTTCATATTTTCCTCCTAAAGATTCAGACTTTCTTGTATTTTAATGTGGTCTTGAGGAACAGTTCTCCAGGCTTCCTGAAGGACTTTCAGAGCCTCTCATTTCCAGTCCAGTCCCTGAACCTGACCAGTTTCAGAGGAATGTTTCTGTTGGTTAAGACACAGTGACCTACGTATGAATCATTCAAGCAGAACAAAGACCATCTAAAACCTGAACCAGTTAAGAAACAGGAGCAGATGTTTTTAGATGATCAGGTGGTATAAAAGAAAAGGCCTTTTGGTTTTTATCTGTTTAATTAAACTACCTGTACATTAGATCAGATTCTCATATTGATTTGCGAGTTTCCCGTAGTAGTCCTGCACTAACATGCCTGATTCAGCTGATCTGGTCCTCAGACTCATAGACAGTCCATATTTTTCTCCCTGCCTGTGCATTGTGAATTGGGTTAGAGAAAAACAGGGCTTGTCTGGGGGAGGGGGACTAGTTTGTAGAACACTGAGAGGAATCTGTGCCATGTGGGGGGATAAAATGTCAATATTACAGCCCATGTTTGAATTTGGGTAAATGGTCTTTTGCTATCTGAGCCCATCCTGATTGAGCGTAGCTGTAGTTCTTATTTCTGTGTGCTGCCTGATGCCCCCTGGTGGAGGCTTCTCACAGTAGAACAGCCTGACAGTAATTAAAGTAGACACACACTGAATCAGAATCACAATCAAAACTGACAGATAAATGCTTTGAAAAATCAACACAAGTTAGGTGTTTACATTTGATTGAGTATTTCCTGATCTATTTATTGTACACTGAAGAATCAGATTGACACTGGTGATATTGGGCTACTGTGTTTGCATTTTATTCATCATTTGTACAACAATTGTTTTATGTTGTGTTATATAATGTGTATATTTTGGCATTGACATATCATCAGTATATTGAAATCACCCCACAGTTCCATTTTTGATGCATCCCAAAATAACTGTCCATTTACTAACATGCTTGTTTAAGTGGTAGTACATTCACATGTTGTAAAAAGACATGATCTAGAGACTTTGTCTTGTGTACTGATTCACCGCAGTGATTTAAGTTACTGTACATTGACCGTGTTATTTTAGCAGTGAATATCGACTGCTAAGGCTCCTGACTTTAAATATTAAGTGAACCATGCAGGAGTCACAGCTTTTTAATGCATAGAACACTCTGGTTCTACCAGAAAAATGCTTTGTCTTCTTTTTTTTTTTTAGACTTGGTTAAATGTGTGGATGTACACTGGGACAGTACTGCAGTAGGTCTGGAGTATGTTCTGTCCAACACCCTTTTATAAACTCTGTAATTACCTGAAGATACTGATATTCTCATGTAGATTGAGAGCATTTTATAGCTGATGCTATTAATTGAATCACTGCTAAGTTGTAGGAGAGTGTTAGGTTAGAAATAAACATGTTTATCCTCCTTCTAGGGCAAGTAATAACTTGAGTGGGTTGTTTGGCAGATTCTGTCCTTTGAGCTGTTTGGTTTATTGATTGGTTTACAGGTGTTCCGGCCGCGCACGCCTCCCGAAGCCATTGCCCTGTGCTCACGGCTGCTGGAGTACACCCCCACCGCCCGCCTCACGCCCCTCGAGGCCTGCGCTCACTCCTTCTTTGATGAACTGCGAGACCCCAACATCAAACTCCCCAACGGGCGAGAGAAACCATCACTATTTAACTTCACCACTCAAGGTTTAAACTGTTTTAAGACGCTATTCTGTTGACCTCTGACATTTTATTGCATTTTATGCATAGAGGATGATTTTGAATCAAGACAACATCCAACATTATCTATAAAAATATAGCAAATAAAATCTCTTTACTGTTACAGAAAGGCTCCAGATTTGCAATGAGCTATAGCTGAGA
Source organism: Hemigrammopetersius urotaenia (assembly GCA_037974485.1). Taxonomy (NCBI): domain Eukaryota; kingdom Metazoa; phylum Chordata; class Actinopteri; order Characiformes; family Alestidae; genus Hemigrammopetersius; species Hemigrammopetersius urotaenia. The sequence continues at coordinate 18,031,744 of JBBPDC010000002.1, read as the reverse complement.
AAATAATAAACGAGCTTTTGTCATCACTGGTGATTATGACTTTGAAATGCGGTCGCCAAGAACTCTTTGATGTTTTTTTGTTCCAGAGTTGTCCAGTAACCCATCACTGGCGACCATCTTGATTCCTGCTCACGCCCGTAATCAGGCTGGAGCCCCCACCCCCACCAACGCCTCGTCCACCACAGGTTCTCTTTGACATCTCTTGCTTTGTCATAGGGTTTGCTTTTTCTTACTGTTTCCTCTCTGTCTCTGTCTCTATCTGCTGTCTTTCCTTTTGCTGTTTCTCTCTCTTTCACCCCCTCCCTCTTGATACTTCATTCTAAAGCAGCCGCTGAGCTGTTGTGTTGTAGTCTGATATCTTGATACAAAAGTCAGCCCAATTTCCTTATTTGGACAGTCTGAGCATTTGGTGAAAAGGAATCTTCCAGCATTTTTAAATCTAATCTGCTACATCTGATTGACTACCACAAAGTGATTTCCTTATACTTAGGAAAGAGCAGAAAGCCCTTTGACTCAAGCCTGTCTCTCTCTGTTGTCCAGATGGTAATGGTGGAGACCGTGGTCAGACCACCACCGCAGCCTCTGCCTCCGCCTCCAACACCTCCACCTGAGTGCCCGTCCAATCACATCCAGCCCAGCCCTCCAGGGCCACGCCCTGCTCCTCCACAGCTGAATCAGGCGGGGTCTGAATCATCTTAACCACGACACTTACTCAAGACTGCAAGAGCCAACCCTAATTTAAGTGTTTTTCCAACACTGTCCAGACAGAGTTCACAGCGTACATGGCAGCAGCTCTCCAGAGAGCGCTGGATTTGGTTTAGTGGAGAGAGTTGAAGAGCGTGAAAGAGAGAGCGGTGAGCTAAAGGTACAGGGGAGAACTCGCCTCATCAAACCTGTTATGTAGAAAACCTTCTTCATTCTCAGTGGACAATCTCGTAATCAAAGCAATCCAGTAGCCAAATCCATCTTCTTCCGTCTTAGTTCAGCGAGCCTGATGTTCAAACGGGCTCCCCTCCCTCTCTTTCTCACTCTGAGGCTGTATTTTACGCGTTTTCTTTCTTCACCACCTCCTCCTTTCTCCTCCACCTTCCACTCTTCCTTTTTTCATCACACCACCCCCTTCTGGCAAGTCCAGTAGTGCATGGCTTGAATTTGGTTGGGAGCAAATAGTAGTATTTTAGGGGTGAAACGAAACCGCATATAGGAGAACAGACACCGCAGACGTGCTCGTCCAGTTTTTATCTCGCGTATACAAAGCACTCACAGTGTAGGAAGTAGGCAGTCCCTGCAGCCGTGCATGTTTCAGCGACAAAGCCAACCGAAATCAAAAGAAAAAAGAAATTTTCTTTAGGAGTTTTAAAACATACAATTTCATGTTTTTATTTTATTTTATATTGAAAAGTGGCAATTTTATGGGTTTGGGGGGGTCAGGTGTTTTGATTGACGAAACAGACTTTGTGTTCTTGTATTTTATATAAATACATATATAAATACATACACAGTTTATATATTACTTTGCATTATGTAATATATATATATACATATATATAGCTATACAGTATATAGATATATATCAGGTATTCATTGGTTCAGAATTAATCGAGTTTTTATGTGGTAGCCAACATGGCTACTGGTTTATTTACGTATATATGGTGTGTTATATGACGCATATATACATGCAAACGGGGCACGTGGCTGGATTTTCCAGCTCATGTTTCCCTCCTTACTGCAGTTTTAGTCGATCCTACAGGACTGTAGATTCTACCCTAGCCATTGTTTTCCCTTTTTTTTAATTTATTGTCACCTCAGTGTCAGTAGTCCTCAGGTTTGTGTTCTGCCTCCTGTCTGGTCACACCACAAGTCGCTGAAAAACATTTTTTTTTTTTTTTTTTTGCACTTTTCAGAAAATAAACAGAAAGAAACAAACAGATCGAATGCTGAATAACTTCAGTAGACGTTGATGTGATGGTAGTTACACAGTTGATGTTGCCAAATTAAAGACTGATGGCAGAGACTGTCCGGCATTGAAAACCATTATTCTGTTGGATCATCTGAGGCTGTTGTAACCACTATGTTATTGTTTTTTTCCTTGTCTTGGCTTTTGTGCTTTTTGTTTTTCTTCTCCCCCCTCTTTTCAGAATGTCTTAACACATGCGCGTTTAAATCATGACTGTAACGGCTAAGCGACAAAGCAGCGAAAGGTGTAAATACAATACAGCACAGTTGCTCCTTGCCAAATTCTGGCTTGTACATTATTTTCTTTTTATGATTATTTTATAATATATATAGTTTTTATTTTTTTCCTCTTTTATGTGTGTGTTTTCCTGGTATGTACATATGCTGACCTGAGAACTGTTAAATGAGCAAAACAAAGATGAGGACACGAGAAAAAAAGAAGCTTAAAAAAAGTTTAAAGAAATAAAAAAATAAATAATAAATAAAATAAAAAAAAATTAAAAGATCAGGGCAAAATTAACTGTTTGTTGGATACTGTAGATGAGGAGTTTTCTCCAGCCATATAGTTCAATCTTCTCTGTACAGTAGGTGCCAGCTATATTATTGTAACAATAAGTAGTAACTGTATAGTGTATCTATAGTTTGGAGTGCCTTTGCTTCCATACACCTCCTGCCCCCGTCACCCTTTACTCACGCAGTACTGTAACCCCTCCTGAGTGACCCCTCCGAGGTGCTGTTGACTGGTCAGTTTCAAATTCTCAATCTCGTTATCCTCAGAAACCATTAAAAAAAACAAAACTTTTTTCAGATGTCTATGTTGGGGGAACACCATTGAGGTGTTAATTCAGGTGAAATATGCAATGACAATAAAAAAAGCTTTTTCACCAAAGTTTCAGACTTGGCATATGTAGAGTTAACACCCATAACACGGTCGCAGACTGCTTTTTTCAGTAAATAGCACAGATTGGCTTGCTTTTATTTTCTGGTAGTAGTCAAGCACATTTCCATCCGGCGCAAACATGGTAGCATTAAAGTAATATCGTTTATGTTTGGGTGGTAAGATTGTACTGGTACTTAAAATCGGATGTCTACAAGTATTCATATCAGTATAGAGAGGAAATGCAATAAAATGTCTTTTTTATAGCAGTTTTATATTGTTTCTAATAATCAAGAACAAAACATTAAGCTTTCACTTTTATGAACGTGCAAGATTTTATCACATTATGGCACCTTAGCTAACATGCTGGGTTATTTTCTAGCTGCAGATTTCTGAATTACTTTATATTGTGTTGCTCTAGCTGTGTGTGTGGGGCAGAAGGTTTAACAGGTAATGACTAAGAATCGTCCCTTTGGACCCAAACGTCATCTTAACTTGTTCAGTCCAGGTTTTATCCCCAGGGGCAATAATGTGTTTGTGTGTGTGCGTGCGTGCGCACTGATGAGTGTATTGGCCGGCCAGCAGCATCACTCAGGGGCGTCACGCAGCACCTCCCAGTCCTTCATTCCTTCAGCCTGTGTGTAAAGCTTGCTTGTAAGATTTGCATTCATAGATGTGTTACTTTCCACAGAAGGTGTGACCACTTATTGTGACTAAAGTTAAATAAGAGTAGAAAAAATGTAAAGACACAAAGGTTTTAAACAGAAAAGACAAAAAAAATATTTACAGAGACTGTCAGTTATATACAGACTTCACATTACATGCGTTGTTCGGGGCGGGGAGGAAAGCCGTCTTGGTTTAAAACAGGAAAAAAAGGAAAAAGTACAACAAAAAATACATCCTGTATAACATTACTACTACTTGAATGCCTCTGTTTGTGACTGAATTTTTTTTTTTTTTTAAATATATATACTTTTTTTCTGTGAAGGTATGCTAAATGTCTCCTTTTCTTGTAAATATGTCCGTTTTGGTCCTTGGTGTGACTCGGATTCAGAGAATAGTTACCTGGTACTGTAATTTGCATTAAATAAAGAGTAGGATAGCTTGGAAATGAATGAACATGCTTTCTACGTCTTGTTTTTCCTGGACACAGTGAGTTTAGAGGTGACTGTCCCCTTGAGTTCCCTTGAGTTCAGCTTCTTACAGGTACCCCATTGCTGTCAAGAGGTCAATCATTATCACACTCCTATAATCTCTCAAGCTTAAAGTCACCCTGCCTGATGCCAAGCGTCAGTTAGAGGGGTCTAGAGTCCCTTGCACTGGGATGTGGAGCAGCAGAACTTGACTGATGGTGTTCCATCCAGTACCTCTGAGATGAGCTAAAGTGCTGTTTGTCAGCCAGAAATGACACAGGTCAACACTTTTTTTTGTAATCATCAGAAGCATACTTTTCTAAACTAGTTTTTCATGCTGATTTCATGCTTTCAGTTTTTTCTGTCACATCAACCTTTTGTGAGTAATAATAGACTATTAAATCGCAGGCACCAATCAAGTAACTGTTTCAGTATTTTCAGTGTGGAGTCAGACAGGCCATACTGTGGGACAGATATAATGATCAGTGTCAGTCAGACACCACTGTTTCTTCACAAACACTCCGCATATGATTATTATATGATCATTATACCAACCAACTATCATGCAATATATAACTATCCATCACAAAAACTACCTGTGGGAAAAACTAAACACATGAAAATCAGCATGAAAAACACCCACAGAAACTTCTCTCTGATGATTTTGACCTGCTGCCCTGTGGGGCTGCTGGTGGGAGTTGCCCATGATCAAAAGATAGTGGGTTTGATTCCCAGGACTCCAGCACCACTGAGGTACCCCAGAGCAAGTTACCGCCCCCCACACACTACTCCCTGGTGGAAAACAACAGCAATTAGAAAACACCAATTTAAAGATGGAACAGTACAAAAAAACAGTATCATCCACAGTCTATTGTGTGGTCAATTAATAAGAAACCGACTCGATTACCTTAAATATTCCATTTATTTTCCTGAGTGGAACATTGACATGTAAAGGTCACATTCAGAACAGACATAAGTGACAAGAGATATTGCAATGCATCACATTGCGAGAGACAATCCTGCTGTGGCGTCTGAGCAAACCTGTACAATCACACACTTTGAGAAACATTTGATGAAACCAGGCTTGTTTTGTTTACGTGCATCTACTTTCTTTGACTCTGCTGCCTGTGCTTACTGGGGCCTGAAGTTTGTGTCCAGACTAAAGGTCAGTCAGGGCTGATCCCGTCAGCATCGATGATATTCCAGCGTTTTTCAACCTCATCTTTATCTGCATTGTGTCCATTTTTTCGAAGCCTCTGCAGACTCAAACCTCACAGCAGAAGCCAGTAAAGGTCTTAAAAAATTCCTTGAAAGAAGCCCAGTTAGGGTTTTATCCAGCAGGTGGCACTGTAACTCTGAGCTAGAGAGGCTTACTGGAGGATAGGAGTCCATATTTTTGGCCAATAAAGGTGCTGGTGATTATAAATGCAAGGACAGAATGCTTAAGGTACATTATTTTCCCTGATGAAAAAACATTCTGTAAAGTAGCTGTAAAAGAATCTGGTACTGCGTGCTACCACAGTTAGCGATCAAAGTTGCTACGGGCCCGTCAGCTATATATATATATATATATATATAAACAAACACATATACATACGCGCATATCAGAACCCGTCTGCCTTCGTTCTGAGAGACTTTAGTTTATTTGTTTATGCTCCACCCAGCCTGTTTGTCCTGATCAATGAGGTATATCTGAGAAATATTTAGCATCATTTAGACAACAGCAAGCACACACATGTAAATTACTTTTTTCTAGCTAGACAATATACTGAATTTAAATTTGAAACCGACATCACAGACAAAGCAGAAACGTCGCAAGGCCTCTTCAATGGTTTCTTTTTTTCCACCACTAGACCATTTTTTTCTCTCCTAGAAACACAACAGACATTCAGTTGAACCAGCATGAGCGCATGCCTTATGTACAGCAAGTTATTGTGGTTTCTGTGCCTCCCTGTGCCACAATAAACCTTCACAAAACTCGGTTACATTCACATGAATGTGCCCTCCCCCTGACACTCACAATTCCAGCCGAGAGGAGGTCCTGGATCTGGTATAGTGCACCACAGACAGGCCGCTTTCTAGGGGTGTAACAATACACTGCAATACATAAATGTGACAATAGATGATTTCAGTTGCAATTTACCATTTAGAACAAATTAAGCCATATTTAGGGGTGTAAAAATTAAATGTTATAGTTAATTTCACAATAAATTACGTATACATTTGTAATGCAAAAGCCAAAAAGAAATTGCAACATTTCCATAAAGAGACCCAACAGAAAAATTCTTGAATGTTCTTTTTTTATGTACTTTGAATTTTTTTTCAATAGATAATCCCAACCATTCTGATTTACTACAGTATACATTCTTGAGACTGGATACAAATATTGGATTAATTCCTTTCCCCCTCTGATATCCACATCAACATTTTGTTCCAACACCAGTCATATACCCATGTGTATCGTTATACCCCCTTTCCTCTTGAGGGCAAGTCCAGCTTTGCCGTATCTGTCCAGTTCTGTGATTCATAACATGAAAATGACTGACCAGTATTTTACACACACTCCTGCCCTGAAACGGACGGTTCAGTGGTGCAGCATTAAGTCAGTCATACCAGATCCAGGACGTAAAATATGAGAAAAGCACACGTCTTCAGGTTTGTTCTACAAAGGCAAAGGCATGTATGGAACATCCGTATTGTCAGTGATTGATTGTTCTACAGCATAAACGTGTGCTTTACATGGATTCAGCATAATTTACATTTGGCATAGCAAGAAGTTACCCTGTCAGTCCAGTAGTCACAACCAACTACTTTAAAATAAAAATAAGTTTTCACAAGATGTGCTGAATGTGTAGGTAGCTTAGAAGCAGCAGTCCACAGACCCAGGGCTCTCCCTCCTCGGGCTTTGGTGAGATTTACACCTCCTTGCAAGTCACTGTGTCTTGCCTGATCTCGCTAGTGGAACCTGTCCAGGCCTCGGACCATCCAGTGCTACCTTTTACCATCACGAACGGCCTTGCTCTCGCAGATCTCAGTTCAAAACCTTGTTTCCTTGAAAGCCTCTTGTTTTGGATTGAGAGCGTTGAGCTTGACCTATCTTTAGCTACAGGATTGCTGGTGAGGTGGCTGCATTGTACACTGTATGCTGCTACTCTCAATCCAAACTAATTAATAAACTGTAGGTACAACACACACAACCCCAAAATGTTTTTTTTAAAAATCTAGACTTGTTTCTTCAGCAATCTGTACATATTTTGGCTGCACTGCCCAAGAACACTAGATCGCAGCAAATTCCACTCTTTGATGCATAGAAGTGAAAAAGGCCTGATAACATCTGGTTCTGCTGTCTAGCTTTTCCAGCAATACGGGTTTTCAAACCTACTATCTTATCCGTAGTCGTTTCTTACAATTTCCTACTGGATATGTTCTGCTTCACGGTGCAAAACTAGAGTGCATTACATACCTCTCAAGTTCTGAAAATGTTACTGCAGACAAAAGCAAAACTGGAATTAACCTGATATTGCAAAAATTGAAGAAATTTAACACATACACAAGGCCAGGACCCAGGTGTGAGGTGGCAGCGCTACACACAGCGCCACCGCAGGGCCTATAACCGCATATAACAGCAACTAATGTGGTGATGTTTGTTATAACAAACTCCCTCTTGTATTCTACGGCCCAGAGAATACAGTGACTAACACCATATGTCTCTCCTAAGAAGAGTCTAAAATTAGATGTAAGCTGTTCTGCAACAGGTGATGTTTGAAAGGTGTGAGACTGAGATCTGGAGCCAATGCACAAGACTTGAGAGGTGGGCAGTAGCATTAACACTGAGCGTCTACTGTACAGCATCTGTTTTTGTAGCTAAAAGCAGTGGTGTAGTGTGACGTCCATGGCCCTGTTTCAGTGGTGTTTTCAGCATTCCCCTTTTCACAGCCACTCACAGTTCAGAAGAACATGATATCAACAAGTGGCCACTTGCTGTGTAGGTGAGTGTAGATGAGTGTAGTGTGTGGAGGGGAGCAGTTAGTCAATTGGAATGCACTTGGAGATAGTGGTCATGTATGTGTGTGTATATCAGTGTCTGTCATATGTCTGTCATATACATTATTCCTCCCTTTGGTGCTTATAAAAACGCTGTCCATCACTATTACAGTTTCACAACGAAAACTGCAAAAGACCACAATGCCTTCTGTTCTCCTGAGACCTACAACTGACTCAATCCCTCAACCCTTGAAGCCCATGAGTTCAGGTTTAGAGGCTCTCTGGCATGATGCTAAAGAATGTTCCATCACTTTATTGCCTCAAGTGAAGTTTATTTTCCTTTTCAAACCTAAATAATGAGGATGAAACTGTTTATAGAGCATAACAACTGGATATGAACCGATATAGAATGTCTGGATCTAACAATAATTAGCACATTATTGTAGCAGATACTGATTAAACCTGATAACTAGAATTCATTTAGTAGACACTCTAAAAGGGCTCTAAAAAGCTACAGACTGCACAATTCCTCCTAGTTATGACAAAATAGTGAAGAAATCCAACTGATGAAACATTCATTCAACACAAATTCATTGATTTGGCTGAAGTTTTCACACTGAAGTCCTCAGTCACTTGTTTTGTGACAGCATGCCTGAGATAAGAGCCAAATGGGTTTTTCTGATTCATTTAGAATATGAAAGTTTTCCTCTAGAAATCAGTACAATTTGACTTTGGTTCAAACATTGGAATTCCTCACTGAACCATCAAGTACTCCTGATGAATATGAGTTTAACAAAACCATTTGCATTTAGCAAATTACCCAAATTAAGTGTAGAATACAGGTAAACTCAGACTGAATAGACTGGGATGGTAAGAGGCTAGTGGGTAAAACACTTGCCTTTGAACTCCATGACCACAAAGTCACAGGTTCAAACCCCCCACTTTCTACCATTTTGTCCTTGAGGGAGACACTTAACCTTCAGTGTCTCCAGGGGGACTGTCCCTGTAACTAGTGATTGTAAGTCAACCTGGATAAGGGCACCTGCCAATTTTGACTTTACTTCCATATAATCTGTCTAAAGTCAACAGTACCATCTGTTCCTGTAAAAGAGCTACTCAGCTCTGAACACTGTTTGAAACAGAGGTTTCCTTCACTGTTCACATCTGTACACTACAAGCATCAGCACCTGTTACAGAAAAAGCCAGAGTGACCAGCAGAAGCCAATGCAAGAGCTAGAAAACTAGACACACTACTACACATTCTTCCACATGCTATAAACAGGATGCCATTGTTGTTTATAATAATGTCTTATATCAATATAGACCGGTAATAAAGTGTTTTTCATGTATCTGCAAAAACTATTTATTGACCGTACTATTTAAAAAACCATTGAAACACACTGGATCTGTTACAACTTCATCACTTTTCTCTGTTGGCTTCACAGAATACCACCAAAATTACAAGGAATGGAACACAGTTTTAAACCACAGCTCACAGTCAAATTATTTACACAACGTTATGTACCTCTAAAGACGTTTTGGATTATCTGTAAATGTGGTCCTTACTTTACTTTGCTCTTGTGATATGTGTGGCCATCTGGATAATGTAGGTGTGATGTACTTCTGAATGGTGAGGCTAATTGCGTGGACATGCTGAAAAAAGTACTGAAATGGGGCCATGTTTGCACCTCAAATGAGCCACCCTAAGGTTAGTGTAAAACCAGACGCGAGAATCTCAGAAACCTCTTGGATCAATTGATTTGGTCCATACCTGAGCATGACCGGTCCAAATGAGCCGATCCAAGTAGGAAACTGCCTCAGTATGCAAAACGAGGTATGAAAACATCTAACGAATGACAGAATCTCCACTACTGAACCTGTGATCCTTAGCTGTAGAACCATCCTGAGGCAGGTGAGCGTGAAGAGTGGAGACAGGGTTAGCTGTCTTTGCTGACTATCTCTAGCATGAGTGGAGACAATTCTGGCTGGATGTCCTGAATCTGCAGAACCTGTCTGGTGTACTCCTCATTCATAGTCCTCATTTCGGTCAGACACGCCATGATCTTGGCAAACAGCAAACTGGCAAAGAGGAAAAGGTTAAGGGTTAGAGATGGACAGTAAATACATGGGCATGTATGTGTTTGTTTGTAAACTGTCAAGATACTTTATCTCCAGTCAACAAGCAAAAAAAACTGGAGACAGACACGTCTTCACACATTACCTTATACAAACTTCATATCTCTAAAATGCTAACTTAATATCCTTAAACATGAGTTTACCACACATTTATTTAGACAATATTTAATTCCAGGTCACTTTTGGATTGCCTAAAACATATACAGACTGGATTTGCATATTTTAGATATTACAGAGAAATGGAATTATGAGGCGTAGTTAGATTTCCATGCAGCTGTTGAATTAAATATTATATCATATCCATATTTTATATCATAATGTCACGGTCTGGCCAGCGGCCCTTGTTATGCCGCTGCTTTTCTGTTTTTTCATTCTGTTTCGGTTTGGTTTCAGGTCTTTTATTTTGATGGGTTTTCTTGGTTAGGGCTTGTGTCACATGTTGTGGTGTTTCCTCTGTTTTGTGTTTAGTTCCTGATTATCCTTTGTATTTAAGTCTTGTTTTGTATGACACTCACTGTGAGTCCATCACCTCAGTTAGAGCACCCCATGTTGCACGTAGTGTATCCTGTTGCTTGCTTTAAGCCTAGTTCCTGGTGGCCCGCGTGCCAGTTTCTGTTTGTTCTGTTTCTGTTAATAAAGACACGTCAACATGGATCTCTGGTCTGATGCCCCGTCTGTGCTCGGAGGAAGCACACATCCGGGGGAAGAATGCGTTCAGGAAATGTACCTGATGCTGGTTTATTTCCATCGCCATTACAGATTTTTTGACACAATAAATTTGTTTCAATTATTGGTCCAAACTTACATCCTGCCTTCTGACATATTTGTGACTAAAGCTGGGGAAAATCACTTTTATTGACGATTCATTTCTTATTCATTATTTATCCTACATGTGTTTCCACTGTAATTCATCACATTTCTTTTGATCCATTCATCACTTTCTGCTAGAGGGTTTAAAACAACATAGAATTGCTGTGTTCAACTTTTACTTTCATGACGTTTTCTTCCTTTCCTGTTATTTTCTCTATGCTTGTTCTTTATGAACATTTTCCTCACTGACTGGCACTGAAACATATGAAAAGTATTATTCAAATACATAATGTTTATAGGGTTTAGAACGTTTATTATAGTTTCCTGAACCTGGACTAAAATAAGATCTCTAGAGATACGGAGAACCAGTGACTCTATAATGAATGATATTCTAAGGACTCCAGGCTCAATCAGTGAGTGAAACATCATCTCTGAGGGCTCTTACTATTTTTCCGGGCTGTTTCGTTTGCTCTCGATGTAGGTCTTCAGTGTTAAGGCCAGCATCTCTTGGTACTCATCAATGACACTGTGCTCCATCACACCAGGCCGATCTAATTGGATAAAAAAAAAAAGTTTTGATCAGCCAATATGCTTTCGTTATTCAAGTGCATGGCATTGGATCCAAGTCAAGATGGTGTGAATTGAGTTCATAAACTCATGCTTCCTGAGCGTGCTACTCTACACTAAACGAATATGTCACAAACTTGACAGAGATTGGTCTGATTGGACAATATTGCTCTGTTACTCTTAAATGACACAAAGAGGAACCATACAAAGGATTGGAAATATAAACCAAACACAAACCACATTTCCAGAAAGAACTACTGACATAATTTTCGTTATGAATCAATATGATTAAAACTAAAAGAAATACTGATAAGGTAAAGGCACGTTGTTACTGATGTGAAAGTGACCATTTGTCATACGTGAACACACCACAGCACACAGTGAACAGCACGATATTCCCCCTCTGCATTTAACCCATTCACCAAGTGAAGCAGGGGGCAGCAGGAACACGGCGACGGGGAGCAGTGTGTGGGACGGTACCTTGCTCAGTGTACCTCAGAGGTGCCTAGCGGTCTTGGGAATTGAACCCGGACTTTCTGATCACAGGGCGAATGCCCTAACCACTAGGCTACCAGCAGCCCCGCTGATGTCTTTTTCTCACATGTTTTGTTATTACTTGTGTGTAAATGTCTGTGCTGTACCTGGTGAGAACAGAGAGATTGTCGTCATCAGCACATACTCGATTTCGTCTAACTGTAGTTTGCGTAGTGTGAAATGAAACTTCATCAGAGGATCCAGCAGGTGGCGCTGAAAACCAGCTGTTTGAATGGAAAGGGGGCGGGGAAGTAAAAACAATTGGGGGGAAAATAAAGATAAACAAGATAAGGTACCATATAGGAGAAAACTGACAAATGCAAATAACTACCACTTCAGGAACATCATACACAAGTCACTCATCCACCAATCAGAACATGGCTGACTCTGCAGACTAGGGTAGGTACTGACATTCAGAGCAATACACAGGACACAGACTACATACAAGTCACATTAGTTCAAATTAGCTGTATCTGCCCTGGTCCTTTTTACAACAGGCATGATCTCATAGAAGCTTTCAGTAAATGTGCAATTGACAATAACCAAGACCCGAAACAAAACGGAAAACGTCTGAGAGGAATCAAGATGCAAAAGGAAAGACTTCTTTAAAGCATGAAGAAAACCCCCTGAAGGAACCAAACCTCAAAAAGACAAAGTCCCAAAAGGCAAAGTAATCACAGAGAGAAACTAAAAATCCAGATAATCTTAAGATATGACTTCATTCAAGAGTAAAGGATAAATAATTTCGAAGTGCATGGGGTTAAATAGTGTTTAGTGCTCAAAGATTTGTGTGGACATGTGTGTGTGTGTGTGTGTGTGTTTTTCTTTCATCTGGGCATCTGTTATGCAAATTATTCTCCAATTAAACACAGAATAACTGGAATAGCTGGAATGGAGTGATTCCTGGTTGGCATGGATACGGCAGAGAATAGGACTGGCTTCAGTATGTGTTTTCCAGTCAGGTGTCAACAATACAAATCAACATTAATTACAGTGCAAACACAGCTAATATGGGAACTGGTTTAAAGAAAAGCTTCTGAGATCCAGGCTTTCATCATTAACTGAACAATTCAACATCAGGCAGTGCAGAATACCCTCCTGAGACCCGGCCCATTCATTTATGTCCTCTATAGTGGACATTTTGTTCACCTGTATCTTTCTTAAGTACTTGGAGATACCCCACCAGGCCCTATTGTATTCTGTAGAGGACATCCTGGGCTTTCCAGTGATTGGTCATGTGAGGGGTTTGCATGCTGGGAACATGGACTGCAATGGCAAGACATACATGAGGAACACCAAATGCAAGAACGTTCCTCTGCATAACCAGAAAAAAAACATGCTTCCAGGACTAGCACAGCTAAAATACCCAGAGGATGTTCTATGACGTATACTTCACTGCAAGCAACAGGTAACAGAAGAGTAATACAGAATTGTATTGTTTTGATCAAACTGAATGTGCTAATATCACTTTTTTCCAGTTCTATTTTAACATGGAAATCGCCCTATTGTCCTCTACAGTGGACAAATGCTGGGAAATTCAAATAAAAAAAAAGATATTCAAAGGTGTTTTTAGGCCCAAATAGATAGAAAATCACACAAAAATGAAATGAAAAATGAAAAAATGACACTTTTTTTCTTCGGTTCTCAGGAGGATACACCTAGAAATTCCAGTTTAATCCATAAACCTTTAAACTTCTTCAAAGTGTCTTCACTGGTAGGAAGTATTTCTTCTTCTTAAGTATATACAGAATATATACAGAATTTGCTTTTTGGTCTAACTCCCAAATTACTGACATATTACTGATATTGTATAGTCTTGAACATAATCAGTTATTGAAAATCAATCCAAGAACCATGCTAATATGTGTTAAAAACAATCTAAAATGCTGGATGTCCCTAAACCTGGAGAACAGAAACAAACCCAAACTGGTCATTTTCTTACGATAGATCGAGGGTAGGACTGGTGGAAAAAAAGTGTACTGTTATGAGTGAAATTTGAATATCAGTCGAGTAGACAAGAGTGGCAGATGAAGCGCTTCGCTTGCTTAAACGTTAGCAGTCTTTGGAGAGGCATCTTCATCCATGCGTAACGTTTTCTGAGCAGCCTGCTTATTGTGCACATCTCACTCCCAGCCTTACGTGCCACATCTCAGGAATGTGCTCAGTGCCTGTATTCTCCATCATTACTCCGGGAGACACCCCCTTCATTCCCTTCAGTGTGGCAGGAGCTTGTTAGCACTCTTTCACTCCGGCAAGTGCTGTGTTCGCAGGCGCGCAGAGGCTGCAAGCTCTAATTGTGAGGTCAGAAAAATAACAATACTGGAGGCAGCCCCATTACTATAATGACCATCTGGGAGCAGGCAATTTGAAGACTTCATTTTGTTTCCTTGTAAGAAAATTTCATTCAGTTGCCAGCTTCCCCTCTTTGTCTCTTTTACCTCAGCTGTAAACATTTCAAACTAGGGCTGCAACTAACTTAATTCCACAAATAGGTTTATTCAATTAATAGTGTAGAGTAAAGCGGCAAAAACATAAAAAAAACGTATTTCCAAAACCATATAAATAAATTATAATTATCAATAAAATTCCAGCTGTTAAATTCCAAACCTGATATTTCTGAGCACTAAGAACGTGAACACACAGAAAGCTTCAATAAGCATGTGCACAAGGTCGGGACTTTCAAAAACATCTGACCATATGAAAACTCACGAATGGATCAAAAATATACACCCTGGTGAGCTTTTTCCAAAAGCTCAGTTTTCAGTTTCCATATAGACAGGAAACGAAAACATTCGTTCTGACAACGTATGCGTGCATTAATGCATTAGCTAAAAATGACCTAAAAAAGTCATTAGAATTATATGTACACAAAAGTACGGGAGAAAAAAATACATGTGGGTGTTTCAACTGATCAAAACTGTCATGTTACTAGTGGTGCAACGGATAAAAAAATTCACGGTTCGGATCGGATCATGGTTTTAAGTCACGGATCGGATCAGTTTTCGGATCAGCAAAAGAAAAAAGAAAAAAAGACAAGACTAATTAAACTTTCCATTTATTTAAGTATTTTTGACCATTAAAAACATTCCACGCAATTATATAACGACAATATAGGGCATAATTATTTCCTTTAATGTGGACACAATCAAA
>JBBPDC010000002.1:17986361-18016497 GCA_037974485.1 Hemigrammopetersius urotaenia | reverse complement strand
CCCCTCTGGCAGTAACTTAAAGAGAAATTGTTCATTTAACAGCGTGTGTTTATCTTCCATCGCTAGCTAGACTGAGCCGCAGCATTGGCCACATGAAGTGGCTTCTTCTTCTGGCATGCTGGTCGCCGCTGTAGCGCAATACTGCCCCCCACTGATTGTGTGGTACTGCAGTGCAGAGGGGCGTTTAATTTTCAAATGAATCATGCGATCAATTTATTTTAAAGCGTTCAAATAAATTAATGCAAATAGTTAACGCAATATTTTTAACAGCCCAAATATATATATATATATTAGAGGTGGGTATAGATACATTTTTTTAACGCCGTTAATCTCCCCCCACCCCCCGACAAAGAGACCCAGCTCCCTCTGTCTCCCACCTTTTTTATAATGTATAATTACATATATATTTCAAAATATCATTTTAGTTTTATTAACAAAAGAAGGGACTCACCGAAGGAGTATGTTCCTCAGCCTTGAGAAGAATTCAGAGTTCTGAAACCGCAGGAGTATAAGTGACTGAGTGATCTTGGCCATCTCTGCAGGCCGATACGCCTCCAGATTCTTTTGCAATATTGATGCAATCCTGTTAAATGATCAATTTTTTTTTAGATAAAACAGATTTTTTTTCTTTATGAACTTACATTGCTGTAGTAATGCTACAGAGTGTTCCAATGTTATCTTTCTGTGCCACAAAGATAAGACGAGTGAGATTTTATGTCTTACTTATTGATAAGCTGAAGATTCCGACACTGAATATCCTCCAGCGTATCAATAATAGCGAGAGCCTGCTGGGCATTCAGCTCATCGGCCAATAGCAATGCTGTACTTTCTAACCTGTAAGATCAAAGTACAATTACAGGTGACAATGCTTTTATGCCATCGTTAATAAGATTATTTTTTTCATGAATGTTTCTTCATTCTTACCCCTCTCTGGTTGCTTGCCCTGCCAAAGGTGCCAAAGCAGCAAAGAGCTTTGGAAAAGTTACAGGGTCAGTGCTAGTGTCCATCAGTTCCATCAGCCTCTGCTTGGCAGCTATTCTAAAGTCACAGTTCTGATACTGCATTGACTGATAAAGTCCCAATATAATACTAATGTTCTCAGCATCCAGATGAGGAAGGTTTTGAAGAAGAACATGGTTGCATTTTTCCAGTAAGGGTCGATGAGTGTACTTTATGTTTCGAAGGAACTGCACTATCCTCCTAGGGCTGTTGTAATGGAGAGGGTCCATGCTGTCCAGGAGAGAGCTAGCTTTTTCAATGAGTGCATCTCGTAACCGTGAAGACACCAGGGAGGATATACTGATCATAAAGGTGCTCAACACTCTGACGAAGATAAAAAAAAAAAAAACATTTGAATTGTATCAATATGCATGTCTTTGTATGTAATTTGCCATTACTGATGAGTTTGGTTGGACATACATTGATATAATTACTTAAAATTAATTATCAATAGGACATGACTAATACCTGCAATCGTTTATTGAATCCAGTTTTTGATTCACGATTTCAGTGATTTCACCCATCAGGGGACTGTAGTACAAAACCTGTTCATTTAAACAGGTAGAGAATTTTGAAAGCGTGGTCATCGGAAATCTGTGAAACATGACATTCATGGGTTTATTCAACAGTCAGAATAACTAATTGACAAACATTACGCCAAAAAAAAGGCATCACAGAAACGAAATATGTAGGATCACAAGTACCTCTCTAATCTGTTCCAGCCTTCCATCATCAGCTGCTGGACAAGAGAGTCGTGTGGTTCAACTTTAAGCCTTTAAATGAAAAAGGTTAGTCAGAAACATTGATATATTAGTCATATATTCATTAGCTTAGAATAAATGTCAGCTGTTAATAGCAGGCTTTGTAGCTGCCCTACTTGTGTAAAACTAGTAAAATGACAAAGTAAGTAAAGTGGCCCCTTATAGTCACGTGCGCACACTCCACAGCACACAGTGCGAATATGAATATGAAATTCATCCTCTGTATTTAAACCATTCAATAAGAGAAGCAGTGGGTAGCCACTGGTACAGCGCCCAGGTAGGGTAACACTCTGGTGCCACTAGCAGTCCTGGAATTCAAACCCACAACCTTCTGATTGTACTGGTAACTCCATAACCACTAGGTCACCACCTGCCCCACACTGAGAACCACTGATCCAGATCACAGTAGTTGTAATGGCACACATTATGCCATACATTCTCTCTAACTCCACTGGATTATGTCGATTATAGATTAAGAATTCTAAACCTTCGGTTGAAGACCCACCTAAGCTACACTGCTAACACACTTAATGCAGCTTATGGCTTTCATGAATGACATTACGGTCAATGATCAGTTTAGGGGTGAACATCTGAAAAACACGCACCTGAGCACATTATAAAGCATGTCCACCACTGCGATGTCATCCATCTGACGGACCTTGTTCTCAGCCAAGATTCGAAGTGTCAGGAACCCTGGATGACTATGGACCTGTTCAACTGTCCTGAGCACCTGCGGTCTCTCCTTTTGAAACTTCCAAAGCAGGCCCATGGCACAGCCCACATGGTTAACAGAGAGACTTGCCTTGTTTTTGCCCACCACATCAAACACCTGGTCCTCTGCTGTGCAGGCCTGGAGCTGCACCAGAACCTGGTCCTTACAGGCAGCCCCATGCTGAAACAGCCTGCGAGAGTAGCTCTGCAGGGCACGGAGCCTGAACATGGCTGAAGAAGGGGACAGGTCAGAAAATGTGCCTGCTCCACATACTAGTAGCCATTCAGCAATGTCAGTGCAGCTGCTGAATCCTGAGGTGCTCTGGTACTGCTGAGGTGATGAATCTAAATATTAAGGACAGGCATGAGACACATTTTACAGTCATTCTGGTATTAACATCACCACATATGGTTAAGTAAACTTTAATGCTGGAAACTGGAATGGCCATTTAAATGACACAACAATTATATATATATATATATATATATATATATATACAGGATTATATACAGAGAGAGAGAGAGTCATGCGTTTGTGAATTAAAGAGAAATGTTAAAAACAATACCTACAACATGCTGTGTGAATGAAAACACAGGGATAATCCTAAGAGTCAGTTATGACAGCATGTTCATCCTGTCCTGGGACTGTGAGATCCGGCTACTCACGTGGGAGACGTGGTTAGAACCATAAACATTAGAACCAATAGTCCTGGCTTTGATTATATGTGGCCTACTTGTATGCAACAGTAAGGCACATATGATTTTTAAATCAGAAAGTTTTAACACTGGTTACTCAAGCAGCATGTTTATTTGACCTCATGCTGCTACCCTTACACTGCAATAACCAGGAAACTACAGCAAACACTTCTCAGAACTTCAAAATAAAAGCCCTTTGTCGGCAGTACGCTTTCATTTTCCACTAAGAAATTTGAAAAACAGATTAATAAGATTGTCCAGTTTGCTGATTTTTATCTATTTATTTTTACCTATGAAGGAAAAATACAATCAAAAGACATTCTGGTACAGACAAATAAATCTTAAATCTTACACGCAGCAATGTTGCAGTGTTACATTGTTTTTTGTTACAATAATATTCTTATAATTGTTGTGTTGTACTATTGTTTATAGTCTGTTTTTTGGTTTTTTTTATAAATCCAGTCTTTTATATTTGATTCTAAAATATTTTCTCTCATGATACTTACTCAATGTACCTTAAAAATCTTACTCAACTTATCTTAAAATAATTTTTTTTACCACAATATTTAATCTGTTTAACACATTTTTAAACATTACAGTACAAATGTACCAAGGCTGTAAAATTGGGTAGAGACGATAGAAGCATGTCCCTACCAATACACAATGAAATTCTCACAGAAACACTCCAAATTCTTGTGGAAAGCCTTTGGAAGGTTGTTACAAAACAGTTTTTATTGCATCAGTTCAATATCAATACTGAGGTCTATGTGTTTCAATTAAATGGTTAAATGTTCAGACGTCCCAAAACTTTTGTCCATATAGTGTATTTTGACGTGGATATAGTTAACTGCATTTTTAATGTTTCTAGATCATTAATTTGAAAAGGTAACAGTACTTGTGTTAGAAAAGGCCTTCAAGATCCCAGTCAACTGAAAGTGTAAGAATTTCTTGTGTTGTGTGATTAAGGTCCGTTATTGGTTACATGGATGACAGTACCAAAATGGTGCAATATGTATGGAATTATTAACAGAGGTGCAATACCTGAAAAGAATACCTGAGTAATCATTTATTTAACTGAAAGGTATTTTCCTTTATTACTTTGACAGAGAGTACTGAACAGCAGTCATGATCATCACCAAGAAAATCCCAGACGTTTTTTGGACTGATGAAAATCAACTGTCTCATTCAGCTCCTTCATGTTTTGAGTAGTACTGCCTACATAATTGGGCATCTGAACACCTGACTCATCATGAACAAGATAACTGGGCCTAATGCCACCAAATACAGGACCCAGTCCACCACCAATGCCTTCCCTGGCACCCTTGTGCAGAGGGTAGGTGTTTCTCTGGGCTTCAGCAGCAGTCTGAATCACATGCTGTGCATACTGCTGAAACTGAGTCTCCTCCTCTTCAATAAGTTCGGCGTTGCTCGCCACACACTGCTTCTCTTCTTTTTTCATGCGGTGGACTTTTTCACGTTTCTCGGCCTAGAATCAACAAAGGTGACCAGAACTGCTGTAATAAATTCTGTTCAATATCCCCTTTAGTGAACTCAAACTTTTAGCAAACATGTCATCCAAGACGTAATACACCGTAGTTGACTCACCATCTGATGAACATAAGTATCCTGTAGTGATTTGGCATAATCTTTCATTTTCTGTGCTTTCATTTTTTGCTTTTCAAAAAAAATGTCATCTGCAGCCTTTTTGGCGTTAAGCAGTTCGGCGGCTTTCTGTTTATCTTCTCGCTCCTTGTGCTCCCGCTCTTGTTGCTAAAATACAGAGTTTAAACAGACAATTTTAAAAGGGAGGACAACATTACTCTGGAATGACCTAAATCTGCTTTCATCACTGTGGAAATAATGTAAAAATAAATTAAGTTAAAACATGAAATTCACAATATGGCTCATTACAACTGCTTAAGTGTTAAGTATTTGCTCAGTATATTGTTTATTGTATCTTTTAATATTGTTGTTGTTTTTATACTGTTGTACTTGTTTGCTCACACACTTGGCCAAAAAACGCGATTCTGATTCTGACTCTGCTTACATTAGCGATGAGCATGTCTGAAAGTGACGTTTACCATGGCTCCTCTGTGTTGCTCAATTGACTTTAGCATAGCTGCTTTCTTCTCATCCTGCTCACGCTGCTGCCGAACCTGCTTGGCCTCAGCTTGTGCCACTGCTTTAGAGATCACCGCTTCCTCGTTGGTGCTCTGCTCCTGACGCTGTGCGGCCAGTTTCTCGATAATGGCTTCCCTGTGTCTCTGCACCTCTCTGCCAGAATCAGAGTTATATGTAATAGTGCTATGTTCATGCACAGATAGAAATGATATATATTCTACCATTATATAAAAAAAGCTGCAGTGATTAAACATAAGCCTCTGATCTGACATCTACATTTGAACCTTATCTAATCAACTGATGTGACAACACCTCTGCTCTTGTGAAATAATTATCAGGATAAGTGAATAGATTCCTCAAAAACTATATACCGTACCTAAACAACTCTGCCTCTTTTTCTTTCCTGAGTTTCCTCATCTTCTCTTTAGCATTCGCAAACAGCTTTCTCCTGTCTTCCTCTACTTCCTCCTTCTGAGACTCAATCGCTTGGATGATTTCCCTATCAGCCATGTGTTCCTGACAGAAGACAAAAATACACATCAGTAACGGTTTACTGCATTCTGATAAGAGCAAGCATCCTGATTCTAATGAGACTACGTATTAGAACTAATCTGTCGGAAAAAGCAAGCAGTACACTTTGCAGCAGCACCATACAGTCGTCATTATGAAGTGCAAAGAGACTGAAAGCTCAGTCTAAAGTGGAACTTGTGTAAACCTTACCTGATGAGCTTTCATGATGTTTATTTTATCTTCTCGCTTTTTTTGCTCATTCATGGCTTGCTCCCACAGATAAAGCTCTCTGAGTCGCTGGACTTCCTCCGCTTCCTTCCTCTGTTCCATCTTCTCCTGCTCTCTTGCACGCTCATGTTCCTTAATCCTAATAAAAATTGAGACTTGCGATATACTGTTGTGAGAAAGAACGGCTCCTTAAAATGTAAAAACAAGAAAACATGGAAGACTTTGACTTCCCAAAACTGCCATATACTTCACTACTTTAGTAGTTAGTGAACAGAAACCTCTATATGGAAGTTTATAATAATAATTTACTGTTGTTTTAAACTCTTAGCTACTGCTAGACACTCGTTCTTCTTTTCCAGGGCTTTCTCTTTCTCCTGCTGTAAAGCTTCCTCCTCTCTGCGTGCAGTCACGGCCAAGACCTCTTTATCCATGTCTTTAGAGGCATTTTGCTTTCTCCTTTTCAGCTCTATCTGGGCCTCCCTCTCCTTCAAAACTTCACTCAACAATAGAGCACTCTGGAGAAATCATCAGAAAGTAAAACAAGGTAGCGTGAGTTAAAGTCAATATAGGCATTATAAACACAAAAGCTGCTCAAGATAAGCACTTCTAATGTCTTTAGTAGAGCTGCAAGCATAAGTGAAAATGTCATGTAACATCAATCTAAAGCTAAATCACACACATGAAAAGCAGAAAAGTAATATTATACAAACATGAAATTGTTTCACTCTGTCTGACTGGTAGTATTGCTGGATCTTGGCCTTCTCTATTGCCTCTTTTCTTTTCTGCTGTTGGTACTTTGCCTCCTCTATGTCAATTCGTTTCTTCTCCTCCTCTTCAACCTCTTCTCTTATTTTCTTCGCCTCCAACTTTTTTTGCCGTTGGCCCTGTAAATGTACGACAAGACTACATTATTAGGGTATTTTTCTCCAGAGTACATATGTTGTTGAATGTGTAGCAAAACATAGTTCAGATACAAAAAAGAGCTTAAATCACATTTCATCAAGAAATAATAATAATAATAAAAGAAAACGGTTTTTAAATTACTCACAGCAATGGTATTTGTCCAGTTTTTCACCACTTCCTTGGATCGCAGGTGCATGGCCTCTCTCTGCTTTGCTGCTTCAATCAGAAACTCCTTGTGTTTGTCCACCTGATTTAGACTGTCCTGCAGTCGCAGCCATTCTGATCTGGGCAGCACTGTGACTTGGCGAAGATCTAGCGGTTGTCTAACCTCAGCTTTTGCCTCTGCTGAGACAACTAATAGTGGACACATACATGTTATATATAAACACTAAAATG
This sequence comes from Hemigrammopetersius urotaenia, assembly GCA_037974485.1. Taxonomy (NCBI): domain Eukaryota; kingdom Metazoa; phylum Chordata; class Actinopteri; order Characiformes; family Alestidae; genus Hemigrammopetersius; species Hemigrammopetersius urotaenia. Next base: position 18,009,172 of record JBBPDC010000002.1, on the reverse strand, counting down.
ATTGCTGTTATTACACATGCTGTTATTACTAACCAGGCAACTTCATAATAGCATGGCACTTACTTTTTACCTCCCTTTTTTGGATAAAATATTCAATGCTCACACTACCTAAATATGAGCTTTGTATTTATACAACTAGTGCTGAATAAGAGAATTCTTTTTTTAATAACATTAGTATATTAAAATATCCAACATGCCACTGGTAGACCAAAAGAAATGTTTCTTCTCTGCACTGTTGCCTAGTTTAAAAAACAATGTAATATTTCACCATTGAAGTATGAAAAAATGCAGGGAGAGTTGTAACCTACATGGGTGTGTTGTAGAAAACTTTAGAAACACTAAAAGAAGATATTTAAAGCCGGCAAAGCTGGTGATGAGGTTATCTGAGTCACCTTTTCTGCTGGATCCTTTTCTTCGACCATGTTGCACAACAGATGCCGAAACTGTGGCCATTTGGAGTGATTATTAGTTAACACTCGTTGAAGCCATACGATAAAAGTTTTACTCGTTAATGAACGTATCTAACGAAGTTTTTTTTATAAACGTATCTTAACATGCGGGTTCTCTTTAAACTAAAACATTTCTCCCCTATATCCAAGGAGCCTTGGCAAACATTTTCTAGCCCACCACTAGTGTTACCTAGCAACGGTGTTTACTAGTTACACCGTCTCCCATGGCGACCTCGCGAGACCATGAGCAGCACGTCACGGAAACGTGACTGAGACCAACAACCACGGTAAAATCTAATAATATAATTCATGTATTTGTAAAACGGATTATGTGTTTTTGATGTATTTAATAGTATTTAACATTGGTATGATTTCCTGCAATGTTGCATATGTGACACAAAAATTTTGACAAATTCGATAAACAGTAGAGCACAACTGATTTTCATTTGTATGTCATAGAAACACATGCAAAATTGAAAAGTTCTGATGTTGCCTCATGCTTTTCCTCAGCTGACTTAGTCACTTTAGTCTAAAGTATTTTAAGTTGATTTTTGAAGGAAAGAAAAAAGAACGAAAAAGAGTATTGCATGTTAAATTACCTTGACCATGAAACAAAAATAAAATGGGCAAAGTCAATTTTGACTGATAGAATCGATAGAGTGCTGCCACGTGGTGTGATAATGGGTCAGGTGCTCGAGTGTGTGTCAAAAATTAGTCCTCGTTGTCTCCTGTTCATCTGTCCCTAATGCCAGTAAGTCCACTTTCCAACATGCCAAACCAAATTCCTCTTCATGTTCTCTTAAATACACTAACACGTTTAGAAAACACTCTTAAAATATGACAGGTGGAGATCAGAGGATGCACCAGCGCCAGGGCTGACAGGCTGAGAGCAGTACAGCTGGGTTTTGTTTTTCTGGTGTGATGCTGGATTTGGATCTGTGGGTTCAGCTGATATCACAGGCAGATAGCCAGATAGGCTCAACCACGCTCGCGACGACTTTGAGCCACGCCCACTGTGAGGCCCCGCCTCTCCTTTCATTCAAAGACTGGCGACGTAAAATCAGTTCACTCATGTTGATCAGCTTCTGAGACTCTCATCCACGAAGAGGAGAAGAATGGCCCCGGTATCGATCAGACGCGTGTTGATCAGTGAAAACGTTGATCCACGATGCAAGACGATTCTGCAGGAAAACGGAATTGAAGTGACGGAAAGGCCAAATATGAGCAAAGATGAGTTGATTGCACAGATTAAGGTAACAACTTTTTTTTCTTTTTAAAATCATGTCATTTCACCGTCTGTGGGCAGTATCTGTTATGGTAGACCGTCTTGTTTTGAGAAGTATCATCTGGCAGGGAATTTGTAAACTTTTCCGATTCTGTTTGATTGTAACTGAAGCAGCAGCAAACCGCCATTGGCCTCGCCTCCTCCTCCTCCTCCTCCTCCGCAGGCTGATGTAACCTCACCCCAGGCTGCAAGCACCAAACCGAACGTAATCAGACAAAAAGCGTAGTGTCTTCGCAGTTGTTTTGCAAAAAGTTATCAGAACCTGAAATACTCCACACAACTTTGCCTTCTGATTGCATGCTTCTGACAGCAAATCACATTTCCTGCAGCGCACACACGCATCCAAATAAGCATTATCCGCGCATCTAATTGAGTCTGAAAGTCTAAATGAAAAATGTGCATCCCTAAACACGATACAAACGACGTGTTCTGGGTGCCATAAGTGGGCAGGAACGTCATGCATACGTAATTTTTACAGTAAGTATTCGAATATTTCAAAAAATGTGCCAAAGGTGTATCCTTTAATTATGGTATTGGACGGTCTGTATTGTGATTATGACCTTGTTTTGAGTCATGACCGTGCTTGACCAGTCGTTCTGACTCTTCTGCTCCTCTCTGTCAGGACTTTGATGGGCTTGTGGTAAGATCGGCGACCAAAGTCACTGCTGACGTCATTGATGCTGCCAGCAGCTTGAAGGTGATTGGTCGAGCTGGGACCGGTGTGGACAACGTGGATGTGGATGTGGCGACCAAGAAGGGCATAATAGTCATGAAGTAAAGAGACTACTTAACTTTTGTAAACAAAGTTTTCAGTGTGTATATGTTTATTCCGTCAGCTTTGCTGCTTTAACGATGCAGATGTCCCGGTGTGGGACTAATAGAGTTATCGTATCCTCACTGTTTTGCACTGACCAGCGCAACTAAAGTTAAATTAGTTGGTGCACTATAATAAGCCACGTGTCTGGTCCCCAGTGATGTTTTAATGCATTGAAAGTTCTCATTTTAGTTCTCAAGAGTAAGCCAACATTAAAGAGTCTTCAGTAGAAACTGGTCCTCATCTTCTCCCATTGGACATTTATATGAACTGTAAAATATATATCGTTAAAATTAAATATATGTTTGAGAGCACCTTTTTTAGTAGTGAGCCGTTTTTAGATCTGAGTAATGCAACGCTATCTTACTATGAATGCTGATTAGTTCGTGAGCTTTTTTTTTTTTTTTTCTTTTTTTTTTTGCAGCACTCCAAGTGGCAACACCATCAGTGCTGCTGAACTGACCTGTGCATTTTTGATGAGTTTATCAAGGTAAGAGAAACCAGTTGCAGAATACAATAAGATAATAAACACTTTAGTTTTTTGTTTTTAATGTTTTTTGGGGTTTTTTTTCTGTAGGCATATTCCCCAAGCTGTCCTGTCCATGAAATCAGAAAAGTGGGATCGTAAAAAGGTACAGACGGAAGGAAGCTCTGAGTTTTGAGTGATTTATGTACAGAGTAATTACGGATGCTTTTCTGTTCTTGGTGCTCATCCAGTCATCACTAATTAGGTCTGAATACTGGATGTTATGTCATGCAGGCTTTTAGGGAAGCTGGGTCAGTGTTTTGTTAATGATTTTACAGTTCATGGGTGCAGAGTTGTATGGAAAAACCCTTGGAATAGTTGGGCTTGGAAGAATTGGAAAAGAAGTGGCCAGCAGAATGCAGTCTTTTGGCATGAGGGTAAGATCACTTTCTTCATGTGCTGAACGTTGCATAGTGATTTGCCAAAGAATGCTGTTTGTTGACTTGCCTTATTTACTTCCAGACCGTTGGTTATGACCCCATTACCCCTATAGAGGTGTCTGCGAGCTGGGGTGTGGAACAGATGTCTCTGGATGAGCTCTGGCCCCAGTGTGATTATATCACTGTGCACACACCTCTCTTGCCCTCCACCACAGGCGAGTATAGCCCATTTACAGAGCAGCACAAAGAAATGGCATAGTTCAACATGGAGTGAGGGCCCGAGGACCAGAGTCCTGCTAGATTTGATGATATCCCTGCTCTAGTATTCCAACTAAATCTAGTAATGAATTAGTACTTTTACTTTTACTAGTCCTGTTTTAGCATGAAAACAAACTGTCCAAATTCAGCCCTCAAGGGAGGGCATTCCCAACTCCTGGCTTAACATTGATGTGTGTGTGTGTGTGTGTCCGCTCCTTTGCAACATTATTTTAAAGATGGTTGAAAAGTTCTTGATTTGTCTTTGTTGGTTGCAGGATTACTGAACGATGCCTCCTTTGGTAAGTGTAAAAGAGGCGTGAAGGTAGTGAACTGTGCCCGTGGTGGCATTATCGATGAAGCTGCTTTACTAAGAGCCCTGGAGTCTGGCCAGTGTGGAGGAGCCGGCTTGGATGTTTTTGTGGAGGTGAGACAGTTATAATTACCGAAAAAAGAAAGAAAAAGTAAAAATGACTTGGGTGTGCATAATACCTTGCAGTATCTAATCCATGTGTAATCCTGTAGTCCAAGTACAGAAATGAAGTCTTTGATTAGTAGTTAACAGGTGCTAGACATCTTTGTGATAATACTTTCCTGTGATGCTTGTTTAGGAACCTCCAAAGAACTGGGCCCTGATAAAACACCCTAATGTAATCAGCTGCCCTCACCTGGGAGCTAGCACAAAGGAAGCCCAGGCTCGGTGTGGACAGGACATCGCATTGCAGATTGTGGACATGGTCAAAGGCAAAGCTTTAGTGGGAGCTGTGAGTTTTCTCCAACGTATTTGTTTTCTATCTGGAAATTATCGTTATATTAGACATTTCAGCCTCTGCAGCGCCCCCCTCTGGTTCAGCTGTTCTGTAGGTACTAGGAGTCTTTGCAACAACAGGGAAGCCAGTCAGTGTTTGATGACACCTGCCCCATTAAAGTGAATTAGTTAGTTGTTTTGTTTTTATGCTGCAAGAGTAGCAATTTCTAGCCTGAATATGGGGATTTCAGCTTTACATCGGTTGCAAGACAACAATGGTGACCGTTTCCCATCCTGGGTTTAATATTAGTTTTAAATATTTCTGTACACTCTGATAATCGTCCCCATTCCATCCGTTCATTTCTGGTTTCATTTTAGCAACTTTCTCTGAAGCAGTGGTGTGTATGTGTGTGTATTTGAGATCATCTGCAGATGAAGTGAGCATCTTTCATTGTGCTCTTTCATCATTTGTAACTATTTGAACTTCCGAGTTACATTGTTAAGTTAGTGGTTAAACTGCATGATTTAAAAACTATACTGATGGCATCGTTTAGTTCAAGATTTGAAATGAGTAAACTGCTGTAGTAGATCACAGTAGTAGAGTTCTACTGTAGACATTTGATTATGATTATGGAATGTTTAGAGATGCGGACGACATCGTAATGATGAACTAACCTTCACCCTAAATGCAGGTCAAGAATTGGTTGAGATGATCTTCACATTTTCATACAGGTGAATGCCCAGGTGCTGGCCAGCACCTTCTCTCCCGAGTCACAGCAGTGGATCAGGCTGGGTGAGGCGATGGGCCGAGTGCTGAAAGCCTGCAGCTCCTGTAAACAACCCTATGCTCATGTTCACATCACAACTCAAGGTGGGCTTCTGAGCTGTACGAAAGGAAATATTCCTGCCTGTGAATCAATGTAGCTGGTGCACATACAGCCAAAGTTCATGTAAACACAAGGGAAACACTGAGAATGAGCTACGATGCAGCTACAGTGGCATTAGAAGAATTGTACTTGGAGTCTCTTTATTGGTTAATTGCTGCCATCTGGTGTTATAAATGTGGAGCACATGCTTGAGTTTAAAGCTGAATCACGAGAACTGGCTCTTGAAGCCACTTAGCCCACATGAGGTCGTGGGGGTCGTGTGTACTGGAGCCTATTCAGTGCTCAGGGAGCAGACGACCTGGATTTGTGCTACACACTTGAAGGTGCCCTTGACAGAATCCAAAGTGCATGATTCATGTGGAGACTTTGCTAAAATAATCATGTTTTTGTAACAGCAAAACCTAAAATAATTATTTTATAAAATATTTATTTTTTAATACACTGTTTAGCTTATGTTATGAATTTCAGTACGCACTGACAACCCTGACATGAGTGATCACTGACAACCAATGGGCTGCTCATTAATCAGCATTCATAGCTGGAATGTTGGTGTTCTACTGCTCAAAACCTGCTCAAACAATGTAAATATGCTGGTAATCATTTTTAATGTAGTACTTCCTTATGCCATTAGTTCTAACAACCCCATAATACACAAGGGCTCAGGAATGAGTGACTTCTCGTGTGTCGTGTTTGTTATTTTTAGTAAGCTGGAAATAATAAACTCAAAAACTGGATCTGGCTAATTCTCAAATGGGACTCACTATATAATGTGCTTTGAAATTAATAAATGCTAGCTTTTACATTTAAAAGTTTTATTTTGGAATTGTGCACATCTTTGTATTTAATAGTTGGACATGTGCCCTGTTTGGGCGCGGAGCCAGTATTTTAATTTCTAAGGTTTGTATCGCATGGGGGTTAGGGAGCCCGATCCTAAGTGTTGCACCTTAAATTGTAAATTGTGTAGATTCTTTTTCTACATGATTTTTAAAAAATGTTTGCCTCCCAGGAGACTGCTTAAAGAAATCAGCCGGGTTCCTGAGCTCCGCAGCTGTTGTTGGACTGCTGGCTGAAGGATCTGAGAATGGCCCTAACTTGGTGAATGCACTGCCTCTAGCTGAGGAAAGCGGCATTGCAGTAAGAATGTGTTGCCCATGTTAAATGCGTGTCTATGACTAACCTACACCAACACCCACAAAAACAGTTACAAATAAAACATAAATAAATAAACTAGTTTGAGATGATCTTTCCCTACAGTAGTAACAGCAGATAACCCTAAACGGACAGTTACTAAAAGGCACTACAAAAAAGTTTGCGTTCTTTTGCACCTTTTATTTCCTTTTTTTTACGAACTGCACATTCAGTTCAGCAGGTGCGGTATACCAGTAACCCATCCGCTCCATAGCATTGTCATGTCTGGTATTGTACTGTACACTGTTCTGTACTGTACCGCTCTTGTGTTGTATTCTGTGTCCTGCACTTTTTTTGGATTGCTACAAATTGTTGTATGGCAATAATTGTTGCATATTACTGTATCGTATCTTAGTATCTCAAGATGTTCTTTGGTCCTAACAGATTAAAAAAAGTCACAGTGATGTGAACGAAGCTAATGAGGCCTGCATTGTGGAGGTCTCTGTGAACGGTAGCACCTATAAAGCCTCAGGCTCTGTGCAAGCGGAGGTGCCTGTCCTCCTGGAGCTGAATGGCGGTGTGTTCCGGCAGCCAGTCCCTCTCTCTGGAAACCTGCTCTTCTTCAAGGCTGCGGGATCGCCTCAGCTCTTGCCCTCTGTTACCAGTGAGTTAACCAACTGTTTAAAAAAAACAATGATTGCAAATCTACAGTCTTAATAACATAATATTAAAACAATATGTTCCCAATGTCCCACCTCTTCAGGTGTCCTGGCAACAGCTGGTATCGAGATTAACTACTTTAGCGCCTCCACTGCCTCTGACGGTGTCCAGTGGTACTGCGTGGGGATACAGTCACTGCTGGGGGACCTTGGCACTTTGAAACCATTAGTGAAAGAGATCGCCCAACTCACCGTATAAATCTCTGCTGACTGACAGTTGGTGGGAATTCCGTAGCATTCCAGTGCCTAACAGGGCTGAGTCACTTCATCTAACAGAAGCACACAGTTACTGCAATAGAACATTCACTGTGAAGAGGCTTGCGTAGCTTAACCTAAGCACTAACCTTGGACTGTGAAGGGCTAATATAGTAAATGTAGTAACTGGCAAACAGAATATTCTCCTCCACAGCGAAACTTCAGTTGATACTGTGATGACCTTAGGCCTCATCTTCATTTTTTAATAGATCAGCCTTTAGTACTTCATCTCAGTGGCACATTTTTTTTCCTTCTCTGTTAACACTAACTTGGTGATAAAATGTGAAAAAGTTAAAAACAACTGATATTTGTATTGTAGAATTATTGGTACAGTTTGATTAAAACCAGTTGGACAATCGGAAGCTGTGTCCTTTTTTATTTATCCAACACTCTTGTTTATTTTTGAAACACACTTTGTCTCCATGGACACCACTGGCTTTAGTTTAGTTTATGTTTGCTCTGTAATGCGTGCTGCCTGCTCTGCTTACTACTACCCTAATAAGTCAAGTTGTAAGTAAAAAGGGAATGGTCTTCCGAAATGATAATGCAAGTGTGCAGAGCGATTAACTCCTCGTGTCTGCCTCTTCCTGGTACGGTCTCGCTTTAAAGGCGACATTATGCAATGGCTTTAAGCCTTATTAGGATTAACAGTAGATCCTATTCTGCTATGGCAACTGAGGAGAGCGCTGTATGTGCTGCATTTCTTTGTGCAGAGATGTGTTTTATAGCTTTCAACCTTAAACAGTTCACATGTGCTCAGAGAATGCAGTCAGCTGGAAGCTGACATTGTCTACAAGGCTGTGTGGAATCAGCAGCGCCTCTCCAACTGTACACAGTTACTAAAATAGGAGGGCAGCACTCAAGCCTGGGGCTAAACTGAGGGGGGCCATATGTCTCCTCTGTCCCAGACAGAGACACGCTTCAGGATCCCTGGCCATGAATCACACCATGCTCTCTTTTTAATACATCGACGTCTGTTTCTTTGCACCAGGTAAGTTGGATTTAATTGTTTTACATTTATTAGGATTTCTTTGAAAGCCATTTTATGTTTTTCTTGTGTAAAGAAATATGTAAGCAAAGAAGAGATCTGTCCTCCAAACCGATTGTAGTAATTTACTGCAGACTGCTAGGTGTGTTAAAACTGCAGGAAAAAATGAACGTATGCACTCCAATCATTTCTCTTTTGTTTCAAGGAACAATGTCCGTGAAGGATCATGAAAGTTACACGTACGAATTCTGTGATGACTCTCATCCATCAGAAATGCTGGACACCCTTCAGGAGTTCTACAGCAGTGGCCTGTTTACCGATATTACTCTCTGCTGCTCTACAGGGCACATGTTTCATTGTCACAAGGCTGTGCTTTCAGCCCGTAGCGCATACTTTAAGGTCATGTTCACCTTAGACATGAGGGAACGTTCGAATGGCGTCATCAGTCTGCCTGGTGTAGAGGAGGATATTCTGAGCGCTTTGGTGAATTATGTCTATACCTCAAAAGTGAGCATCACACAAGCCAATGTGCAAAGCCTTCTCGAAGCAGCTGACCTCCTGCAGTTTGGCTCAGTAAAGAAAGCCTGTGAGGAGTTTCTGGTGCGGTGTTTGGATGTTGATAACTGTCTCGGGATGCACTCCTTTGCTGAGCTCCACGTCTGTCCCGTGCTGGAGCATGAGGCACTGAGGATCATACTTGGCAGATTTGAAGAACTCCTGCATCAAGAGGAGTTTCTGGGACTAGATCTCAAAAAGCTTATCGCAATATTGTCTTCTGAGAACCTCAATGTGTGGAAAGAGGACACACCATTAGAAGCGGTTGTGAAGTGGCTGACCTTTGACATAGATTCCCGAAGAGACTGTGTTGGGGATCTACTACACTGTGTTCAGCTTGAGGTGGATGACTTGTACCTCAGAACTGCCCTAGAGGTTCACAAAGCTTGTAATGAAAATAAACTAAGATCCATAATCGTTCAGTCGACAAAATCTTGTGAAAAAGGATCTTCTCTAAATTGTAAAAAGCCCTCAACAAACATTTACATCGTAGGAGGGTATTATTGGCACCCATTGTCAGAAATCCACATATGGGATCCCTCTTCCAACACATGGGCCCAAGGGAAAGACATGCCTGACTACACAAGGGAAAGTTACGGCGTCTCGCTTCTGGGTTCCAACATCTATGTGACCGGAGGATACAGGACCGAGACGGTGGATGCACTGGACAGCGTTTGGATTTATAACGTTGACTCTGATGAGTGGACGGAGGGTTGCCCTATGATCACTGCCAGATACTACCACTGCTCTGTGCCTTTACATGGATGTGTATATGCCATAGGTGGTTATAGAGGGGGAGCTCCTGCCTGTGAGACTGAGGTCTACGATCCTTTAAAAAAGAAATGGTTCCCTGTGGCAGATATGATACAAGGTATGGAAAAAATAAATAATGAACTGGAGGTAAACATGCTCGTCTTTTTTCTTTCATTTTATATGAGGTTTGTTCAATGCGCTCTAGAGATGTTAAATCCAGCAGTCATTACTAAACACTTGAGCATGCCTCCGGGCTACTCACGCAGAACGTGATGGCAGCCTTTAATTAGAAACCGCACTAAAAATACAGCCCAGACTCGTGACGGACATGCTGCCTGTCACCCAGTTGGTCTGTAAACACATTTTCAATATTCAATTGCTGCAGCGTATAAACGATTTTTGAATCAGCATGTTTTGTGCCTTTTCTGAAGGTGTTGGAAACGCTACTGCATGTGTGGTGCAAGACAGAATTTATGTGACTGGAGGCCATTATGGGTACAGGGGAAGCTGCACCTATGACAAAATCCAGACTTACAGAAGTGACCTCAACGAGTGGAGCATTACAACAGCGAGTCCTCATCCAGGTAGGGCACTCAAACTGCACATTCTCAGTTCAGGAAGTGTCTGACTGGTTATTACTAGATAGTATGTAAACCTGTACACAGAGTAAAGTATGCACAATAATAATGGTCCCAGAATCTGGACCCGTAATACATAATTTGCTAATACATTGATCATCCTCAAACACCAATGAGTCGTTAAGTAAAGCCAAAATAGGCTTTCTTATGCGGCTTATGCCATTATTATAAACAACAACTCGTCACATAGTGTCAGACACCACATCGGCGATTATTCGGGTTAGTAAACTTTACAGTTTGGGACTAACTTTACAGGTTATTTACACTTACGAGGCACTTTGCGAAAGGGTAATTGGTTGTCAATCCATTACTTGTTAGCTATATTAGCATCATAGCTATAGTGCAAAACTAAAGAAGCCAAGGGGGTTGGGCAGTTTTAAAAAGTGTTAAAAAAAAAAGGTGTTTAAAATCCTATATAACTATAAACAAATCCATTGCAGAGTATGGGCTTTGCTCAGTTTCCCTGAACAACAAGCTGTATTTGGTCGGCGGTCAGACCACCATCACAGACTGCTACGACCCAGACAGAGACGAATGGAGGCAGCTGGCCGCGATGAAGGAGAGAAGGATGGAGTGTGGAGCTGCAATACTAAATGGGTGCATCTATGTGACAGGTGGCTATTCCTACTCGAAAGGTACTTACTTGCAGAGTATAGAGAGGTATGACCCTGAGCTGGACTGCTGGGAAATAGTAGGCAATCTACCCACCGCAGCCCGCTCACACGGGTGTGTTTGTGTCTTTAGTGTGTAGCATCTTACAGACTTTTCACACTTTGACTGTTATTTGGGCATTTCCACATACAGTGCCTGCTCAACATTTCAAAACATATACTTTAAAGATATACTTCATGTCCAAAAGTATCCAGACACCGCTTCCAATGCGTGACTTCCAATACTGACGCAGGGCTGCTGTGTAAAGACCCGGAGCTGTGCTGTTTTCTGCAGGGCTGGATCTGGTGTTCGTTATCCAGAACTTTTTATCCAACATCAGTACCTGACCTCACTAATGCTCTTGTGAATGCAAAATGATCCTAATATTAATCTTTAACATCTAACCTTCTGGAAGAGAATGGGCTACAGCAACAGAAGGGGGACATGTCCTATTTATATTTATGCTTTTAGAAGAAATGTTGGATGAGCAGGTGTCCGTAGACTTTTGGACATGGAGTGAATCACATTTCTTTACAGTGGGATTTAAGACCAGTGTTGAGCAACGGAGATAAATATCGGTCAGTGATTGTAACTGTTCTTTATGATGCATATTGATTTCTAAAACTGAAAATTACAGATGCACTCCTAAAACATTCAGATGAATAAAAAAAAGAATATTATGGAATACGTTGACCTATTTTAATAGTATATATAGTCAAATATATATTAATTGTATGACTCATGTGTTTGTACTGTGGTATTCACTCTTTATAGTGAAAAACATCTTTTTAAATTGTATTTATTGAAGTGTTGTTTTGAACTGAACTGTGTTCCTGTGCTTCTGTATGTGATGTTTTGTTACTGTTAATCAAACAACACTTCTTACACATTCTCAAGGATTTCTATACTCTACAAATGTTGCACTAGATCATCTAGTTACTCTACCCCCCTCTAGTGGGACAAAAACAAACTGCACTGAACAGATCCTGTTTTCCTCATAGGCCTGGCTCTCTCTAAATTGTACAGTCAGAAATAATATATAGAACAGAAATAATATATAATATGAAATGACTATAGTGGATTACCCTCTTTAGTAATTATTACATCCAACATACAGGTACAGGTATAACCACAATGAATATGTGATGAGTTTTGGAAAAGAAAATGACTGGGCACTTCTGTTTTACTAAAATTTATTTGCGAATAAATCCATTGTTTAAATAAAAGAAGTGTCATCGAAAACAAAATCCCGGATAATTCCAAGCATCACGTAGGGGTAAACCGAATGAAGTCCACCTGGATATCAACCTAGAGTGTTCAAATTCAAAATCAGTGTGAATAAATAAATTAATAAATAAAGCTAAATTTAATTCACTTTTGTATTTGTATTATAATACACTTTCATATTTTTGTATTATTTCCTACTTTCATACTTACCGACTTCTTTTTGTGGAACTTATAGGACGCTGGAAGGTCATACCTCAGCTCTATGAAATGGGACATACAAAGTAACTACAAACTCCAAAAAGCAGAAATAATGCGATATGGTCTCATATTAAATAAATGACCAGCACAGCATACATCCCTACACTATTAACGGCTGCCAAGTGGTTCTTGATTAAATGTTTTAAAACCTCTAAGTCTTTATTTTTAAGGATATACATTATATGAGACATAAAACTCTTATGGCTGTAGTGTGATAGTAGGTCTAGAAGACGGTACCTGCAATGACTTCCATTTTCACTTTCCAGTCATTTGCCTTCTTCTGTAAGTGCTGTAGAAAAGCAGAAGACTGTATAACACTGTAATATCAGAAGATGCTGTAACTAATGAGAATAAGGCACTTACACTCCGTGTCGCCGTCTTGTGAAGGGAGTATACTGCTTCCCGAGCCATCGAGATCGCCGTCTTCAAAAACTGCATATCTATACCTTCAGATAAAAAGGACAGAACATGTTGCTGCAGGATACCATGATGATATAATATGGATTTGTCTTATCCTACACATAGATGATGGGACATTATTATGATCTTACCCTGGTTGTGTTTTGTACCAAACGGAGGGTTCATGATGACTGTGTCAAATTTCTTCGCATATGAGGATCCGATGCAGCACACATCACTTTGGACCATGTCGATGTTCGGCAATTCAAATTCTTCCACGTTTCGTTTGAAAATGTCAAGTGCATCACTGTCGATGTCAAAACCCACACAAAGTCTGTTTGGAGAAAAAAAAAACTTATTGCAGTGACCGATACAATACTGTAGCATTTCTACTGTCAACAAAAAGATCTGCAGTTTATTCTCACCCTGCGTCCAAGACTGCAGCTCCTACACTCAGCACTCCACACCCACATCCCAGGTCAGCAACCAGTTTGTTCTCAATGCCATCAAATGTATTGTGAATAGCGTACAGCATACAGCCTGAGATGTAGAGAAACGCAATGTGCAGCCTGATCAAACTCTCGAGCCACAGTATCTACGATTGTCCTTGATCCGGCAATATTTAAGAGACTGTTAACATCATAAAGAGATATTTCAGGTTATAGAAAAATAAAAAAAACACTGGTTTTAGAAATATTGGCACCTCTATTATTAGTTGAAGCCTCTTCAAGCAGAAATAACAGCGATGAAATGTTTCTGCACTGCTTAACAAGGCCGGACAAGTCTGTGTGGATTTTGTTGTGCATTTTGCTCCATATGTTTTTGAAAGAATATACTATTATCTTAAATTCTTACAAGAGTGTTGTTTTATTCATCTTTAATACCAGCACAGCATATACAGTGGATATTTACTGACCATGGTAGTTACCTGCTATATGGGGGCTGGTGGGGTATTGCTCCAGGAGGATTTTTGGCTCCTCAAATCCATCTACTTGCTGAAGGTGGCTTTCCAGTTCTTTCAGTTTCATGGCTACAGAGAGTTCCAGCCACACTATTTTCTAGGAGCTTGCCTGTCAGAAGACAGTTATTTCTCAACATCGGAGCACCATCATAGGCTGTTTGTGTCCTTAATCTTATAACAGTAGCTGCCACCATTCAGGAAAGCATTCACATTTCTCTTTGCTCAGTATCTTAAAACACCAGGGACTGACAGATCATGTATTTTTGTGAAGAAAAATAGACACTTTATAACGTAAAAAGGCAATTTTGGGTGACAATGTTACTATAATGAGTCTCTAAATCAGTCACATGTATGGTTCACTGGTCATTATCAAAACAACAGATCTCTTCAGGATGTGAGAGACCCGTTTGTCCCGTCAGGATTTCATTTCAATAATGACAGGCAGACTATAGGCTTTATTAAGGTTTTAATGTTTACATTTACATTTACGGCATTTATCAGACGCTTTTTTCCAAAGCGACTTCCATTCCCTACCTACAGGGGGCAGTCTCTCCCTGGAGCAACTTGGGGCTAAGGGTCTTGCTCAGGGACCCAGTGGTGGTGTGCTGAAGGTAGGATTCGAACCTGTGACCTCTTGGGTCGGAGGCAAGTATCCTACCCACTGAGCCCCTCCACCCCAATATTTCAATTAACATAAACTTTAACTATCAATCTAGCTATCTAGATCTTATTAGCAAGTTTATATCTACACCTTTAATCATTATCATGATCCTGGTATTAATTTATTTAACTGTTATATCCAGGTTTTCATCTACAAATACAGAGTTCATCTCCAGCAGCAGAGTCACATACACTTCATGGACAAAGTTACCGAAGTTATCGCAATCTCCGTTCTAGTTCATCCCTAAGTCCAGCTCCTCATCCAACATCCAACTCATCCAACCATGTGTTTATGGATCTTGCTTTGTGCACTAGGGCACAGTCATGCTGGAATAGCTTTATTCAAATGGTGTACATAAAGCTGGAAGCATGGTGTTGTCCAAATTGTTACGGCAAGCTGAAGCATTAAGACTCACTTCACCTTCACTGAATTCTATAATTAAGTGGTGTACCAATACTTTTGTCCGTGTAGTGTAGACAGATCCTGATAAACGTATTTGTGAGCTGAATTAGGTGCAACAGGAGAGCATGAGACTGTGCAGTGGAGACGGACTGCAGGACAGGAACTACAAAGAACAAACGCGAAGACCTAAAACTCTCCTGTAACTCAGACTCCTAAGCCATAACAGAATTTTTATGGACATTAATAAACTGTAACTGCACTGACCCCTTAGCACCTTCATATCCGGAGCCCGGAGAGTTCACTTTAAATCTTGATCAAATCTCTCTGGGCTGCACACTCGTCAGTGAATTATTTTCTTTATCGATGACATGAACATAGAGTGGATTAGGATGGTTTGGTTTAAAGCACTCACCAGAGTGTACTGCACTGTGGATACAAACAGCCATGTGCCCCTACATCTTTTCCCGGATTAGTGAACGACGCGTCAAAATAAGAGTCCTCGGTCAGCAATGCTGATTCCCAGTATCGGAGAGATAAAGAGAGAGATAAAGGTGAAGATAAAACATTATAAGTGCGTAAATATGAAAGGTGTAATTCTGAAACATTTGCTTTCATGGAACTTTATTTTTATGTATGTGTATAACATTTTATTTGTATAGAAAAGGAAGAGGGCAAACCATTGTTCCTTATATTCTATAGTTTACAAAAAATAATTTTCTTTCTTTCTTTCTTAATTTCTTTCTTTCTTTCTTTATTCTTTCTTTCTTTCCATCCTTTCTTTCTTTCTTTCTTCATTCCATCCATCCTTTCTTTTTTTCTTTCTTTCTTTCTTTCATCATTCCATCCTTTCTTTCTTTCTTTCTTCATTCCATCCTTTCTTTCTTTCTTTCTTTCTTTCTTCATTCCATCCTTTCTTTCTTTCTTTCTTTCTTTCTTTCTTTCTTTCTTTCTTTCTTTCTTTCTTTCTTTCTTTCTTTCTATTACACCACTATATGATTTCACAAGGTGTAGAACAAAATCCCGTTTTGATCTAAAGAATATCCATAAACAGCATGTCCTCAGATCAGTGACTAATTTAATATTCACTCTCTACATCACTGCCCTTAATATACTGAAGGCTGCAGAACAGTAATGGAGTTGTACAAGGTGTGTTCTGTATCAGGTCTTAGATTGGACCTTATTTCAGAATCTTGCTGTTGCATTAGCTGTGCCTAAAAAAATTAAAAAGCAATTTTGCTGCCTGTTTTCTGTGGAAGCCAATGTAAGTAACATAAAACAAATGTAGCAAAACAACACAACCAAAGGATGTTTTTAATGAACATCACTGAAATATTCTTTGATGGTTTTGCTCTTGAATAACAGTCTGTCATGCCACATATTTTTGGCACATTGTTACTTAAATGGTGTTTTTATATTATTGTAATTTACCACTAATTT
Organism: Hemigrammopetersius urotaenia; assembly: GCA_037974485.1. NCBI lineage: Eukaryota > Metazoa > Chordata > Actinopteri > Characiformes > Alestidae > Hemigrammopetersius > Hemigrammopetersius urotaenia. Next base: position 17,992,796 of record JBBPDC010000002.1, on the reverse strand, counting down.
GTTCTTATTTTTTTCTTTGCCTCGTTTGGCTCAGGACTGCAGAAGAATCACAGATTCTGTTTTTCGGAACAAACATTAGAAGATGTGAAAGAAGAGCGCCCCGGTCCCGGTCTGCTCCGCCAGCTTTAATGGCCCTGTGAGCCCGTTTTATTCTCTATTATGTGGGTGTAGAAAGGGGTGCTCTTTTAATGTATGTGATTTAAGTGCAGGGTGGAGCAGTATTTAGTAAGGAAGCATTTTATAGCATAAACTGGTTAAGGAGATTGAGTGCGAGCGAAGGGGAGATGTGGTCAGGGCTGCTGCGGTAAGGAAAGCTAAAGCCTGCCGTCTGACCAGCACCACAGTAACAGCATAGTTCCCATTCTTCCTCCAAACCTCAGACTGGCCACGCCAATTCTTCTCACTGAGCACCCAAACCCTCCCCTCCTCCTGTTTGGACATGAATGGAGGCCGGAGGAGTGCATACAGTCAGTGTGTGTGAACAGTTGTAACTGTGGAATGTAATTCATCATAATGTTTTTTTCCGCTTTTTTGTGGTGAACTTGTGATTTTGTGCTTTTTTCCTGTGGGAAAGCTCTGTTTACACAAATGTCTCATTGCTGAAGAGAAGTGCGGTATTTGTTAGTCAAACCTAGCATTCATGGCTCAGAGTTCACTCACGCACGTAGACACACGTATACAAACACAGGCTGGCAGAATGGACGGATGAGAGGGTGGACAGACAGATGGAGGCAGATGTTTGTAATATCAGCGCTGATTAGCAGGGGGCAGCACAGACCAGCGTTAGGCTTTAAAGCGAGAGCAGCGGCCTCGTGTCCACTTTCCTCACTCCGCGCTGTTCCCAGACGAGCTCCTTTGCCCTTTTGCAGCCTGATGTTTTTCCTGGCGCTCAGTGCCAGGCCAGTGGCAGCCATGATGAGGAAATGATAATGGACAGTGGTCAGCTCGGCACTAGCCGTCAGACTCGTTTAGAGAAATGTCATTCCCTTTCCTTTTTCTTCCTTATGGGTGCCAGCTGCTGCTCTCGGCCGTTTCTGCTGAAAAGCATGAAATGCTGCGTCTGTCCGTTGCGAGGGCTCAGTGGAGTTTCTTGTTTTGGTGTGTGTGTGTTTATGTGTCCTCTACTGAGGATGATATTCACCACTGATCTGTAACACCGGCCGAAATTCTCATGATGAACTCAAAAATGTTCTCAGCTACAAAACAAGTCAGTTTATCAGAGTCAGAATCAGAGGAAACTGTTCACATCACGACTGCACCTTCACACACGACACAACAATACAGAATAAAACACCTGAATATATACTAGAATATACTCAGACTAGAAATAGATTAAGAAAAGAAATATAGTACAACTTACCTGTAATAAAGAGTATACTAAGAGGAGGATATAGTTTTAACAGTGGACCTGAAGAGTGATTGGTGATTTTGTGGGACACTTTGAGTTACCACTTATTCATCAAACCTGAGAAGATCTGTGTTTCTGAATTCGGAAAATACAAAGGGGTGAGGGGGTGAGGGGGTGAGGGGTGAGGGGGTGAGGGGTGAGGGGTGAGGGGTGGTGGTGGTGGTGGTTTGGGGGGTGTAGGGAGGAACAGAGAGAAAGAGAGAAAGAAAGAGATGTGTGAATAAGTGGTGGAGTCCGAGCGCCAGGGTGACGCAGTCAGCCGCAAGAGAGGGCTTATAAAATGTGAATCATCTTGCACCCTGTTTTTAGCCAAACCATGAAAATGCTGGAATGAGAGGGCACTTAATTTAGCCTCCTCTTTTTTAACTTTTCTGTGGCTGGTAATTCATGCATGGCAGTGAGCAGACCGGATTTTGGGGTGGAAGGCAACGAGAACCATTGGGCCAGGGGAGGCGGCACCTTCTCCAGCACCCAACTCTGGAGCCCATTAGTGTACCCACCAAACTGCCGTCCTCAATCAACTGGCACCAGGGAGGAGATGAGAGGAGAGACGAGGAGAGAAATGAGTAGATGACATGAAATAAGAAAGGTAGCACAAAGAGTGAGAGGCGTTACATCAGGTAGCCTGGTTTCTGAGTGTTCTAGTCTCCTCTCCTCTTCTCTTCTCTTCTCTTCTCTTCTCTTCTCTTCTCTCCTCTCCTCTCTTCTCTTCTCACCTCTCCCCTCCCCTCCTCTTCTCTTCTCTCCTCTCCTCTCCTCTCCTCTTCTCTTCTCTTCTCTTCTCTCTTCTCCTCTCCTCTCTTCTCACCTCTCATCTCCTCTCCTCTCCTCTCCTCTTCTCTCCTCTCCTCTCTTCTCTTCTCTTCTCACCTCTCATCTCCTCCCCTCTTCTCTTCTCTCCTCTCCTCTCCTCTTCTCTTCTCTTCTCTTCTCTCATCTCCTCCCCTCTTCTCTTCTCTCCTTTCCTCTTCTCTCCTCTCCTCTTCTCTTCCCTTCTCTTCTCTTCTCTTCTGATAATGTTTTAAAATAATGAAAAAGAATAATGAATTTTTTGCACTTAAACCAGTCCCTTATTGCTGTCACACATCCTTTGGTAAATCAAGATTCTTGGTTCAGAATGTTCTGAATCATTAAGCTCTGTTACAGACAGGTGAAAGTGTTTCTCCAAATGAAATTAAGCAGTGATTTGAGAGTCCTGCCTTGTTTACAATGAAATGCTCTGTTAGCAGACTGAGCCGCCTCTAGACTGTTATGTCATCCCTGAGATAAATATTATCTAAGTCCGTCATGGCCTGGGTGTTCTACAGCATAAAGTTGGAACATAAGGAACAAAAGTACCCTGAGAAATACGCTGGTAGCATTTGGCAGTAAGTGCTGTCATGTATAATTTGTTGCATATGTTTGTCATGTTGTTCATTATAAGAACAATTCATCTCCAGACACTCTTCAGTTTTAGTGGTCAAGGGACTTTCAGATTAGAAAGTGCTTGCAGTGCTTCTTTAGAATCTGTCAACAGACAAACCTAACAATATTCAAGAATATGCCTGTTGTGCTCTTTATATTAGTACGAGGTTTAGAAACTAGAGTGAATTAATTTCACGGTTGGTCTCAAGAAATTTCTCAGGAAATCCGAGCTGTGACTTTAGGTCAGCAATAACTCATACCTGAGAAACCGCACAGTGCTGTTAAAAAGGTAATGGTCATGAGGAGATTACGGCAATGTGACTGTGGAAGGTTAAAGTCCTGGGAAGACACACAAGAACTTTGGTCTTCATGAAAAACAGCAATTACAGTGTTATTGCCCCTCAGCAATAACAAGCCTGTAAAAAAGTCACCTCCAAAAACGCTGCTGTTCTGCGTCCAGGATTGTGAAACCTCTTTGAAAATGTAAGTAAAATTGGAAATGAAAGAATTGTTACAAATTATTTTCAAAAATGAACTGAAAATAAATCCTTCGGAATTAAATTCAAAATTCATGTTTATTTCTCTAAAAGTAGCATTAATAATAAAATGGCACTGACATTTCTGTGTAAGGCCCATATATATATATATATACCAAAATATTATATCATTAAAAATGAACATGAATGAAATGGTGAAACCTGTCGTTTATATTCAGATTATAAGATCTTGCTGTTAAAAAAGGTGAGAGATGTAGGCTTGATCCACACTTTTAATATAAGTTTTATTTTTCATTTTAAAAGGTGTCTAATAAAGTCCTGTACAGTGGAAGTATTGAGTCACTAGTCTAAAAACGATTGCCGATTCTGTAAATGCCTGTTAATCTATGCCAGTTCCAGTGAATGGGCTGCATATTTGACTGTTACGCCATTCATAGTCCTTTCAGAATAATGTACAGGACATAGTTCACGGTGTGTGATGTGTTAAGAGTGTGAGTTGAGGTGAGCAGCGAAGTACCTGTGGACCGGCCGCTCTTAACACACCTGTATGATCTAATGAGAGTATTGCTGCTGCTGAGAGCTACGTACTGTGTGTGCACTCCGTCTCCTTTCACTTCACTTGCTTTCCAACGAGAAGCTTGTTGACAAATTAAGACGTGTCACTTCAGTTTAAAGTGCGCTGCATGGATTGCAGCAAGCATTCCTTGAGCACATAGCAACACACATACACACAGTCTCAGCATATAATAAGCACTGTCCCGACTGTGCGGTCTGTGTTTCCCCATGTGCAATCGTGGAGAAGCCACATTAAAAGGCCTCGGTATTAAAGGACAAGTCTTGGTTGGGAGGGATTTTGTCATGCAACAAGAGTGTTTCACTTTTTTCTTGACTTTTTGGAGAAATTCCGCCGCGGGCGCATTAGGCAGGCGAACCGCACTTTTCTGCCTCTCCAAAGACCCTCGCCACCGGAAGAGCTTTTTCTCTGCCCAGTGTTTTTAATTAAGGCCTACTTAAGTATAACAGTTCCTGGCAAACACCTGTTTAATGTGCATAGCTGTTCATCCTAGTACAACGAATCAAGCCTTATTCATAACCTTGACTTTCCACAGTGGTCTGAAGGCAAGGTATAAAAGAACTAAAATGTTCTTCAGCATTTAAAATTTTTTTAAATTAGGGACTTAAATTTTCCTCATTTCGTTTTATTATTTTTTTTTAGAATTTTTCACCTTTGCAGTCTTGCTTGGCTTATACTATTTTGATGTTGGAACTTTAATCATAGACAAGATTCCAAACAAATGAGCTGTTACAAATGGGATTATAATATATTTTTTATTTACAAATTAATTCTTATTGCAACCTTGTCATTTCCGGTGTACACATGTCCCTCCGTGTCCGTCCTTTAGCTTCTCCAGTGACCAGGCCATATACTTGTCCATCCAACTATTGTCCATACATTACCATCCATCCATCCATCCATCCATCCATCCATCCATCCATCCATCCATCCATCCATCCATCCATCCATCCATTCATCCATCCATCCATTTCCACCTGCTGCCTATTCCTCCTCAAACATACAAGAAAGACAGACGTGTATGAAGACAAGAAGGATCCATTATTACAGAGAATCCCAGAATAGACATCTTTTTATTACAAGCCGGTCCAGTGGTGGTGGTGAGGAAATTACAGGGAGCTCTTCTCACACATAAAAAAGGTCGCAATGCTGAAACCAGGAACCTCAATAAAGGCTGGATTAGAAAATCTTTAGTTTTTACTCCCCCCACTTTAAAAAAAAAATGATTTTTTTCCCTCTCTTCAGAGTTTTGTTTTATGTTGAGCTGCAGCAAGCTGTTTTGTGGCTTCTCTCTCAAGCCTGTGGTTGGAAAATACGCTCACTTGTGGCCAGCCGGGATGCCACTCCTGAACTTAACATCTGTTGAGAAGAAGATGTTGAAAGGGACGGGGATATGGCATGAAAAAAGCTGCTAATCTCATGTTCAGATTTTCAAATTCGTGTCATGTGTTGAGTCGGAGGACAAAAACAGCATCCTCTTGGGCTGAATCGGAGTGAGGAAAGATCAGTGGCTCTTTAGATCTCCGGGCTCTTCATGGTTGCATCTTGAGTGACATCAAAGAATAATAAGGAGAAAGAGCTTGTAAGTGGTTCTGCACCCGAGATATGTGTCTTCTCCTTGATTGGCCTTTGATTTGCTCCATGAATAGCTCATCGTCTACACAGTAATATGCAACATCTGTAGCTTGAGCTTCTGTGAACCAGCCAACTTCAGAATGTGACTGTTTTATGGACATCACCCAGTCTCTAAATACTCCACCTGATATAAGTCCTCTAACAAGGTCCAAGTTATAAGTGTGGAATGGTATTCTTCCTTCAGACAGAACGGCGTTCGAATGGAGAAACATGCCGCAGAGGCTCCAGGTAAAGACTTTGCTTTGGCTCTGATCTGAGAGCAGTGTCTTACGGGAAGCCTAACCATAACCATCACATCAGAAACCACAAAACAGGCACCAGATCAGCAGCAAAAGGCAGCGTCTACCACCACCGCCACACTGAGGAGAGCCAGCAGCCTGGTGGTAGTGCTGGGCATTGTGGGCCACTCCCTACATGCTGCTAATTGGTGTAATCACTGCAGTAATGAAGTATAGCGGTTTCTCTGAGTGTGATTACAGGTCGTCAGCTCCTAGAGGAAATGAGGGGTTGGGGAGCAGAGGAATTCTCTCTGATATGGGTGTTGTTGCTCTTTTACGGGCCGTGCGAGCAAGGCGTGTGCTGTTGTTTTGACGCTGCTGCTGATGGTGGCCGCTGTCAGGCCTTCTGTGGGGAAGTAAACAAGTCTGTCTGTGCGGCTGGGACTGCCTTTGATATTCACCAACTTCCTTGTTCAAGTTCTTATCTCAAGGTATAAGAGTTTGCCACTTTCTACAGGATGTGGAGCGGTGCCGTGTGTGTGTGTGTGTGTGTGTGTGTGTGTGTGTGTGTGTGTGTGAGTGCGTGTGTGAGTGCGTGTGTGTGTGAGTGTGTGTGTGTGTGTGTGTATGTGAGTGCGTGTGTGTGTGCGTGTGTATGTGTGAGTGCGCGTGTGTGTGCATGTGTGTGTGTGTGCGTGT
>JBBPDC010000002.1:17953353-17965282 GCA_037974485.1 Hemigrammopetersius urotaenia | reverse complement strand
TGTGTGTGTGTGTGTGTTTTTTTGTGTGTGTGTGGGTGTGTGTGTGTGTGTGTGTGTGTGTGTGTGTGTGTGTATGTGTGTGTGGGTGTGTGTGTGTGTGTGTGTGTGTGCACGCACGCCAGAATCAGTCCCAAATACTCTTTCCTAACAGAAAGACGTTTCAAATCACCTCTGATTAGATGTTAGGTCAGTGTGTTTCCTGGTTGCCAGTGGCTCAGTTATAGGAGGTGTATTACACCAGCGTGACTCATGAAGATCTAGGATCTATGTTGAACATCATCGCTGGCTAGAAAACTGAAAAGTTTAAAAAGAAAAAATAAATATAAATGAGATCCTGGATAGCTTAGTCGTTCTCTCTGTGAGTCAATATTTTTGTATGTGTGTGTGTGTGTGTGTGTGTGTGTGTGTGTGTGGACACGCTACCTGTGTGTGTGTGTGTGTGTATGAGTGTGCGTTTGCCCTTTTGTGCGTGTGTTTTCGTCTTAACTGGGGCACGTTACCTGTGCGCGCTCGCGCTCGCGTGTGTGTATATGTGTGTGTGCCCCACACCACTGACCTGCTCCGCGCGCTCCCGCGGGTAGGAGTGGCACGCGCGCGGGCAGGAAGTCTGTAGCCGCCAGGGTGCGGCCCAGCTGCGCTCCTGCGATCCCCTGCACTCCGCGCCGCTGGAGAGGGGACGCACAGTGCGCGCCGCAGAGCGCACGCACATTCACTCATACACACACGCACACACACACACACACACGTACACGTGCACGCGCTGCCACACCGCCTCCCTCCGCACTCTTAGTTGGTCTAAATAAACGCGCCCTCCTGCCGCTTGCGCTCAGTCTCTCCCGCGCGCTCGGAGCCACCGGATCGGTGTTTCGTTTTGTTTTTATTTTGTTTTGTTTAGTTTGTCTGCTTGTTTTTGTGTTCCTATGGGTCGTTTTCTCTGCTTTTACGCACCGACGATGACGAAGAGCGAGGAGGCCAAGGAGGATTAAAGCTCGCGCCCTCAGCCACCCCGATCTTCTGCCCCGGTTTTGGGGGCGCACGAGGAGCTCCTAGAGGGAAGAGAAGGGGAGGGCAGGGTGGGGGGCACAGGGGCAGGAGGCGGTGGAGGAGCTGGAGGAGGTGGCGGAGGAGGTGCAGGCTGAGACCGTGGAGCTCCAGGCGGCATGCGGCTCCTCGCGCTCCTGGGGCTCCTCGCCTCGTGCGCTCTGCTGCTCTCACCCGTCTCCCAGGCGTGCGGACCCGGGAGGGGGTACGGCAAACGGAGGTCGTCCAAGAAGCTGACGCCCCTCAGTCTCAAGCAGTTCAGCCCGAACGTGGCCGAGAAGACCCTGGGGGCCAGCGGGAGGCTGGAGGGCAAAATCACCAGAAACTCGGAGCGATTTAAGGAGCTCACACCAAACTACAACCCAGACATCATCTTCAAGGATGAGGAGAACACGGGCGCGGACCGGCTCATGACACAGGTAAGGGGGCGGCTCGACAGAGGGCGGGCGTCTTTGGAAATCAGTGCGTGACTCCAGCAGAGCAGCACTAGAGCTGTTTTGCGCTGCTTCTGCTCGCACTTTGCTCTCAGTTCAAACCTCTATTGATCCACACCATGAACTGATTTGCCCCACAGCGTCTTTGAGAACCCACTGTTTCCCAAATACAGTTCCATTTTTCAAATGTCAGTGGTTCTGGTTTTCTCCTGCCTCAGCACCACCTCTGGGGGCTCCTTATTATGTCCTTAATTACTTTTATTGCATTCTTATTGTTTAAGCAATTCAACTAATAAATGTGGGCATAGTTATTTTATGTGTGCCTTAAAAAGGCTCTGTAGGCATTTAATTTGACGTTGGCCTCATTAGCGACCCGGATCTGAAATGCTGGGGCGGGGAACGCTGTACCTGGACCTGTGCAGGGATGGGAGTCACAGAAGCAGAGATGAAGAGTTGGCTGTCAGTTGTCCCAGAGAGGAGTACAGTGGTGACCAACTCAGGACAATAGGCTGGACAGTGAAGTCCTAGGGTTGAAACTAAAGAAACACTGTAAAATAACTGAGAAATAAGGCACAGATTTAAATACTTTTTACATGTTTTACTGATATTCCGCTACTGTATGATACCAGGATCAGAATGATCTCCAGTTTAAAACAAAGGAAATGACAGTGTTCAGATCGTTCCTGTGAAAATGTTTCATTCAGAATAGTTTGATGGTTTGAACCTGAGCTGTCAGTGTCAAAGGAGCATCAGTGACAGCGCTGCTGGTGTTTTACAGCCTTCTAACGCTGATCTGTGGCCCCTGATACAGCTATTCCAGCAGCTTCTTCAACCTCATGTTCATCTGAGTATGGCAGTAAATCCTTTAAGTCCTGGAGAGTCCATAGAGGGAATACTGTCCACTTCCAGATACTTGAGCAATAATATTTGCACTTTTTATGTGATAAAAAGTTAATAAATGTATATGGGATTAATTCAAAATGCTAATATATTATCAAACCTGTAGTTTGTGACTGAGCACATGCAGGACAGTAGTCTGTCAATAAAACAGGAATATGCTTTTTATGAATAATATAAACCAACACGTCTATCATGATCTCGGCCCTGATGCGCGTGGTTTGAGCGCTTTATTCTTCATTTCATACTCCATTGTCTATGATTACACTAACCGCTGACTCTCGTGAGAGAACAGGAGGTTTGCAACAGTAACATTGTATAAACATAACCAAAACCATATTAAACAAACGCTAGTTCACTGAACAATACAGTACAGTGAAAAATACATGATATGCTGCTTCCTCACACTTAATGCACCTTATCCACCATGTTATGAGGTTGTAAATAATTTTAGATGTTGTTTTACGACAACACAAGTTAATAATAGGTTTGTGTTGATTTTGTTGGTATGAAACATAAAGATTGTGCTGAAAATTGTAGGTTGCCGTGTTTGTGCTCTTTCTGGCAGAAAAGCTTGTTTTCATAGGGAACAAGTGGCTGTCAAAAGTGTTTTAAAGCATGGAGAACAGGGTTAAATGATAATGGAATGGGTCACTCTTAGCTATATAGCTGTATATTTAGCTGGAACAGCCCTTTGTTTTATGGCTCTCTTCAGGATTTGAACAGTTGAAAAGTATACTGCTCTTTTTGTAAAATAAACACAAAACTAAAAGTAATCTACATTTTTTGTCTTAAATGCTCTTCTTTTGTACAGGAAAGGCCGCACCTGTATGTGTTGCTATGATCATGAACTTTGTCCGTCTCTGGCCGTGACCCATTGCACTTTAATGATTAGCTCTTGATTGCATGTCTGCAGTTTTCTAATTTTCCAGACAACTGCATACACCACCTTGTGTGTCTAACTCTGATCTAATCACCTGCTTTCACAGCGCTGCAAGGACAAGCTGAACTCCCTGGCTATCTCTGTAATGAACACATGGCCGGGGGTGAAGCTGAGGGTCACTGAGGGCTGGGATGAAGATGGCAATCACTTTGACGACTCTCTACACTATGAGGGCAGAGCAGTGGACATCACCACCTCTGACCGCGACCGTAACAAGTACGGCATGCTGGCCCGGCTGGCGGTAGAGGCCGGCTTCGACTGGGTCTACTATGAGTCCAAAGCACACGTCCACTGCAGCGTGAAGTCAGGTAGGAACAAGACTGTGAACTCTATGCTGGAGCGCAAAAGATGTCAGCAATCTACTGTAAATGATTTAAAAAACCAATCAAATGCGTATGAAACTTCGCTTGCCTGCAGAGCTGAAATCAGAAAGTGCTTCAGTACAACTTTTTTTGTCCTCAGAACTACAGCACACTGATCTCTTGGATAAGTTTAGTCTTAGTCTTAAGTGAAAAGCCCTGCGTTAAAGGCGTACTCCAGCATTTTTCCGCCTCATCTCAACGTGTAACCTGGGCAATTTTCCCAAAAGAACAGAAAACCCACTGAATTAAGAGCCAGGGACAGGTGCTGAAAGACCGTCCCAGTGATTTTTAAATCCGCTTTGCTTTGAATCAATGGCAAACCTTTTTCTCCACACACTACAGGTAATGCAGATAAAGACTGCACTGGAACATGCTGGAGTGTTCCTTTAGCACACAACCTTTGCACTATAAATGTTTTTGAGTTAAAGCCCCCCGCAAGACTGGGTGTTATTGTCCTTATCTATCATTCGAGAGATCTGTTTGCTTTAGGGTGAACATTTTATTACTTAGCATAAAGCAATATTGCCACAACATTCTGGTGCATTTATCTTATACACCTGGCCTTACTGGAGATAATGGCACTAATACTAGTGTTTTCCTAGATACAGGGCAAGACATGTCCACAAACAAGTCAATGTGAGAAGATAGTGTTGGGCTTGGTGGGCCTTTTAAAAGATACAAAAGCTGTTTATTATGTGTCATGTGACAGCTTTCGGAAGGCAGGTGTTCACGCGTGTCTGGCTGTGGGGGATTGTGGTCGGTTCTCATTAGCTCAGGTGAGATAAGTGGGAGACATAGGCTGCAGGTGATGACCAGGTATCAGACCACATCATTAGATCATAACTCAACACCTATATTTGTGTCCTCTGGGAGCAAATTACTGGCCAGATAATCAGGAAAGAGGAACTGGAACTGGTTCCTTTTTACAACTATTCCACGTCTCCTTTATCTAAATAAATGCTCAACTCTGTTACCGGGAAGCAGAGGAGGCCAAAGAAACCCTTGACTTCCCCATCGTTTCCATCACGTTTATTTCGGGGTGGAATGTGGGGTTTTGCTCGTTTCATTCGACAAAAATGTGGTGTTAGTACATTCTGATCTCACACAAGTTATACATGACCCTGTGCCCTGAGCCTTAGCGCAACACTTGAGTCTGAACAGTGTCGGTTTCGGGCCCTGGTGAGGAATGGGACTTCTGTGTGGATATTTGTGAAGCACTTTTTTGTTATCACTCTGATTGGGAGTGCAAACACTGGCAAGACCTGTTGTCTGCGCCTGCCTTATCAAAGTCCTTTATAGGTGTGTTCTGCTGCACAGGGCGCAGTGCTGATGCGTGGCTGCGTAGCTGAATGAACAATGCTTGATTCGTACGAAGTTGTATTGGTATGAAGTGGCACTGGCGTCGGAAGCTTGGTTATGCTTGAGAGATAAGATGGAATTACTTTGTGATAAGAAATAGGAAATATTCGTCTCATGCGTGCAATAAAAGCACATTCCTTCAAACTTCTGTCTCTTTGTAGTGGAGTTTCATAGTGTGTACCTTTGGGTATTAGAATGTAGGTGTGGCAAGGGCAGAGAACAGAGAGAGAGAGAGAGAGTCAGAGAGAGAGAGAGAGAGAGAGGGTGAGCGCAATTGTTCAGAAGTAGAGCAGGTTACTAAAGTGCTTTGAGATGATTAACCCACTCCTTTGTTTTCCAGACGGTAATTCTGTTGTTCCGTTCTCAGATCTCTTATCTCAGCCATGTCTTATCACCTGGCCTTGGTACTCACCTTTCCCAAATATTTGTGCTGGTCTCTGCAGAGACTTGAGACTCCTATACCAGGCCCTATAGCGTCTTTCAGGGCCTGACCCGGTCCCTCCTGCTGGAAGGGAGAAGCAGAGCTTGCGCTCAGGCCCGTGGTTATTTATTAGCTTATATTGTATTTTTACTCGGTGACCTGAGTTGAGTGAAAAGAGAAAACTAATTAGCTTTAAGAATGGCGTTTAAAGTGTTTGCTTGCACACAAAGTTGTTTTGCCACTGTGGCAGACTTTCAGTTTTATTGGTGTTTTACGTGTTTACAGCGCGAGAGGAGCAGAATGGGAAACAACTACTGAGTGTGTGCCGAAACTATGTGCATGTAGGGAAAACCACTAAATACCACAATTAAACTGTAACAATCATACATTAATATTTAGCAGTTTAAAAAAAGTAAACTATGTATCACCATCAAAGAGTGACCATTAATGAATAAATAAATTCATTCATTCACTTATTTGTTTGGAGCCCTTAGTGCAAAAAAAACCCAAAAAACAATTAGCCCAAGTAACAAAAGACAGCTGTAGAGATCCACGGCTGCAGTTTACTTGAGTTGGTTATCGAAGCAATAAAAAAGGTGAAAGGTTCAAATTCATGTTCACGCTTCTGGTTGGCAGTAATCCACTGACTTATCTTCGAGCCTCTGAAAGGATATTGTGCTGCTCAGCTGAGTTCAGTTCTTTCTCTCTTCTTTCCAAGAACACTCCGTGGCTGCTAAGACGGGCGGCTGTTTTCCCGGAGGCGCTCTGGTCACTCTGGAGGACGGGAGCAAGAAGGCCCTGCGTGAGCTGCAGCCCGGGGAGAGAGTGCTGGCCACGCACCAGAGCGACGGCAGCGGTCAGCTCCTCTACAGCGAGGTCATCGCCTTTCTGGACCGCAGCCCTGCAGTCCACCAGCAGTTTTACACTATAGTGACAGACTCGGGGGCCGCGCTGAGCCTGACCGCCGCCCACCTTGTGTTCGTGACCGAGGGGAACTGCTCGGGGCCAGCGGTCAGCGGCCAGCTCAGGACTGTGTTCGCCAGCCAGGTGCGGCCGGGTCAGTGCGTGGTCTGGGCCCAGGGGGCAGGGCAGGAAGGCCGTCTGTCTCGGGTCAGCAGGGTGAAGACGAGGGAGGACATGGGGACATTTGCTCCTCTCACCCGCCACGGCACGGTGGTGGTAAATGACATCGTCTCCTCCTGCTACGCAGCCACAGATCAGCACCGGCTGGCCCACTGGGCTTTCGGCCCTCTCAGGGCGCTCCACAGATGGGGAGGGCCGGTGGGCCACCAGGTTGAGGGAGTACACTGGTACTCCTCACTGCTGCACTGGGTGGGAAACCATGTACTCGACCCAAAACACTTCCACCCCTGGGGCATGATGGACATCAGCAGATGAAGGGGAGGACAGTGAAGCAAATGCTGAGAGAAAACCCACAACAGAAAAAAAGGCTAGTATGGAGGCTCTGGGAGGAAGAAGAAGAAATTCTGAAATGAAGAACAGAATAAATTCTCACCCAAAAAGACTCCCTTTAAAGACTTGAAGGACGCAGTAATCTTGTGGGTGTTGCTTCACTTGGAGAATCGTGTCCATGGACACTGACGGAAAACATGAAATAACCCACATGTAAAAAAATTCAACACAAAACTATTTGAGAAATGTTTTCTTTTACTGCCTACACTGGAACATACTCATAAAACACACAAACACGCACACACATGCATTAATAAACACTCGGATCCTGACTGAGGTCAACTGTAGATACTTTAGCTCAGGTAAGCAGCGATTCAGCCACAGGAGATCAGTCTTAGTCAGACACAGGAGGATGAAGTGTTATACAGAAAAGATGAGGGATGGAACACTAATACAAACACAAACAAAACTAGATTTGAAAAGAAAAAAATCTCAGTGGTTATCAGAAAATGTATCTCCGCCAGACACAACAGAGATCAGGAAAATCTTTTTCCCAGCAGTCTACCGTTCTGTATGTTATTTGTTACGTACTGTTTTTATTCTCATTATTCTCTCGCAAGTTCATATTCATCGGTTTGGACCCATTGATGCTGTCAGTTTCTTACTGGAAATGTTCTTCGTAACTTTATCAAGTATTTAATGGTCACATTGTACACTGTATTTCTACATATGGCATACACAAGGGGTAAATAAAACACAATATAACTTTATTAGAACGATATAAAATAGGATATTGAAATATACAATGTTATTCACTCAGTACGATCATTCTTATGTTAGTGAACATCCTTATGTTATACTATACAGCCTGTATTCCCTGTGTATGCTTTATGGAGTAATACTCCATACACAATCTGACTTACTGTATTTACCTTTTTTGTGGCATTATTCACTTTTTACCAGAAAGATGTCAAAAATTATATAATGTTCATAAAAGTATTTAAAGATCTATTTTTCAAAATTAAACAATATGGAAATATGTTGTTCCTTCTTTGTTCCTGTTCGATTGGGTCCATACTGCATCATGAGAGACACCTAAGAGTCCCTATTACCTTGTAACTCTGCATATCCCTGTAACTTGTATCTCGTATCTTGTTCTCCTGTGTCATGCCTAAAACTGTGAGTGTCTCTGTCAATCAAAAATGAAATTTAAAAAAAACAACAATGTGCGAATTTGGTGCAGTCCTCTTCCCTGCATGGTGTGTCTGTATGCAGTCACAGGAATCATGCTTCATGCTGTCACTCTACTAAGCCAATAAGCTGGACATCTCTGGAGATGTGACCACAATTTTCTCCACATCTGGGCTTCTGCAGGCACAGAACGGGACAATTCGGAGCCCAGGTAAGCCCAGCACTGTCCTCAAAAGCTTTGGTGGTTCATATACAGCCTCCTGGCTTTGGCTGGCTTGGTGCTTATTGGCTAGTGAATATATCTTCTTAGTGTTCTGATCTTGTTCAAATCCCCGCTCAGTCAGAGTTCCTAGACCACAGAAATGTGTTAGAATGGTTCCTATACAAAAAAATCCATATCAGAATGACATCATAAACACATATCTTTTTCCGAATGTCATTACCGTACTCTCTTCGTTGTACCTGAAACTGTATGGTCTAGCACAAAGGCCAGGAAGCCGACCAAAAATACAGGCAGCACCAGACAAGACTGCAGAAATATATCCAGACTGGGTAGACCTAAAGGCAGAAAGATGAACATGTAGTGCACGGACCATTACAGTTAAAGCACATTACTTTAATGTGAAGGGAATCTAGAGCCATTGACATCATACCGGTGTAGATGAAACCCGACTGCATTCTGAACCAGCGAGGCAACACTAGAGACATGAACATAGTGAAGCCTGTATTGAAAATGTTGCGGCCCGAGTCCACATCTGTGTACTGGAGGAATGTTATACCTGTTGCTGCGGCCACAGTGTAGGTCACACTGAGCACAGCACCTGAGAGGAAGACAAAAGAACAGAACTCCAGAGTTAGACCTCAGCTATGAGGCTTGATCTGATGAGATTGAGGGAGAATGAGGAGGAAAAGGTTACCATGAATAGCCACTGGGATTGAGATAAGCAGCTGAATCAGTCGCAGAAACAAACCCAGAATCAGCAGCATCACACCAGCAAGCTGCACAGTGCCCCGAGACCCACACTGCGAGAGAAACGCAAAACCGAGGAGAAAAAGAAATTAATTTACATGAGCAGCAAAAGTACAAAATGTACAGCAGTGACACTGACATAACAGAGGTGTGGGAGGGAGAGTGTATATATGTGTGTGTGTGTGTGTGTGTGTGTGGTTGTGTTTAGCATTGGGGGAAATTGTCTGAATTCTGTTCTGATGAGAAAGGAAACTCGGAAAACAACCAAACGATACTAGCCCAAAAGACTCGCGTTAAGAAAAATACTTCCAGTTTCAAAGGAGCAGAGGCCCTGTCCTACCTGGCTGAGTCCCAGAGTACAGGCATTAGTTACGCTGCTGCAAAGCCCCACTGGCGCCCCCATCAGACCAGCCATGATACTGCCCAGGCCCTCCACACTTAACCCTCTGTTACAGGCCTGTGCTGGAGGTGCGGGGGCTTTCAGGAGTCTTGCTGTTAGCACGTACACTGCCTGAGAACTGACACAGGAGGACAAGCCTGCGGCCACTCCTGCCGCAATACACCGGCCTGACAGCAGGGGGAGCCCATGACCTGCATGTATAGAGAAGATACATTTACATTTACTCATTGTTCACTTTATGAAAAACTCTTACATTGTAATCACTGGCCCCTTAGTGATATCTATATTATACACACACTAAACAGGTGTACAATTACAGCTCTGACCTCATTCATTAACGTGCAGTTCCTGGCCGC
This sequence comes from Hemigrammopetersius urotaenia, assembly GCA_037974485.1. NCBI lineage: Eukaryota > Metazoa > Chordata > Actinopteri > Characiformes > Alestidae > Hemigrammopetersius > Hemigrammopetersius urotaenia. The sequence continues at coordinate 17,955,495 of JBBPDC010000002.1, read as the reverse complement.
AAGCCCACCTTTAATATTATTTGACTACTGGATGATTCTCAACACAGATGTAACTTTGAAATGGTGTGCCACAGTACTGGTTGCCTGATACAGGTCATACACAATGGTCAGAAAGCCTGTTGTCCAAAAATATTCAGCAAAGAGCAGTTTTGTCCTCAGCTAATACTGTACTGTACATGGAAAGGTGGATCCACAGGTCAGGTATTTCTCATGAAGTTGAATATATTGGCACATATACACAAACTTGGTTTCTTAGTTTGAATTAAACCAGTAATACGTGACTGAATAGAGGGTTTCCTTGCTATGAAATATTGGGTATAATGAAAAAAATGGTTAAAATGCTTTTTTCCCCCAAAATGATAAAAAACATTAGATCCATGACACCAGAACAAGCAAATCCTCTCAGTGGGAAACAGTACAGCATGGCAATGTTGGTAATAATGATAATGAGCTGCTCTGAAACATTTCTGAGGGTACCTGATAAAGGCAGATTGAGCCACGGTGTGGTGGGATCAGTAAAGAGCAGACTGGATGAATTTGGAGCATCCCAATCCTGGATTTGGGTTGAGTTGAAATCAGTCATCGTTAACAGCAGTTCAGATATGGAGTGAGGTCTGATGTGACCAGAGTGGTAAAAAGCAGCACACACAGACCACACCAACAGCATGGACAGCAGGACCTGCACAGAGGCAAAGAGTGGTACTGAATAAGACACTACTTATGAAAGCATTCCGTAGTTTTAACAATATTATCTCTACTGGAGAACTCAACTCTCAGTGGACCTGCTTCACTGTTACAGCCTGTTTAACCCCTTCTCCCTGAGTCCATTCAGTGCTGTTTCTGAGGTTCCTGTACTATGCCATCTGTTTTTCTCAATAACATCTATGCAGTACATTTGAATGATAGTATATGATTAACGAAACCAGAACTGCACTTGATTATCTCCTCTTTTTACCCCCCAAATACAACACCACACACAGAAAACTCGCAGTATCCTTGTTAATGAGCTAACAGAGCTACTGGGAAAAACAGTTTATTCAGTTATGTTAATAAAAAACATCCACTTGGGGCTAAATTACTGTAGGCTGAAAATTATGTGATGTGTTTTTGTGCCAATACAGAAACAATGCATTCAGATCTGGCTGTACTTAATTTCCACGCATGGACTGTGTGGAATGAATAGTGAAGGGAAATTTTGAAACAGTGTTAACATACAAAACGTAACTTTCATTTTCAAAAAAAGAAAGGTTTAGGTTCGTACAACCTAAAGTAAACTCCCACAGCACATTTGTACAGTTTACTGAATTGAGCTGGTGCACTCTCACTGCTGTCATTAACAGCTGGTGGCCTAGTGGTTAAGGCATTCGCCCTGCGTTCCGAAAGTCCAGGTTCGATTCCCAAGACCACTAGGCACCACTGAGGTACCCTGAGTAAGGTACCATCCCACACACTGCTCCCCGGCGCCGTGTTCCTGCTGCTGCTTCACTTGGTGAATGGGTTAAATGCAGAGGAAGTATTTCGTACTGTGGTGTGTTCATGTAGGACAGAATGGTCACTTTTCACTTTAACTTCTACAGATTACTCTTTTGTAACTGGGGTTGAGTATGGAGTTACACTCACTGACAGCATACTGAAGACAGGGTACCGTGGGAGCCTCAGGCAGGCGGGGAGAGAGCAGGAGCGCAGGTGCTGCGACAGAAACACCAACAGAGCCACAGTTCTGAAAACAGACACGTGGATGTGTTGTGTTTGTGGAAGTTAATGTTTATACAGTTTAATTTATGTAACTATCTAATAAACGAAAAACGTAAAGGGGTGAAGAGAACTGTTCAGAAACCAGCAGGGAGGCAAGGCCTGCAGGCATGTTCATACTTACAGTAAAGCAAAGCCCCAGTGGTCAGAACAGAGCAGAGCCGCCTCTCTGTAGATGGAGAAGCCCAGAATGCAAAGCACAGGGGTCAACACAAGCGGACCACTGCGGCCCAGCAAAGCTCCACCCACACCAGTCCAGCCCACTGACATTTGGACCAGTCCAGCTACTACAGCCATGCCCTGCAACTGCAAGCATACACACACACACACACACACACACATACACACACACACACACACACACACACACACACACACACACACACACAC
>JBBPDC010000002.1:17929897-17953253 GCA_037974485.1 Hemigrammopetersius urotaenia | reverse complement strand
GAGAGGGAGAGAGAGAGAGAGAGAGAGAGAGAGAGAGAGAGAGAGAGAGAGAGACAGAGAGAGAGAGAGAGAGAGAGGGTGAGAGGGAGAGCGAGAGAGAGAGGGTGAGAGAGAGAGAGAGAGAGAGGGGGAGAGAGAGGGAGAGAGAGGGAGAGAGAGAGAGGGAGAGACAGTGAGAGAGAAAGAGAGAGAGAGAGAGAGAGAGAGAGAGAGGAATACAGAGAGAGAGGAAGGAAATCTTACCGTGATCCAAAATAACTTTGTAGGAGTGTACAGACTCCTGAGTAAAAGAACACAGAAGATGCCATACGCTCCCTCTCAGCCCTCTCCACCAATGCCCCCACCACCAGGAAACACAGAGAGGCCTGCACCAGAACGTGCTGCATACAGAGAGATACACGGGTTTGGTGGCGTTCGGGCTCTTTATGGGTGATGATTTCATCTAAATTTACAGGAATTCTTCTTTTTTATTTAAAATCATGAATCGGATCCCAATATATAAAAATGATACCTTTATCTTGTGGTGAAATGTGAAGTAGCTTCAAACATTTTTATACAGTTTAAATGAGACAGCGAAGCATGTTTGTCCTGCAGAGCATTTGTGTAAAGAATGAAATCTTTTGTACCGTTAATACAAAGGCTTCTGAAAATGCTGGTCTGTTGACACAACCCAAAATATGAACCTAATTAACATAACAGTTGCTAAATCAGCAAAAAATAATCAGAGATAACCAGGAAACCCACTGCCTCAAAGCAGAGGCGTTGGGAAGCGTTGCCCAGAGACAAACTTCATCACTTATGTAACAGAGTAACTGCTGCTTTGGAATATATATTGCTATTGTTTGAATCCACTAATCTTCCAGATTACGATTACCTGCAGTGCCAAGGCTATGTTCAGCAGAAGCGGAGGACTGTGATCCACTCGAAGCCTCTTCAGTACTTCAGCTTCGCCCAGATCTGTAGAGTCCAGCTGACACGTTGCCATCCACTTACATCTGCCCAGCTTCACCATTTCGTCTCTATGGTGAGTTTTGAAGTCTGTAAAACACCTGAACAGCTTTTTACCTGTTATTCATGACCTCACTTCTCCAAGTCTGTCCCTTACAGCTGTTACTCTAAACCCCGGGAGACTCAGCGGAGGCCTCTCCCTCCTTCTGTCCTCTTTGCCATGTGTGTTTCTAAATCATATGATGACCTTTGACTCAAGGTTGTGAAACTGAGAGCAGTTTGAGATTGCTAGAGAGGATTTTCCGTTTAATCATTATCCTTTCATTGACTAACAATAACAATGACAGATTACATAAAGACTGTAGCGTTCAGACTCATATGGCCTAGGAGAAGCTGGGAATTGTTTTTGTTACTATAAGTACATTTTGTGGCGTGTTGCAGCAAGTATACCTGTTTCACAATGACAAAGGCACTTTAACACGTTCCTGTCGAACCCTGTCGAGATGAAAAGTGAGACTTGAATGGTGCAGGATATCTGTTTTCATTAAGTTTGATTTGTAATGTGCTCAAATATACTTCACCATAATTCAATCAGCACGGAGCTATCGAACAGTCGTGGCTTTTGTAGAGCGAAAGTGTTTTTTACCGACCTGGGACGCAATGCTTTATAGCTGAATCACTGAGATATAAACAAAGTCATGCAAAGTGGATTGATGAAGTAAACAAAGAAAAATAAAAAAAAATATTTTCCAGAATATTTTCTAGAACTGTGAACAATTCTGTCTCAACTGGTTTCTGTAGAACAGAGAAACCAGATTAAAGCACCTGCTTCAAAGAAAACCCAATTTTTCTTATTTTCTTAAAAAAAGAGGATGTTGTAGTGCATACCTTTGAAGAAGTTCCTAAACATACACTTTACTCTCCAGTCCACATGAATTACACAAGCAGATTAACTGCAGACACTGGTTTTCATTATATATTATCACATATATTGTGCTTTACATGTTGTTTTACTTTGCCTTTTTGCACACTTACTTTCTGTACTGCTAGAAAACAGTATCTGGACTAACACTAGTGCTGTACCTGCTGTTGTTGTCTTGCCCTGTAATACTGTTTTGTTGTTCTTGTGACCTGCACTCTCTTTATGCACTCAGTGTAGTCCTGTCCTGCACACATCTGTGGTTTTGTTGCTTCAGTTTTGTTATTTGCATTGTACCGAGGCCCTGGACTAATGACTGTGACTGTGTACGGTGTTTATGGTTGAAACGACAATAAACTTGACCATTTCCACTTTTTCAGCCGAAATCAAGTTATAAAAGGTGTTTCAATTCAGACAGCTTTTGGAATACCGCATGATACAGGACCAAACTCATTTACATATACATCACCCTTAAAAGAGTTTTTAGAATTTAATTGTCTGTTTAATGCAAAGGAATAGGTGAAAGGGTAAAAATACATTTCAAAATGAACTTATAAACCTAGAACCGCGCAAATGTCTCATGTGGACCTCAAAAAATCCAAGGAATGTGTATGAGCACACACTATCAGCGCTTGGGAACGTTAGTATTGCCCAGCATTAGCCCAGCAGTATTGACTAAGGATTGAAACAAGCAGCTCTGTTGTTACTGGTCTGGGTGCTGAGGTTTTTCTGCCATTCCCCATTTGGAAGGAAGAAATATTTTCATGCCCCACCTCAACAAAACAATTACAGAAAAGTGTAACTTTGTTTATATAACATCAAACTCATTAACATACATTTCTTCAGTAACTTTTGCTAAATACTTCACTTTTTGTTCGCTTTGATTACCATCTAAGTCTCTGACTGCAGTGAAAGAGCAGGTTCCTAATGTAACTGATGTGAATTCCACTGTGATTGAGATTAAACCTTAGTCCCGCATAACTTTCCCCAATGTCGCTTGGGCCTCCGCCAGTAGGGGGCGCCATACAGTTTGAGGATCACTGGTCTAGTGTTTTCATGAACAATCCTACATTAGCTTTCTAGTCCCTAGTTTTATAATAATATTATTAGGGGCGCCGAATATCAAATGTTTGATATATTCAAAAATATGTCCCTAACACTGAAAATGGAATGAAAAATAAGCAAAAATGGGATTAAATCAATGTTTATTTTTGCATTATACACACAGTAGGGTGCATGGCTGTAGAACAGGAATACTCATGGCTTATAGAGGCTTAAGTGGGCCTGAACTTCAAACCCACCTCAGCAAGAGAACATAAATACACCAACACACTGTACATGAAGATAAGCATGCCTCGGTCACATTCACACAACACTCACACATATACTGCAGATATGCTCAGAGAATATTATGGGTCTTCATCAATGAAGCTCAACAGCTTGACACCATGTTCACATTTACAAATGCACTGGCACAAAAAAACAGAGGCAAATACACTCACATCAGGCCGAAGCACACCAGGGAAACGTGTTCTCCACTCCGTCAGCGTGTTTATTACGATCTAATCAAACCCTATCAGCTAGCGCTATATCAAGAGCATCAGTAACTCAGTTATCTGTCTTTAGACAGAAGTCATTTAATTTGAAGTGAAGGATACGAAAACACACACACACACACACACACACTTGCTTGACTGGATGAAACTCTTGCTCAATGCTTAGATGTGTCTCATTTGAGGAAAAAAAAACCCAATAAACAATGCACTTTAGCAGAGAGCACAACACAGAGGTTATAAACCTGGCAGCAGTGAGCCTAGTTTATCTCTCCCTCTGTACAGACCATTCACAGGGTTAAAGTTCACGCCAGCAGATACGGTAGTGCACAAGGGAAGTTTAGGTGAAGTGTAACTATGCCCTGAAGCACATTTGAAAAAGAATCAGCAAGAACCAAAGCACAACACACTCGACACGCGACAGTCCTGTGGATCGTTAAGAATCCAGTCCATGGCACATAGGAGTTTCACACTATAAACACCCAGCAGTATCTCCTCCACCACCAACGTACAAAAATAAAACTATAAATACAGAGTAACAGGATTCAATAAATATTATGCATATTCTTTCTTTGTGGCTAAAAGCTGCACCGTAGGAGGGAGAGCAGCTACTACTCAAATAATTTGACAAATGTTTTCTCATCCATATGCCAATTTTCCAGAGAAGGAATGAAGATTTGTTCAGACATTATTGCATTGAAACACATCTGGAGGAAACAGGTCACGGATATTTTGTGTATTATCTCACAGCAGTGGTCCCCAACCCCCGGGCCGCGGGCCGGTACCGGGCCGTGGGTCGTGTGGTACCGGTCCGTGGGCTGCACAGAAAAACACTGTGGATGTTCCCTGTGTTCTGTCGTCGGCTTGTTGTTATGAAAATGATTTATGTGTATAAATGCGTACACGTATATTTATCTGCCGCTCCTTAAAGGCCGGGCCGTGAACATAGTTTCTGATATTAAACCGGTCCGTGACCCAATAAAGGTTGGGGACCGCTGCTTTACAGGATGAAATAATTACATACTATATGCATGTACACACAACACAACTGTCTTTGAATAAGGACTGTACAGAATGTTGATGAAGACTAAATCATCGAAAAAGTTTTCTGAAAGCTCTGAGCTCATGTATATAGTTTACGCAATAAAAACAAAGGGCCAGTTGGCAGACGGTTAATGCTTAACAATCATATCTTATCCTGAGCAACATATCTGTGCCTTAGTGACTAAAGCAGCTGTGGATACCTGCATATATCTAAGGTTTTGTTTGTGTGGCTTTGTTTTTGTTGGTTAATGGGAGAGAGGTGTTAGAAGGATATATAATTCATTAATTACAGTATTTTGTTAGTGATTAGTGTCTGTACTATATGTAACACTGAGATGTGCGGATATAGCAATTAAGTGAAGACCCCTTTTATCTCACTGTCGAGTTGGAGCTCAATGATTCTCTAAAAGCTCATTTTATACCACAGGTAGTAATAAGACGATGAGGCTGTGAGGAATTACTAACTGTGTGGAGATCACTTATATTCTCTTCGTCCTTATCAGTGTCATGCAGCCTGTTCCATTACTGTTCACAATAAACTACATTTACGGGGAGTTTCCTTTTGGGGGGTTATGTGCTATCCTACACGGGTTTGTTTAAAATAGACGTTTGAAAGAGACTTCACTTACTCAAAGAAGAGGCAAAACTTAATACAATGACAAACTCTCACAGCCACTCTTAGAACAATCAAAAACACTGTAAACATAAAGCCACTGACAGTACAAGCATCCTCCACTGTAAAACAGAATCAGGTACTAAGAGCCTGTTGCTTTAGATCTGCAGAGGTCGCCTGTTCTGTTTCACACACCGCTCTTCTTACTAAACGTCCGTAAATCTGAAGGTGAGGCAAGGTATCATGGAAGGCGAACAAAGAGTGAGGACGAACGGTCAAAGTCACATCATGATTCTCACAGCTTCTGTGTGAAGTTTTCAGGAAAAACTCCTTTTTTGCTGAGATCTTTCATCTGAACCCAGTCAACCTCTCTCACCCCCACCAACCAGCCCTCGTCCTGCAAGAAGACACAACATTAATGTACAGACCTAATACAACAATACAATAAACCAGTTCATCGTTCCGCCCTGCACTGTGGCATGCATGAAAACACTGAGCAAGAGCAGCTGATCTCTATGTCGGTTCAAGGTGGAAAGAGGACTTTGCAAGAGAATTGATCATTGAGGCGTGAAAAGGGGCACCTTCGGGCACTAAGTAGCTAGTGCTTTAACAGGAACACAGACTAAAGTGAAATCTGCGTTTAGATCTAGTTAAAAATGCTCTTCCAAGCAGCAGGATATTTGAGGACTAGTGCAAGAGGTAAGGAAAAACAGAAGAGCAGCTGTTCCTCAGGTGCCTGGGAATGTCAGTGCAGTATGTTAGATAATATATTGGAGCTGCAGTGAATAAACCCCTTATTACAAAGAATTACTACACATTTGAGAGATAAAACCACAGGCACTAGTCCACAGAAACACGTTCTCCGCAGAGATAGTGCAAGAAAAGATTATGCTGACCTGGTCCTCTGGATTATCGTAAGTCACCACAAGGACAACGTCTCCCGCCTTCATTTCTAACTCATCTGAGTCATTGGCGGCGTAGTCATGCATCGCTTGAACCTACAGTGAAGAATAAGACACAGCTCAGACAGTCTAAACACACTGGAGAACACACACAGCTGTGATTTACTGGGACTCACTTTGAACAGGAAGTTTGGCGGTTTCTCTACTTCTGTGGTCTCATTAGCCTCTTTTGCTGTCTATATGGGAACAGGAAAAGACAAATAAGGAAGAGGAAGTTATGAGCACCGCAGGGTCTGCATGTGGAATTAAAGAACAATAGAAGCGTAAGACAAATGTCCACGTGTTCACATGCTTCTGATAAACTCACTACTGCTGGTGCTGCTGCCGTCTCCTCTGTGGCAGCCGGTCCTTCTGCTGCCTGAAAACACAAACAGGAAAAGTGAAATGGAATAAGAGAGAGAGAGAGAGAGAGAGAGAGAGAGAGAGTCAGACAGAGACAGAAAAAGACAGACAGGACAACAACAAAGAAGAGTAAATCTCTGCTCACAAACATGCTCAACTCACAACTACAGCTACCACTACTAACAGCACCACTACTGCTACTAGCACATCCCAAATGCCATGCCATGTGACCTTGAGCCTAACTGGTGGTGCCCAGAGCAGCATGCCTTCAGTCTAGCTCATCATGAGCTAGCCAAGGCATGGGCACAGCCTCGGCTAGAACAATACCTGAACCCCTTCACTGTCCAAAGCCTGAGCGCGCACTGACTGGGACCCATCATCGTCCCAAGTCGGCTCTGCAGCTGGAGCGCCCACCGGTTGGCTGCCCTCATCATCATCCCAGGTAGGATATACTGGATCAGCATGCACAGGTTGACTACCATCATCATCCCAAGTAGGCTGGGTAGAATCATCCCCCCAGCCAGTGCGCACAGGCTGGCTACCATCATCATCCCATGTCTGGCTGTCTGCGTGCTGCAGGGGGACGGGGTTAGGGCCGTGTGGAGTGGTGGGGGAGCAAGGGAGGGAGGGCATATGGGAGCCAGGGGAAGGCATGGCCAGGTGTCAGTCACAGGGACCAGTGAAGGAAGAGCGAAGGCCAGGAGAGTGTGAAAGAGGTGAGCATTGCTATGACTCAGGATTCAAACAAGAATGTTTTTTTGGAAAATGAAGAGCTCTTAAGTAGAACATGCAGCATTAGAGGTATAAAGAGTAGTACTGAATATAACTGTATGTAAAAAAGTTTGGAGTATGGCTTTTAATTGTCTGTTGCATGACGGTGTCAGCATTTCTCAATAATTGTGAAGTCTACAAAAACATCCAATCAAATCTCTTTGGAGATAAAGTTACATCAAAGTAAAGTAAGCAATTCTCTACGCAGCATTTGTAGTAAAGGCTGATTACAAATTAAAGACAAACGAGAGAAACATAGACACATTTACAAACGTGCGTGAAAAACACACAACACTCCTGAGTGCATGTTAACAACACACTTACCTCCCATGAATCCCAGGTCTTCAGCCAACCACAGTGTTTAGGAGATTTTAGAAAAAAATTAAATCGGGACAAAACATAAATATGAGACTAAAACAACAAACCCCACTCAAAACACCACCACTCAAACATGTCTGGACTCTTCGGAGTCTGAAAGGCAGTCGGAGAGACACACCTGTGGGTTGGTGGCACTTGGTGTTGTAGCAGCCTGCAGTGCATCCAAGTCCATGTCCAGAAGATTACTAGTGGCTGGTTCATTATACTGTTGGAGAAAAAAGTTAAAAATGATTTTTGAAAATCCCCCGAGCCTTATTCCAACTTGAGCTTTGTTAAGGACTGACTTCTGTTGGAGATGTTACACTGATGCCTGGTGTGGATGATGCCTCATCAAACAGGTTAATAATGTTCTCCTGCTTTAGATCCTTTGATGGAGTGACTTTCGGAGGTGGAGGAACCGCAGGTTTCAGCTGTTAAAACACAACAACATGCTTTTACTGAGTGAAGAGAAACGTTAACATGTTCACAAGTAAAGTAATAAACCTAAAAAAATACTCTTTAGAGCACTGCCGAAGAAAAACCTCTTTGGTTTCTTAAAGAATTCTCAGTGAATGGCTTTTAATGGAATATCACACAGATTTTAGAACACAGCTATAGTGTGCAACTGATTGTGAACAATAATTTAAACACTTTTCCTTTAGAAAAGAACATAAACATGCTGGTTAAAACCACAGAACAATACCCTTTTCTCTGTTTTATGCCTTTATTTTTGAGAGTGTAGGTAGTAACAGTGAGACTATTGCTGAACTGGACTATTATAAGGCCACAGTAGTGTATCATTAGTACCTTGGATGGAGACTTGGGGATGGCAGGGGGTCCTCCTGGGCTCAGAGTGTGATTGGCATCTTGTATTCTGTCACTAGAAAATGAAGGATAGCTTAACTGCATCTCCATAGACTTATTTGCAATCAGGGACCTTTTATTCTCATGCTGTTTTAGGCCCCATTCAAGCCCAGCTGCTGTGCATCGCAAACCTTAACCTCAGCAGGCAGTTCTGTGTCACTCGCCTACATTAGCCTATCAGTGTCATTCAAGAACTAGGCTTAGTCTGCAGCATCTAAAGCAACTTTTGTTCATGCCAAGAGCCTTAGACAAGTTGTTCCTTATGCAAATTCATTCTATACATGCAAGCTTCTGGGTGGATTCACATAACGTGACTGAACAGGAACTATAGACAACATAATGTGTAGAGTTTCCATCTGAAACAAGACAAACCGCTGTCCACGCCGCAGCAAACGGGAGCAACGCAAAAGCCTCCATTGAGAGAAGAAGCACACATACATACACAGCACGCATACACACACTCACACATTCTCAAAGATACATATGCCCACTCACACACACACACACACACACACACAGCACTACAGGGCTGCCATCGTTACCTCCTTGGAGCTGCTGCTGATGTCCCCCCTCGGGTATCTGCTTTTCTGTGAGAGTGGTGTTTATTTGTTTATTTATTTATTCTTTTGCATGTTTACAGTGTTGTTAAATTAAGCAGACATGCTTGTATCTGTCTTCATACACCTCTACTGAACCAACTGGAAAAGTCTCTGAAAAATGTGCAGTTAATGCAGACTATTCCGAGGCGAATAATCATCACAGCAAACAGAACAAGTGTGTGACTGACCTGGACACGTCCTGACTCTCCAGTTTCACCAAGGTATCGCACATATTCTGGCTCAGCTGTAACCACAAAGCAAACATTTATTTTATATAGGAAAGCCAGCGTTTAAAATGTTAGGTGGAGTAGAGTTCAGACGTCAATTCATAAATATGTGTGGGGCTCAGTTTCACAGTTTACATCGGTGCCCTCTCAGCCCGAATCCCCCTGCGTCCTTTCTATCACCCAGAGTTTTTTCCCGAAAGTTAATGTGGAATCAAATGTTTGGAATCCTGATCAACAGATTTGAGTTACAATTCATTTGTTAAAGCAGAATTTCTCATCAATTACGAATTAACCGATCATATCACAACCTCAAATAACAGTTATTACATTTAAATGGTGTTTTATTAATTTCCCCGTCCTGTCAGCTTTTGTCTGGTTTTGGACTGGATTCCCCGAGTTCATGTCAGTTGCGGGATGATGTGACTCAGACAGGCTCGGGTTGGGACCATGTTTCTGGGCTCTGGAGTCCTCACCTTTCCTATCTCTCTGTGAAACTTCTCCTCCAGACCAGAGACGCTCTGGAAAGTGTTCACATAGAAACCAACACGACTACAAGAGAGAAAAGAACATCTACATCAAAAGCATTATATTTTTATGGCCATCCATTTATCACAGTGCAGGAGACTATTCCAGATCGCACAGGGCGAAAGGCAGAGAGGCGATTTCATATTTCAGCTGGGCTGTGGATAGAAAGACATGAAGGTGAAACGACAGCTAGTTTTAAATTCTGGGCTTCCACTAAAACAAAATACATGGTTTGAGTGGGAAATGCTACATGATGGAAAAATAAATCTATTTTTATTTCTGTCATGTTCACGCCCATTGCTGCCTACTAGCACACAGTTGGAATATAATGTAGCACCATCAAACCGAAGCAGCATTAAAAGCACAGTTAAAACGTAAAGCGATGATTAAAACCACAAAAGCTAGGTGTGTTTTTCAAGCGCTTCAGGCCAAAATGATGGCTTTACACAAACAACTGAATACTTGATATTGGTGCTAGTGGCAGTGAGCTACTAACAGTTGAAACGGTCAAACAGCTGGGAATTATTCTTTGTCTTTTCTGCCAGTAACAGAAGTGTTATATAATGATGGTGAATCGTTGTTGAACATGTTTACCTGTTCCAGAGTGATGGAAGCTCCTCCTGAAGATCTATATTGATATCCTCAAATACCTTCTGTGCCCTCTCTAACTCTTCTTCTGCCTTTACACAAACACATGAGCAACAGAGTTACAGCGTATACAGCGCTTTCACAGACTAGCAGGACGCCTGCGTTAAACTACGAAAGGTGTTTTTTTTTAATTACCTGACACCGGGACAGGTTTGTCTGAGCGACATTATGTGCTGAAAGAATCCCCTGTGCCCACCCGGGAGTGGCCCTCTCCAACAAAGACGTTGGCTAAAGAAAACCAGGCAAAAGGAGAATGAAGAATTAATGATCTTTCCCAAAACAAGCACACCTGCCGTTTCTGTGATTAAATGGAGCATCATATATTTGATTAAAGGCACCCTTTGACAAGGTCAGGAGGATCATGAGGATTTTTGTCTCATGAACTGAACTATGGCACGGTCACCTTCGTGATCTTAATCCCGCCTTCCTTTTTCTTGCCCTTGTTCACGGAGGCGAAGTTGTGGCGGGCGCTGTCGTAGTCCACCAGTTTCCGGTCTCGCTTGGCTATACGCGCCTTTGGAAGGAAACACGCTTTTAGCACAAGAGCGCTCATGAACCCCCCACATCTGAACGTCTGAAACAAATTCTGCATTTCATTACTTTAATGTCTGGAAACTGTCCCAAGTAAGTGTCCATAGAGATCAAAGCGTGATCCACCAGCTTCTGGTGAAAGTCTGTCCACAGGAGGTCTGAGTCCTGCAGCACACAGCAGAACAGAAATATATGGGTTCAATGAAACGGCAACGAACACATTTATATTTATATCACAAACACACTCATATGCCCAAATCTACAACTATCTCTACGCAGAATGTTCTAACATCCGTCTAACTCTATGATGTAACTTCAGGTGATCAAGCTACTGTTACGTTTAAGCCTAGAGCTTTGAATTACCTCTCAACTGTTCTGCCATTTCTTCTGGCACATTTCTCACATTCAGAAAATAAAGAAATCAGAGAAAAAGATGGACAAACAAACTAGACTTCGAGCGAATCACAAATCATCATGTATGTCTACAGCGCGAGGAAAAACGTTTGAGAAAATGTAAGTAAGAAAGAATTCTGCCATGATGACGTTAATGAGAAGAGCCAATTAGACACTAACCTCAACGACAGAATCCGTTTCGTCTTTGCCGTACCACTCCGGCTCATACATATCAGCCAGGCACTCCTGCAGACGCTTGGAGGACTCATGCATTGCTGAGAAATGACAAAGAGGAAGACGCCAGCAATTAAACTACTAACACTTAATGAGTAATCAATCAGGATAACACAGTCAACCTCCAATGAATGAGTGCACCTTTTACAGCGGCCAAATAGGCCCGCAGGTCCTTCTGCAGCTTGGTGCCCTCAGCCTATAAAAATATCACCAACATTCATGTGAATTATGTTAGAAACGCAGTGTGAATGCAAAAAAGAGCTACACTGTTTCACGTGAACTGATTCTCACCAGCTGTTTGTTGAAGTTAATGACTCCTTCTTCAAATGCAACATCTTTTGTTTCATCCGCCTTGCCGAGTTTTTGCATCACCTGAGAGATCACAGGGAGGATCACACTATAGCACTGGGACAGTAATGTTAAATCCACCGATACAACACTGTAGTAGGTATACGGACCTTATTCATACATTTTACCAGCCAATCATCCTGTCCACTTCCCAGATAGTTGTGTTTTGTAGTTTAAATGTGTTTTGTAATGACAGGCTATAGTCCATCTGCTTCTCTGCATCATTTATTAGCTCAGTTCACACTGTTCCTCAATAGCCAGGATGCCCACGAGACAGAAAGTGAGCGTGTATTACTCGGGTGGTGGCTCATCCTCACACTGAGGGAGTGGTAGAGGCATGTTAGCTGTTAGCTTGTGTATAAGACTCTTGCTCAGCTTGTAAGGAGAAGCTGAGCCTATTCCTTACAGACCAAGAACTGGATAATACACATCAGGCATTCTTCTACTGACTAACAGACCAGGAATGCAGGTCACTCAATTCCACAGTATGTGTCTAAAGCCAAACTCCGTAATCAGCCGTAGAACCGGATAATACCTTTATAATAAAAAAGTATTACATCCGTTTCATGTACCAAATGTAGCTTCATCTGACTGTTTAATCTTTTGCAGAAGGAACGGTAACGCTGCGTTGCTACACTGTATTCAGTGCACAGCTGTGGAGCAGGTAGTATTTCAGTAGCGGTCAGATAACATCTATTTAGAGCTTATTTTACAGGTATTTTGTAAAACCACAGAAAGGACTAAATTTCACTGACCTGTGCTGCCTTGCGCGGAGCATGAGACTGTTCTGACAAATGTTTCATTTATTCCACTTTCTTTTCTGAAGAGTGTCCACTTTGACATCACCATCATCGTTTGTTAAAATAATGTGACAGAGGTGACACCAGGACCACAAATGTATGTGCCTGAAAGCGACTGTTTAGAACTGATCATTATTATTATTACCGTATTATTATTTTTTGTATTATTCTCCTATTTTATTAACTATTGAAGCTAAATATAAATGCCAAAGTATTTTCTTTTTTGCCGTTTAATGCTAGTTCTCTCTTTAAAATTAAATAGCTAATTAACTCTGGAAGTTCATCAAAACATTTTTAAACTAATTTAATAAATATGAAATAAATTAAATAGATAAATAAAAATAGGTTGAAAACATTTTTTTTTATTTTTTTTATTTATTTAAATGTATTTTCCTAAAGGTGCACCTTACAGTAATTTTACAGTATAATGAATAAGCGGCGTTTATAAACTATTTCAGTACAGAGAGGTCCTTCCTCTGCTGCACCGAAGTCCTCAGCTGATAAGACATATTAGGCAAGATGTTAAAGTACATAAATCATTGATTCTGAGCTTCTGAGTTAAACATTCTACACGGATAAATAAAAATAAAATCTTCTTGACTAAATCATAATTAGAAGTGTAATTTTGTTTTTTAAGAAGATTTTTACTCCAGAGGAAAAAAAAACCTTTCAAAGTCTCTTCCAGAGAAAATGTGCTGCTGTTTCAGTCGCTCCCTCGATGATGAAGGCATTACTTTATCGGCTAAAACGGTCAGAATATTCCGTTTGCATTTAGTTTGTGTTATTAAGTAATAACTTGAAGATATGAGGTCAGCTGAGTGTTTTAGCACCTGAAAGTGGATGCAGTTCTGTGTCTCTGGAGAAAAAAGGCAATGTTTTCACCACAAAACACAGAAAACAGAGGGAGAAAAGAAAGAGACACAACCAAAATCATTTGGAAGAGCTAAAAAATGTGGACAGTGGAGGTGCAGTGGAAACGCGGTGTGGTGACGGCGCTATAAATTCAAGACGTCTGTCAATTTAGCCACAAACATCACCAAAATCATAAACTAACAGATGGGAAACGCACCGCAGCGGCTCAGACACCCTCGCCCTCACTGACATCAGATTGCCGGCGCTCTGCTGTAAACACACACTAACCTGAACGTACTCTCAGCGTTTGAGCTACTAAGGACCTTTTCGTCATTCCCTTTCCCTATCTGTCCTTTGTCCTCACACTTTAATATAAATACCCATCTATTTATTATACACTCTACAGCCGCTGTCCTGCTACTGCTATTATTTGTGCAATTATTATTTACTGCTGTCTACCTCCATTCTGCATTTCTGCCCACCCAAGAACTTCACTACTAGAACACAGTATATTATATCTCTATTCAAATATGAACTGCACTAAATGTTGTCTTGTGTTTTTCTTGCAGTCTCTCTTCTCTTCTCTTCTCTTTACACTCTGCACTTTGTCCTGTACTACACTGTGTCCAGCTGAAATCACAATAAACCTATTTGACTTGACTGAACTAAAAATGGGGAGTTGATCAGCAGCCCCCCACCCTTTTTGTGCCACGGACCAGTTTCATGTAAAAAATGATAGTATAGATACAACTAAAAACAAAGTGTTTGTTTTTTTAGCCATTTTTGCTACTTTTGGGCTACAGTTTTGATGTACTGTGTTATGTGTCAAGATGAGAGTTTTTTTTCTTTTTTCCTTTTCTTCTGGCTTTCTGTGCAGCCCGGTACTGAAACGAGTCCCTATGGTTGGGGACCTCTGGTTTAGATGGTTATGAGCCCCAGGTAATGGTAAGGGTTAGGTATACCTCATGGGATCCAGATTCTTAGCAATCAGGATTTATGATTCTGGGTCAAAGCCCAGTGGCCCCACGCTGTGCCTGGTTTACTCAAAGTGGACACTACTATGGTGTTCTGCGAAGAGCCAGAATGCAGAAGCAGCTGGCCTGCAGGGAGATCTGGACAGACTGAGCAGGGCTCACTGCAGTGGATGGATGGATGGATGGATGGATGGATGCAGGGACAGATGTAGCTGCTTCAGCACCATGGACTGGGCTCTTTAAGCTAGACTCACTGCAGTGAATAGATGGATGGACGGATGTAGGGAAGGATGAAGCCGCTTCAGCACCATGGAATGGCTCTATAAGTAGGGCTCACTGCAGTGAATGGACGGATGGATGTAGGGATGGATGTAGCTGCTTCAGCACCATGGACTGGGGTCTGAGCAGGCTGAGTCTGCGCAGTAGGGCAGGCTTCGTCTGCTTTATCCTCCACCCGCTGTAACATGAAATACGACGATATATCATCGTCTGGGAAGGTGAAGTTGACTCAGTACGATGGACATAAAGGGTCGACGCAATACTGCCGGTCACGACATGGCAGCAGGGCTTCAGCCTGTCCAGCGTCCAGACGGACGACGCATGCAAAACATGACATTAATGATGGGGGGCATGCAAGCACATTTCTTACCTTTTCTTGAGCCCGGGTTATTTTTTTCTGCACATTGCTCGCTATCTTCCCTGCAGAAACCCCTTTTCCAATCGGTAGCTCGGCCATTTTGTCTTGTTTTATATTATTACCTAAAAACGCAGGTCCAGGGTCTAAAATATCTATTCTATCGCATTAGGAAAATCACATGCACAGTTATCCTCGGCAATAACAGCTGTATGTGCTCTCTGAGGCCTGTTAATGTCAGAGATAATAATTAAAGAGACAGAAGGTGAACCTGCTCGGCTGGGGGAGATGCAAGTTGAGCCAAGATGACGTCACCTTAAAGACACCTCGCACAATTTCAGTGGGCCTTCCATGCAGACGTCCATAGAGGCCCATTCATATCAAGCACCTTCTCATGTAATACAAAAACTAAAGTGGCCCCTTATAGTCACAGGCGAACACATCACAGCACAGCGCACAGAGTGAATTCTTTCTCTGCATTTAACCCATTCACTAAGTGAAGCTGTGGGCACCCAGGGAGCAGCGTGTGAGAACAGTGAGAACAGCGGCTCAGGGGTGCCACTGGCAGTTCTGGGAATTGAACTCACCACCTTCTGATTGCAGGAGCAAACCCCCAAAACGCTAATTATTATTACCATATTTATTACCATAACTTATATCTTATATTCTATATTTTTGCGCAGTAGAACACAGTATGTGTCATAATACTGTAACATTCAAATGTCAACTGCACTAAATGTTGTCTTGTTTTGTTGCTCTTGTGTTTTCTTTGCACTCTCTGTAGCACTCTCTTGTCCGCACTGTCTGTTTTGATTGAACTGATCTGTGGTCCTGAAGGAATGTTTGTTGCACTGTGAACTGTGTCTTTGACTGAATAACAATAAACCTACTTGACTGGACTTGGCCTACCTGCTTGATAAATGCTGCTTGAAATCAATATAAGAGCAATTTTCTCTTTGGCTCCTGGGAGGACAGTGTGAATTCTTTCACCTTGGTGCAAATATCTCCTAACTGGTTTAAACTCATTTGTGTCTGATACACCTGACACCAGTCTTAGCTGAATAATGACAAGGTTTTTAATTTTACAGATTCTTACACTTTTCTCATTTGGCTCTAGAACTTAACTGTCAGATGCACATGTCCTCGTCCTCCCAGAAAGAAATATGGAGATACGAAAGAATTGTCGATGTTCAGCAGAGAGTGATCAGAGCAGGGTCTCCTGAAGTCAACAGCCATCTCTTCTGTTTTGTCTACATTAAGAGACTTGTTTTTTCCCCCAAAGTTTCTTCCTCCATCATTCCTCATCCCTGTCACCCTTGGCCAGCTCACCAGGGGCTCGGACTTGCGTTCTGTAAAGCTGCCTTGTGAGCTCAAGCTGCATTTTAGACCTACTATATAAATCAAATGGAATTTAACTGAAAGTGACAGGTTGTTGGTTCTGTACACCCATCAGTCGTTCTCTCTATACGCTGCCCATCACAGACACGTCATTAGTAAATGTGATGTGGTTTGAGCTGTGCATTGCTTCACAGTCTTGAGTCAGCAGCATGAACAGCAATGTGCTCAACTCACAGCCAGGGGGCCCCATGCTCACTGTGGTGGTGCTCCCAATCCTGACTGACTGAGGTTTCCCAGCCAGAAAGCCCAGGATCAAGTTGCAGACTGAGGAGTTCAGACCCCACAGTCTCAGCTTTCGTATCAGATGCAGGGGAACGCTAGTGTTGATTGGTGAATGAAAGTCTGTGAACCGTATTCTCGTTTAAGAGAGCTGTTTTTGTCCACATGGATAAGGGCTAGGTGAAGGGCATCATCTGTAGATGGGTAGGGACGACACGCAAACATCAGGGGGTCCCGTGACGTTATGTATCTCATGACGGTCCTCTCAAAGGATGTGAGTGCAAAGAGACCACAGTCAGGGCACCAGGGATCAGGGATGATGGTGGTGGCTTTGAAGCATGCTGGACTGACAGTGGTGCTGAGATACAGCTGCTCTTCAGTCCTCTGAGCACCTCACCAGGAATGTTGTGTGATTCCACAGCCATAGCATCATTTCTTTCTGGAGGCCATCAACTGACTAGAAAACCGAGTAGTGTCCTTCTCTCGCACAGAAACGCATTTCAGAATCAGAAAACATTACTGATCCCAGAGGAAACTGCTTACAGCTACACAGTCACACAGAGAAAAGACCAATATAAAATAAACAGCGTAAAATAAAAGCCAAATCTAATTTGGCATAAAAATACTTTATCAGTTCGCTCTTTGTAGGTGTAATGTTTTATACAGAATGCTACACATGAAGGGTTTGAAATGGAAATCTGAGTCAACAATGTGTGTCCAACTCCAAAGCTCATTAAGGATTGATTTCAATTGATTTCACTCAGGGCAGAGTGCACAGGGACTAAGAGACACTCAACCACTCAAGTCCCTGCAGTGCTGTTACATCATAGAATTATATAAACAACTGGCAAGTCATATCCATGCTTCATAAAGTAGGTTTGAACTAAGATGACAGAACAGCATCAGGAAATACCTCGGACTTGAAGTATTCCTAATCCTGGACTAAATGTTAGAGCAAACTGAGAATTATGACTAGAAATTATTTTTAGTATAATTTAGTATAATCTAGATCAGTGAAACTGGCCCCATATGTTGAAGGAATAATGAATCTGTCATCCATTGCAGTAACAGACTCTGTTCTTCTGGGAAGGCTTTACCCCAGGTGTTAGAGTATTGCTGGGAGTATTGCTGGGAGTATTGCTGCATTCAGTCCAACTAAGATTGTTTTAATGTTGGATTATTTGTGGATCACAGATGTCACTCCAGCTCATTTCTGCATGGATCTGTGTGCCACCATCCTGTTATTTATGTCTAAAAACCACAATTAGATAATTAGACATGCCTACTTGGTATGCAACATTGGTCATACAATGCAATAAATCCTGCAAATGTAACGGCTTCCAATGTGCATTAGCAACAGGGATGATGATTTGTAGGAACCGTGGCTTTAGGATGGAAGATATTTTTATGGTGGCAATTATTTTCTTAGAACAGGCAAAGGCACTGCAGTGACTATCATTCACATATCACTCATGATATGACGCCCTATAATGCTGTACTGATGTAAAGTCACCGCATGAGGGCGACAGAATGCAGCTTTAGCGACACGGTGAGGTTGGTTGCATGCTGTACTTTTACCTGATATTTTTTTTTTTGGTTTTCCATTCAAGCTGGAGAGTTCCCTGTCTGAAACGTCATGGAGAGCAAGGCAATGAATTGGCCAACACTTCAGGTTTGTATAGATATTACATAGTGATGGATATGATTTAAATTCAGTATTGATTAGTGTTTATATATATATATATATATTAAAGTAGTGTAAAGTAGTGAATACATCAGATTCTGCTCTCCTTATTAGAGATAACATTATTTAATACATGCATTATCTCAAGGCGAATGAGAGGTTTTCTTTTAAAATAAGAAATCAAATGTAATTGATTATTGGTGACACTGTGTGCAAACATACAAGACTGTTAGTTCCCAGTTAATTGCTTCTCTGTGTTATCACCATTTTTGTGATATACAGAATTTGGTAAATAATTCGCATTATATTTACAATATATCCCTGTATCCTACAACTCAAATTGAACAAATTTTGAGTGAAAATGAAGGCCATTAGAACAATTAGGTTTAAAACCTTATCTCTTCCTAACGGGTACTGGCTTAACTGTCGCCACAGAATAGTTTTCTGTATGTTTAGATCCTATTGGAAAATCATAAAATGCATCTACACTGAGTCTATTAAACAATTTAAGTCCTTTACATTGTGTATGTACACATCAGGAAAACACACAAAGCCATTAGATACCATTAACCAACAGAAACATATATATTTTAGGACAGTCTTA
The DNA here is from genome assembly GCA_037974485.1 of Hemigrammopetersius urotaenia. Classification (NCBI taxonomy): domain Eukaryota; kingdom Metazoa; phylum Chordata; class Actinopteri; order Characiformes; family Alestidae; genus Hemigrammopetersius; species Hemigrammopetersius urotaenia. The sequence continues at coordinate 17,934,210 of JBBPDC010000002.1, read as the reverse complement.
TATATATCATATATTTTAGGACAGTCCTGTAGAATTAAGCGGCGCTAGATTTATAAACACTAATTTAAAGATCCTCACATTGTGATGCCATGATACAAAACCACGACTAAAGTATTAGAACAAACCTGTTTTTTATGGCTTGCACAAAGCAAGGTCCATAAAGACATGGTATGATGAGTTTGCTGTGGAAGAACTTGACTGGCCTGCGCAGAGCCCTGACCTCAACCCCATCCAGCACCTTTGGGATGAACTGGAGCGGAGATTGCGAACCAGGCCTTCTCACCCAATAACCATGAGCCTGGACTCATAAATGCTGTACACAATTAATGGGCACATATTTCCCACAGAAACTCCAAAATCTTGAGGAAAGGCTTCCAAGAAGAGCCCCCCCCCCGCCCTCACCCTCTTGTAGCTACAAAGGGGGGTCATTTGCACATTAAATTATCTGAATACAGTTTCATGTAATGTACAAAGCCTCTGTTGGTGTAATGGTCAGCCGTACCAATACTTTTGTCCCTACAGCGTACACTGCCCAGCGCTACCCAGCTTCTGTCATTATGATGTGGACAGTCTGTGCTCCTTTCCAGCCCTCCCCCTACTCTCATCCTTTCAATGGTACAGTCCAAACAAAGCCTAGAGCGGGTGAAACGCTGAACCGAGCTGAGCTGGAGACACGGGATCAAACTGGACCAGTACCATTACAACTGAGAGACTGACCAGTGGAAATGGACAGGACTTGTTTAACCTGAGAATGGCTCCGAGTAAAAGGAAAGGGTTTGGGGTCGATTCCAGCCAGTGATAGTGTCTCTGTCTTCTCCGCCACTGACAAATCGTGGTGAGGAGGAGCGAGAATTCACCTGTTATGATTCTCCTTAGTGGAAATGGTTGTTAATGCAGGTTTATTGGAGAAAACACGGGCGTGCGATTTGTAAACGATGCTGAGCTTAAACACGGGGTTAAAATCGAATAGCTTCCACATTAGAGGAGACTCCAACTCCTGAATTAACCGTGGAGGAGGAGGTGAGTGGCAAGTTGTTTTTTTTTTGTTTTTGTTCATGTGTTTATAAAACATCATAATATAAGCGATTAAAAGGCCTTTATTAATCCATATTTTCGAAAATGCCATAAGAAATGTTGCGCTGGAGCATCTAAATCAAGACTCTTGAGGATCTTTTATGCTGGGATGGGCACTGAGATGTTTTCTACATTAGGACAATAACCCTTATAGCCGTTACTGTGGGTGGAGAAGAGCGCAGATATGTGGCTACATTGTTTCACATCAGTTTTGTTGCCATTTGAAAATCTAAAAAGGACCCAAGAAGCTCTTGAAGACGACGTGCTATTGTTCTCAGCTCCCCGCTCCTGGCTCCTTTTGTTTCCTCTCTCTCTCTCCATTGGCTGTTATTGTTTAGGTCCTTTACCATTCAGTATCATGGATAACGGCTCACCAGCCTTCGTGTTATATGAAGATCAGTGAACAGCATTTATTGAACACACAGTGGTCGTGATTTTTTTGTTGTTGTTGATTTTAATTCACTGTGATAGATTGGCTTGGAAAACAAGTGTAAATCAGCTAATGTGATGTCACGTGGTCAGAGTGACAGAAGGCGCTGTTTCTCTTACAGTGGGAAATAAATAAATAAATAATGGAGTATATTTATATACACTGTTATGGTTTAATTCAAGCAGCAGATTGCACTACTATAATCACAGTGACCTGATCTGTGTGTATCACCAGCTGACCAAAGGACTGGGAAGTTATCTTTCTCCTCCCGGAGACACATCTGTAGAGAGAGCATTTCCTCTCCTATTGCACTTCCTTCACTACTCTGACAAAGATTTTAGCGCTAGGTACTCTCCTCTGGCTTTCACACTGTTCTGAAAATCACTTTGTTAGTCGCTTTGGAAAAAAAGTGTCTGCCAGATGAACGTAATGAAATGTTTGTTTTTTATTTGCTTGTAGGATAAAAACCATGAAAAATGCTTGTGTGTCAATGGTCTCAGCTTCAGGTGTCTGTCAAGTTATTCTTTTTTTCCAGGTTTTAGTTTTTTTCCAATTCAACTCTCATTGTTGGACTCTTCTCTTGCATCTACTTCTATAAAGTCACATAAAACCAGCCCTTACATCTTTCCAGACTGCTGATGTTGCAGCATCGTTGGCCGGCTCAGTGTGCTTGGAGTAGAACGCCAAATTTACATTTACATTCACGGCATTTATCAGACGCTTTTATCCAAAGCGACTTCCATTCCCTACCTACAGGGGGCAGTATCCCTTGAGCAACTTGGGGTTAAGGGTCTTGCTCAGGAACCCAGTGGTGGTATGCTGAAGGTAGGATTCGAACCCATGGCTTCTTGGTCAGGAGGCAAGTATCCTACACACTGAGCCACCTCCACCCCAAATCTGTTACATCATTTAACAAATGTCTAAATTGGCTTCCACTTTGCCTTTTTTTGGCGGGGGGTGATGGGGGTAGAGAACCAGACCAACTGAGTTCTTTTAGACTCCTGACATGGAGTCAGTGGGGATCAAATCTGTAATCTCGGATGATAGGACCAACAATTAGACAGTTGCGCCACTCGGGAGCCTGGCCGTCGTGTAGAATGATGTGTGACTGAAACAGTAAGCGGTTTATGTGGAGTAACTGAAAGGTTAAAATCTCGCTCCCCAGTTTTCTCACAGAAAATGATGGCTTGGTTGCTGTGGAAGCTTGTAAGGGAATCTGTGGGGAAGAAGTTCAGAGACACTGTTTGATTTTCTCAGTGTTGTCATACTCGAGAAGCATGTGACCCAGCCATGAATAATTAAAGAGCATGTATTTTATCTGCAGACATTTCAAAGCAGAAAACAGAGCAAATTAAATTACAGTGGAGACACAGATGTGTTTAAAAGATTTAAAAGCTTTTGTGCTGCTCATATTTATTGACCAGCAGAGTGCCTGAGGGAAAGTGTGCGGGATGTAGATGTTCGACATCCCCTCTCTGATTAAATTATAAACACATTTTTACTGTAACTGTATAATAGACGGTGCACGTGTTGAGATATGATTTCCACGTATACCATCTCACTATTAAATGATGCCATTTGATATTTTTGTTAGAAAACATTGGAATTATACATTTTGTATTCTGTAGTGCTCAAAAATGTTACGAGCGTAGCTGTACATGACATTCAGGAGCCTCCTTATTATAGAATTCACCCAGAACTATACAGTCAGTGACTTCAAGGGGTTATTTAAGGGGCACCTGTTCCTGAGACAGGAAATTATTTGCGCCTACCAGCTTTACATCACTATAGAAATGGAGTAGAAACGGAATGGGACACTCTGGAGCAGTTGCAGAGGAGCCTGAGTTCACCATGCCCAATGCCAAGTAGTAATAACAATAATAATAAAAAGTTTAATTTGTATAGCGCCTTTCCCAAGCTCAAGGACGCTGAACAATAACATTAACAATCGATCAATATCAATATCAACAGTTCACACATTGTTGGACGTGAGGCATTTGGCTGCTCCGACGATAAGTGGTAGCAGTTGCAGACCACACAGAAATACAGACATTCAAAACTTCATGCATTTAGTGCAGCAGTATACAGTATACAGTAATTACACGATATACCAGAGAAATTAGGGGGGAAAAAGAGTATTTGGCTGTAGAGCAGTGGAGCTGTGTTCTTTGGAGTGAGTAAGCACCTTTAAGATCATAGTGAGAAATATCAGAAAATATCACAGTACTCCAGGCCTTATGGAGAACTAGAACAAGACCGGTCTCTTGCTCCCATATCATAGCAATTAGTTTGATATGTTGAAATGAACAGTTTAAAATGACTGTCGAAGCTCCTTTTAATGAACGATTCCCATTCTATAGTGTGCTAAATTCATTTAAACAGGACCAGTTATGAATTCTTCTTAAGTAAACATACAGACACGTGTTCTACGATTAGTTCTTGTTGGAACCAGAATTAATAACACATCAGTACCTGATCTTACTTATGTTTTTGTGACTGAACAGTAGAGACTATTACCATTGCAAAGTGTGTATATAGAGGGGTATTATTTACGTGCTTAAGAGAATTTGAAGAAAAATCTAATGGACATTAACTGGTCAAGGCTTTGTCTGGGAAGAAACCTGTTTGTTTTTAGACTGGGAGTTAGACTGGGAGTTAGACTGGGAGTTAGACTGGGAGTTAGACTGGGAGTTAGACAGGGAGTTAGACTGGGAGTTAGACTGGGAGTTAGACTGGGAGTTAGGCAGAGAGTTAGACTGGGAGTTAGACTGGGAGTTAGACTGGGTGTTAGACTGGGAGTTAGACTGGG
>JBBPDC010000002.1:17902695-17916531 GCA_037974485.1 Hemigrammopetersius urotaenia | reverse complement strand
TTCTGCAGAGACTAGTCAGAGTCTGGAGTCTCTGTTAGCAGCAAATCCAGAGCAGAAAAACATGAACACTATAAAGGCTGAGTTTTTACTCACTTATTGCATGTGATATCGCCATAGCAACATTATCGCATGTTTTCCTAATATCGTGCAGCTCTATTAGAAACATGTGCTTTATTATAGAATAGAAACAGATACTTCTATTTTGAGGAGCTAGAGGCTACTGAGGTAATGCCTTACCTAAGAGCTAATTAACACAAACCCTCAAAAGAGCAGAATTTTGAGAAGCTTCACTCCTGGTAGAAATATAAAGTAATATTTAAAATTTGTCTTTAAAAATGTAACAGCTGACAACCGTATCAGTCAGTAAAATACTGTTTGACCACAACTACTGCAGTGTCTGACATTTTTAGCATGTTACATTATATCTGTTGATATTTTGGGTTATTAAAAAAAAACTAAAATAAAATTTTGGGTCAAAACAAAAAAAAATCATATTTGCTGGGCCCCGTATTTCAGATTGTTTGTGGGGGAAAACTATAGCTAGGATTTATTTATAGAAAACAGATGGGCTGTCACCTAATGCTGTAGTATTGTCAGATCTCTGTGCTGCACCTTGAGCCTCTCTTACCAGGATAGCAGGCACGGAAGCGTACCAAAACAATACACAAGACAAAACAAACACGCGAGGCCTCCGAATCAAAGCATGTGCAGGAGGCAAGGAAGCCTCAGTGGTGCTGGGGCAGTTGCCATAGTGACAAGCTGGGGCCACTCTTTATAGAGAAGGAAACGGGACATTGATTGGGGGGGGAATATAATCGTGGGACAGGAGGGGTGTGTGGGTGTGTGTGTGTGTGTGTGTGTGTGTGTGTGTGTGTGTGTGTTAGAAAGAGATGCTCATTATGTGAATTCTCTGACAGATGGGCCCCGTATCTGTCAAGACACAACAGAGTGACTGAAAAGACAGAAATAATCCGGCTGCCTCTAATAATGGCAGGGAACAGAATGCGAATGCTGATTTCGGCATGTGGAGCAGCAGAACGTGTCAAAACACTCAACCGTTTGTTTGGCTCCAGGCTGGCGGATCAGTGGGCGAAATAGAGGGAGCTTAGGATCTTTACTCTTTAGGAAAACTGCGAACAGGGATAGGGGATGTATGGGTGAGAAAGTGTCTCTGGTTGTTTTGTTTGCATGACGGAGAATGTGAATAAGGGTTTATGATGAGCAAGCTGTTCTCATGTCTCTCCCCATTCATTCCCTCCTTTACGCCGTGTACCTACACCTAGCATTTATATTTCATTCTTCCTGTAACAATGGCTGGATAATGAGCGAGCTGACTTTCTAGTTCTCTCTCTATTCTTTTTCTGTCCTGTCTGTAGTGTTCATCAATCACCAGCAGAGGCGAGTGCAGTTGATGAAGATCCGTCAGAAGGAGGAAAGGAGAGAGATCAGGGAGAAAAAGAAGAAGAAGACGAAGCCGCAGAAGCTTCAACAGCAGCAACAGCAGCAGCATAAGCAGAAGCCGAAGTACCACCACCCTCCACAGACTAACCCTCACCCCACCAACCCCCCAGCCAAGGTCCAGCAGCCAGAGCCTACCTACCGCAGGAAGCCCAACCCTATACGCCGCTATGATGGAGATGTGCTTTCCCCGGTAAATCTTCATCTTTTCTCCGTTTCCGTCCAGCTCCGTGGCTCTCCTGTTATCCATCCACTAACTGTAGTGATGTGCTAATCCAGTATACTGGTATGAGTACCAGTGCTAACCTTATTGAACAGATCAGACATCAGACCAATACAAATTAGATATAAGAGTGGAATTTTATAAACGTTCTACCATTATAGAGTTATAGAGTTTCTAAAAGAGACACTTCAGAAGGGATCTGTATTCCCTGTTCAGCTGCTTATCGGCTGAAGCGTGCTGATGGCATTTGTATCTATAATTGTTAAAAAAAGACGGTGATAAAGTGCGAATTATAAGTGACCCACTGTTTTCTGTTGCTGAGGATTCTGGATTGTATCCCCGCAGTTGTTTTACTGGGTTTGGTTTGTATAAACTATATTTTTGTTTGCATTTTTATTTTCAGCACGTCATGCATGAAAGTGTCCAAGAATTTCCATTTCGGTACAGTACTAGTGTTGGTGTACGACAGGCTGCTATATGCTATCCTAGCATCTACTGTGTAGTGAACCCATTACCCTGGAATCAGGAGATCAGGAGATAAAAGGCTGGATTAGTGCATCCTTCATTCATTTATCCGTCTGTTTGCATTAAAGTATTTTATTCAGAAACAAAACACAGCTTTTCTTTTAGAGCCAGTGGTGACTCCACACATCATTGACTTTATGTGAGCATTCTAACTGCCTCTCATTCTTTCTCTCTCTCTCTCAGAGCTATATTCAGCATTTCCGGGACAGGCATGTGGACAGACGGAGCTACTCTCATGGCAGACTGATTGGCAGATCCCATACGGTGGACATGGATTATGACTGTGGCTCTCAGGTGCCTCTGACAGCCCATACAGGCCCTGCAGCCAGAGTGTAACCCTGCCCCCTGCTGTCCAGGAGTGTGCCATCCCAACCACACCTCCTCCAGCATTCAGACACTGTTCCTGGTGGGATGCTGAAAGAGATGCTTTGACACTGAAGACCTAGTTAATGGCCCTCATCTGTTGTGTAAGACTGGGCCCAGTTATTTTTGCCAAGAGCCCTATTCAACACAACTCTGACTCTTTCCCTTCCTTCTTTGTTTGCTGCTGCTCAGGGTGAGTGTGCGTGCAAGATGTGTGTCTGGCGCCCTGAAGCTCCGAGGCCCATGTCGCACTGCACTGTTCCGTAACAGCCAGAGTGGTCTCATTGATGTGGCAGCCTTTTAAAAGGGAGACGTTATTCAGACTGAGAATGGGACCAGTCTCCATAAAAACACGCACCCAGTATGTTTAATTGATAACAACTGCAAACGTTATACCTCTTCCATTTGGGAGAGAAATATGACCTGTTAAGGGATGCACTCTACTAATGATAGCTCAGTGTTTACAGCTCAGAACAGGCCTCATGTATCTTCACAACAGCAGGAAACGGTATCTTTCATTTGGACTAATGGCCAGATTCTGTGAACTCTCATAAGAAAGGACTGTTCAGTCAAAGGCCTTTGCTGCAGCCTGTTTCTCAGCATGCATGGTAACTGTTACTGTTGTAAAACTGCTGTTGTTTACCTGCTCAGCCAGTTTATGGTGGAAGTTAAATAATTTGCTTTAGTGCTGAATTACATTCACTACTGCTAAAGCAGCTCTGTGGTGGTTTCATGATCATTTGATTCCTCATTATGTCCCATAAGGCTTAGTTAAAATCGCTTGTTGGGGAAACGCCCATTAGAGCTTCAGGGGCTGAGGCAGCCCTGGAGCCCTAATGATGCAGGTAGAGCAGTGACTTTTTTACAGGGAAGATTAAAGTGTCCTTGTCTACATTGATGGTTTTCATTGATGTTGGAACCACTATGGAGATTTATAATAGTGAGTGTGTGTGACTGTGTGTGTGGCTGAGTGTGTGTGAGTTTCCTAGGATGACGCTGGTTAAGAACGCCCTGATTGGGCACGCAGCCCCAACCCTCCACCACCACCACCCTCCTTAGCACACCAGAATGGCCAGAAACGGCCAGTGTTTGAGTGTGGGGTACGGAGAGTGAATGATTGCTTGTGTGTGGGTGTGTGGATAAGAAGGTCTGAATCCTAATTTATTCTTTTTAATTTGTTTACACCTAGTCTCTCTCCCCTGTACCTCAATTTAGTGAATGAATAAGAAGTCTTCATTCAGATCTGTGCATTGAAAAGAGCTGGAAGGCCTGGCCTCTTTGTTGACTATGTCTTTTACCTTAGCACCTCTATTGCTCTATTGTACATTTTGTACATTTAGCTGAATGCTGTATATATTCATACATGCTGTTCTCTGTTATTGCTAGTGTTGTCATTTATCATGTTTTTCTTTCTTTTCCTAATCAGTTGTTGCCGCTGATTAAATATCACCATGTGTCCGTTACAAGTGTTATTTATTCTTAATTTATTTGAAAACTTCAGTTGATACTTTGTCTGAAATCTGCTGTTGTGGGTCGTTTGAAGCTGGAAAGGGGAATCTGCAGGGAAAGACGAGCCCACACTCTTATTTGTTGTTATTGTTGTTATTATTATTGTTGCATGTGTTTGTATAAATCTTGATATGATAAAAGAAGACTTCTGAAGACCTTGCCTTTTTATTGCAAGTGCATATGCTTGTGTGTGCTCTGTGTGCAGTTAAGGATTAAATGTTCTCAACTTGACAGGAATACAGAAAAAATCTGGAGAAGTGAGGACATATCGCTAATCCTCACAAGGACAGAATCTGCCGCTTTAACAAAATAAAATTGGAAAAACTAAGAGGAGACTTGTTTTAATGCTGGGACTGCAGTCAGATGTAGGTGCAGATACAGCATTTACACCAGTGAGTGAACTGTCCTCAAAATACTGTGTGAGCGTGTGTGTGTGTGTGTGTGTGTGTGTGTGTGTGTGTGTGTGTGTTCTCTCCTGTTTTCTATTTTGGAAGTGTCAGCAGGTGCTGGCATGTGAACATTCAGACATGTTTAGTGGAAAATACTACACTTTGGATTGCAGTGACTCCAGAGGATGCGCTGAAGTGGGGCTCAGACACACAATCTTTTTTCCTGTTGAAATTAAATGTACACCCCCCTGCAGTGCCAGAATTCGTTTTCACAGAGGACAATGTGAAATCACATTAAGTCAGCTTAATGTTCCTATTGCTCTACAATCCTAAAAGGCGTGATGATGTGGTTTTATCTATTCTGTGCGGCGCAATGAGCCAAATCTGCCATTTCTTACCCTTAAATGACAAGAGTTCCCTTTTTCTTTTCTTATTTACAGGATCAAAAATAAAGGTCCTTGGACTGACATTTCGTTTTCCTAAAGAATGCATTTAATTGGATTGAACAATATATCTTGTGTTAAACAGGACTAAACTGTCGGCTGAGTAAGGACTCATACAGAAATATGTGGGTTTTGTGACATCACAAAAACGCATTCGAAAAAAGCTCTTTAATGGACTGTATGGGTGGGGCAGTAAATATGCACATATTTTAATTCCAGAAAAGTGATGATACTGGCCCTTTAATATATTGTAAAGCAAACAGTATGTAGCAGGATAAACACAATGCTACTATTGTGTCCACACTGTGCAGCCCTAGTTTTTAATAAACTGATTTAGAGTGAAGACCTGAAGAACCACATAATATAAAAATTCTAAACAGTGTTTCCAAACCAAGGAAGCATCTGTTTAGAGACCTTTTTAGTGTAGGCAGCAGTTCTGATTAATAATAGTTTGTATTAAGAGCACTTATGGGATGCATTTGCTTCTCAAACATGCCCATTACACCACACTAATTCTCTACAGCTCAGCCGTTTCAGGCAGCAGTGTGTGTGTGTGCGAGTGATTCTCTTTCATGTGTGTCTTCTCTGAGGTGGTCTTACCTTTGCTGATAAAAGGATGGTAGCTGTTTTTTTAGCATGAGTCCACACTCCCAATGACAGCCCAGTGTTCAACACGGTGCTGCTAATTGGCCCAATCTCTCTGGAAGACGTGTCTAGACTTTAAGAAAGAGAGAGAACTCTAACCTCTGCCCCTGCTTGAGCAACACCCACAGCCAGAGATATGCTTTTGTCATCCAGCAGCCTAATGTGAGAGGAACATGTGCTAGTGAGGGAGCAAACGTGACAGGGAAGAGATTTTCTGCTTACTCCACAATCTAAACATTCACAGTGAAGCCAAACGACAAAACTGCTCGAGAAAAAAGCACTGCCACAGCATGTCTTTAGAGCTCTACCGTATGTTCAAGTGTATCCGGACAGCCTCTCTAATCAGTAAATTCTATTTTATACTGCATCCATTGCTGACACAAGTAATGTATTGACGGCACACCGCTTGTATAATCTCCATAGAAAAGCATTTCCAGTTGAACTGGAAGCTCTGCAGCAGCCACTCATGGGTCTAAGGTCACCATGTGCAGTGCCAAGCAGACAATGCAGCGGGGGGACTGTGATGGAGCCAAGGATCATACAACCAAACCTAGACCAACTGTGGCTCCTTTAAAAGTGAATTTGTATTTCTTTAAGAGGTACTTCAGGGAGCTATGGGTAGCTCTTCTGTGGCGTCTCTTCAAAAGCTCTTACTGGTGTGCTGTACTGGGTGAAGTAAGGGCAGAAACAGTAGTGTACAGAGAGGATAAGCTACAGAAGACACAAGCACAATGACCAAGTACTTCATTTATGTGGAAAAACTATAAAAGATCAAATGCAAACTGACAGATCTGTAACTGCATCTCATCTTTAGTGATGCACCTACGGCACTCACCTGAGGCTCGTTTTCCTCTTAATCTACCGTCGCCGTTTTCCTAAACCTTTCTCGGTCGCCCTCTGTGCTGCAGGGTACCACCAATGTGCTCCTGCTCTTCCGGGATTTTGATTCTTATCCATATTCACACCGTAGTCCTTGCTTTGTTTTTTCTTGCTGTGGTTATTCGCTATAGTGACCATTTGTCATACGTGAACACGCCACAGCACACGGTGTGAGCAGCACGAAACACTTCCTCTGCATTTAACCCCTTCACCAAGTGAAGCAGGGGGCAGCAGGAACACGGCGCCGGGGAGCAGTGTGTGAGACGGTACCTTGCTCAGGGTACCTCAGTGGTGCCTAGCGGTCTTGGGGATCGAACCCGGACTTTCTGGTCGCAGGGCGGATGCCTTAGCCACTAGGCCACCAGCTGCCCCAGTTTTCTATTGCTTTCTGCCTAAGGCCTAGCTTGTTTTTAGTACTATCTGTGTGGTTTCATTGTGGTTTGTTTGTTTGTTCTGTCTTTCCATGGTTTCTGCTAACGTTAGTTATTTTGTCTTGAGTTTCGGGTGTCAATAACCCAGCACTGTCTTTCAGAGTTGGTCCGTGCACACGCACAGCGTTTAGCTGCAGTTTAGATCAGACAGTCTGTATAAATGGGTGTCTGAGCCCAAGACTAATGAGGAAGGGTCTGTCTACATAGACTCACAACAGCCCTTTCACAGCAAGGACGCATGCGCAGTGGGGCGTGTGAACGTGGTAATTCGTGGACGAGAGAGCGACTGTATTCGTTTTATGTGCATCATTCATAGTGCCATTCATGAATGAATATTATTGCTAATAACTGAGCGATGTTGTACGTGCCGCGACAAACCTCACCATGATAAGACATTAAATTCTATTCTTCAAATATTATCTTAGCCTTACACACTAATTCTGCATAATTCAAGCAAATACCTAATCTCCAAATCAGGAAAACCATTCAAGATTAAAAAATACTTCAGATTTATATTATATATTATTTATATTAGTTTTATATTATATAGTTTATCAGAAATCCACCAAAACTATTTAAATGTTGATCAGCCCAACCCTCTCTCTGCACTGAAAGGCCCGCCGGCTCTGAGACAAACAGAAGCAGAGCAAAACTCTCCTGCAACACATTTTTTAACACCATAAGAGTCTATTAACAAGCTAAACACCAATAGCGCTCAGAGAAAGCACACCAGAAGAGTTTTGCTGGATAAGGAGGCCCGAGCTGTTAAACACTTTAGGTGTCTGTTTCTTTCAGTGTTAGTTGTGAAGTGGCATACTGTAATCAGATGGTGAGTCTGCGGGAGGCGTTCTAAAGGTCAGCCGGAGCTCTGATCGGGGCAGCAGGGTGGGACTCATGCTTTGTTTGGATAAGGAAAGGTGATTATGAACAGTGAAAAAGAAAGGTCACGGAGATAGAAAGCTTCCACACTATCCGCGTCTGCAGTGGCCTTTGGCCTCAGGGCCTGACAGTTGGCAGCTGAAGTGGAGCAAAAACGGGGAGCTAGCCTAACATGTGAAGGAAAAGGCCAACCCATCTGTGTGTGTGTGTGTGTGTTCCTTGATGTAGAATTATTATTATGTAGAATTAATGAAGGGGCAGTCAACAGAAAATGACTAAGAAAAGGCCAGTTAACATTAATTACCTTGTTTTTACTTTAGACTACATATTTGGATTGGGATCATTCTCATACATTAATTTGCCATGAACAATGAGTTACAGGACTTTTTAATGCTCTGATTTTATATTAGTCTGCTCTGGTTTTGTTCATTGTAGGACACATTGTAGTTCTGCTTTAGCATTTCACCTCCTGTTCCAGTGAGAACTGGGACTGAAGACTGATGCTGGTCAGTTACAAGTCTCAGAGTTCCCTCAAAGACACTGGAGAGTGGGAGTGTTAGTGTTGTGTTCCACTTGGACATAAAGCACAGATTTATGAAGGGAAGATTCTGAAATGCACAGGGACAACACGTGAACAAGTCATGGGCTGGAGAGTGGCTGTGTATCAGGCATTTTATCATTTACTTTTACGGCGTTTATCAGACGCTTTTATCCATTCACTTCCATTCCCTACCTACAGGGGGCAGTCTCTCCCTGGAGCAACTTGGGGTTAAGGGTCTTGCTCAGGGACCCAGTGGTGGTGCTGGAGGTAGGATTCAAACCTGTGACCTCTTGGTCCGGAGGCAAGTATCCTACCCACTGAGCCCCTCCCCCCTTATCATTCAGTGTAGCAATTATTGCTAATAAATTAGTGGTGTTGTACATGTTGTGACCAACCTGCTTGTTATACAGAATATGATAATCCAGTAAATTTTAATAGAAAAGCATTAAGAAAAATATATTTATGACACGAATTTTAGTTCATTTATCAGAAACTCACCTGAAGCTAAATGGACAGGGGTGATCTCGACTGACTCTTACCTGGCAGGATTGCCACAGTCAGGAAGGTCATGAAAGGATGTGTAAGCAAGTGTGAAAGTGCGGTATGTTGTTATGTTGAGCCCCTAGTAGCGAACTGTTCACACAATGTAGCGGACAACTAGTGAAAACAAATAACAACAGCGTATAAAAACAGCGTGTTTTTATACGACACCTAAGATGATTTTATTGACCCTTTTGGAGGGGAGTTATTGAATAAACCTTAGTTACAGAAGTGCTTTCACAGAGTCATATGACATTCTATAACATTTCTCAGTAACCTATTAAACTGATATTCCTGATGAACACTGTTAGGGGCAGATGCTCTCGTGGTGGTGTGATGTGGTTAATCCAGTGAGCAAAGAGGAATGATGTGTTTTTATGGAAGTCTTTCAATTCTAAAAACGAATCTCAGGTTACAGGTATTCGTGTGCAGTGCCACTCTGATGATGTGGGGAGGTTCATTTTCTTCAAATCAAGCATCCTCCATGAAGTGTCACCATTCTTTTGTATTTTATTTTACTGACAAATTGATGAAAATATGCTCAGATAATTGTGATACTGGTCATATCAAGAACACCCTGTATATCAGATTGTCCTGCTTCAAGTTTCATTACAGAAAACCACAAAATCAATGTTCTGTGACGGCTCAGCAGATATGACCCACTCACTTACACGCGCGCACACACACACACACACTTCCAACTGTAAGCTGACATTCCTCACAGTATTGCCTGACGTTGATTAATATTCACTATTCTCCTGTTTGTACTGTGCACTTTCAGATTTATCTTCTTAATCATTCATAACTGCTTGGGATCATAGGTCATGGGGTCATATCATCACTGAGAATCAACAAAAAACCTAGACCTGAAGGCCTCTGATGCATGGAAATGTCTTTGTTTTAAAAGGGATCCGATTCTGTATTCTGGTGCATTTGCTTCATGCGTCTTCTTGGGTTTACATGACGTCCTGCTGGTGCTGTGTAGACTCACTGACAACCTTCAGGGAGAGACAAACAGCAGCAATCAGTCACACATTTAGCAGAAGGTGGAGAAAGCTCAGTTGGGTCAGTGGGTGGGTTAAGTCAGTAAAGAGAAACAGCACAGGCACACAGTGATTTCAGAGGAATTCTAATTACTGTGCTTTTATGTCAAATATGAATACCAGGGCTGGTGCAGAACTATCTGTGAGAACTCATGATAAGCAGCCAGTTGCTGTAGTCTTGTGCAGTCAGAAATGTGTTTCTGAGTGATAACACTCTCTTAGGCCCGGTAAAGCAGGCACTACACAGAGGACAGTTGCTATCAGTGTTGAGCAGTGGATTTTAATGACGCTGCCTGGGGAGCATTCAGAAGAGGCCAGTGGTGCGTTTACAGAGAGTGGACTCCATGAGAGATAGAGAGAGTGTGAGCAGGTGAGGGAGGACAGGAAAGGATGAGATGGATGAACCGCTGCTTAACTTACACACTGAGTGCTCATGGCACTCATTCCCTCACTAGATGTCCTAGTCTAGAGGGAAATGAGAAAGAAGGAGGCGGATGCGTGAATGAGAGGAGCGATACGGCTTTAGCCCTGGAAACTGCAATAGTCTGTTTAAGCCCACACTTCATTTCCTCACTTTCTTAACTACACATAACTTAGACATAATATACAAGTTTCAAAGTAGTTGCTGAATCATTTACACTTGGTGACCAATGAGCGAAGAAAAAGGTCTGTTTAAAAAATAGTAATCATGATTGATGTGATTTGGGTTTCTGTGTGATCGTGTGTGTGCATGCCTCACCTCTCCATCACGGGTCTCTATGGTCTTGATCAGAACTGTTTTCTTGGAGTGGACCTCAGAGGAACGCTGCGGGATGTGCTGCTCTGGGTTGGTCTCTGTTACAGCAAATCAGCGTTAGATTTGATACATTTACATAAAGTTAGATATATAATTGTCTGTTAACACCCACATATTATTCATGTCTAATTAAGTCTCATTCATTAGTAACCACCATTAGTTATTTGGTAACTGTGTAGCCTAAATGTAAGCTGCATTCTCAGAATGAGAAAAGCCAGGACTCTGCATGTATTTGGATTTAAGTGGCGAACTATATGGAATGGAAGTGTCCCTTGTTAATGTTGCTACACCACCGTTATAGAAATGGTTCCCATGATGAAGGGATTACGCTTCTAAACACAAAGGCTTTGCTCCACCTAGTGGAGAATTTAGGAACATCACATCCACTCAGGAGCATTCAGGTCTCACCTCTGACATCACCTCTGAAGCTCAAGGAGGAATAAGACTGTGCAGGCAGAGAAATCCTGAGAAGGAAAGAGATGACGGGTTGGAACAGGAGGCTTATATGCCCGATATGTTAGAAAGGTCTGTAAGACCCACCAGTGTCCCACATACAGAACATGTCAGAGCACTCTGTGCTTAAACTGGTAATTATTTCACACACAGTAAAAATAGTCTTCACATGGTCAGCCTGATATATCTTTCTTTAGTACAACCAACCCATCTTAATCTACCCGTCTCTTTTTATTCTTTTGGATCAGAATAGATATTTTCAATGAGAATTTGAATCCAAAAACATTGTTCCATCAGTAGCAATGATTTTAAAATGACACGTGTATGTCTATTTCCTACCCGCCCTGTTTTTTTACCTTTTCTCTTTGTAATTTTGAACAACAACGATAAAACTGCATTTGTATTTTAATACAGTTTTGGACATAATGGTTCAGATTAAATAATCATATGTTAAAAACAAATAAGCAAATAAAAACCAGGCAATATATTTGAATAATCATCTTGACCCTTTTAAGAATTCTTCACCTGCTCTCCTCGCCCTCCAGCAGCTTCCTGTAGGTGGCGATCTCCACGTCCAGGGCCATCTTGACATTGAGCAGGTCCTGGTACTCCCGCAGGTGACGGGCCATCTCGTCCTTCATTTTAGCAATCTCACCCTCCAGACGGGCAATGGTGTCCTGGTAGCCTCCGGCCTCGCGGCCCGTCCTCTCTTCCATCTCCCTCATCTGTCTCATCAGAGATTCGTTCTGGAGAGACAGAGAGAGAGAGAGAGAGAGAAATAGTAATTGCAATAATAAAGTATCATCAAGATGTAGAGAACAGGTATAAAACTGTCGGCTGTGCTTCACTGCCACTCACTATATGCCAGTACATGCAAAGACTTGAGCAAATACATAACAGACTTTCTAATAACTGTTTAGACGGGCGTTCCGAGACTGAGCTCATGTTGGGATTGCTGTCGAGGATGAGGATTGTTCCTACAGATTATGTAAAACAAAGATTAAACAGATACTAACGGTGCCCTTGAGGGAGTCGATCTCGCAGGTGTAGGACTGGATCTGGTGGCGGACCTCCATACTCTCCTGCTTGGCTTGTCTCAGCGCATCATTGTTCTTGTTCACGGCCTGGTTCAGATCCGACACCTGGGGACACCGGCAATTTGCTGCAGTCAGTTTGAGGGCGAAGACAAGGCACTGCTGTACGTCTGGTAATGCTACACCTGGCAATATTATAGTATATTGTTTTTGTCTCAGTGACGCACCTTGGACTTGTACCACTCCTCAGCCTCTGAGATGTTCTTGGCAGAGATGGCTTCATACTGCATGCGGATGTCTCTCAGAGCAGCAGTCAGGTCAGGTTTGGACATGTCCATCTGGACCTGGACTTGGGACTCCTGCATCTGGTTCTGGAGCTCACGGATTTCCTGAACGCAGAAAGGAAGCAAATATTAAACGAAATTCAGCCACTAGAGTAAAAAAATTCTAGTTACATTGTCAAACTATTTATTCATGCTACAGCAATGTAACACCTAATTGGTAAAACAGCTGAGAGTAGTTTAAAAAGCCGAGGCGATTAACTTCTAGGCTAATCTAAACCTGTACAGAATTATTACCAAATTAATCTACCATACCTTACTTGCCTATGGTGCATATTTCCATGAATAAACAGAGAATGTGGGACATATGCAAGTGTAGCCTATTTTCCTTAATCTGTTTCAAGGCTGTGTGTGTGAATCTCTTCCTCAGGTTTTAATTATAGAAATGCATCTGTTCCACAGTATTACACTCCCCCTCCCTATCAGAGCACAGCTGACAATCCCACATGCTCTCACTCTCACACACACACACACACACACACAGGCAGGCTTGTGTCACGCTAACATTTCACCCCCAAATGTCAGGCAGAACCGGGAGAGACTAAGAAATGACCTTTGGAGATATGAGCATGCACATACATGTGTGTAATACACATGTGTGATATTTTCTGGTTATTCTCTGCAGGGCTTATATTGAAACAAAAATAGAAAATGATGAGTTTTCCTGGTGTCCTGACATAGCCAGGAGTGACAGGAAGTGAATGAGTGTGTAGAGTGACAATGAAGGAGTAAAGGCTTTGAAAAGCACACAGACCTCCTCATGGATCTTCTTGAGGAAGGCGATCTCTTCATGAAGGCTTTCAATACGTCTCTCCAAGTCCAGCCTGGCGAGAGTGGCAGCATCAACATCCTAAAGAGAAGATATGAAGTACAGTTCAGTCTCAATCTGATACCAAACCCATAGTCTTTTAAAAACTTCAGATCAAGTGTTGTCAAGCAGGGTGGGAAACTGAGGGCCTGCAGAGTTTGGTGGAACAGAACCTCCAGGACCAGGTTTAACACGATATCTGAGCTTCATTGGAGATGTGTGAGATCTCAGTGGTGCGGGACATGACTGCTTGAGGTGGACTTACAGCTCTAAAAGCGGAGAGGTTGTTCTCGGCCTCCTCCTTCTGATGGATCTCTTCCTGAAGTCTGTGGAAGCACAAAAACAAAAAATTCTGCTTAAAAGACATCTGACACCCTACAAATGTCCACACAGGTCACAGGTTCATGAATCTTTAATTACGGAAATGTCTTTGTTGAGTAACATAACTGTTATGTTAGTGCGTCGCCTTAAGACCCACCTTTTCAAGGAGCACTTTGGCGACTAACTATGTCTCTTTCCTAATACTTACTTATTTA
>JBBPDC010000002.1:17888905-17900917 GCA_037974485.1 Hemigrammopetersius urotaenia | reverse complement strand
GAGAGAGAGAGAGAGAGAGAGAGAGAGAGAGAGAGAGAGAGAGAGAGAGAGAGAGAGAGAGAGAGAGAGAGATAAGGGTATTTTAGGAGATGTGAATTCTCCACAGTGCTTGGGGGGTATATTGGGAGGATAATAATAGCTTTCTAATCTGGTAGCTGCTCTTACATGATTGTGGGTCCTCTTGCAGCTGGGAGTGTAACTCTAGTACTGTCAAATCTCATTTCTAATAACATACACCACACCTTCAGTTGTCGCTACGTAGGGTTACTGTACACCATGCATTAAAATATACCACCCATTCATTCTCTCTCTCATAGTCTCTCTACCACTACTTCTCTCTCACTTGTGTCAGTAACTGGTCTAAGCTGTATTGCTGGAATCTGAGCTTAAACAGGTCTGTATCGCAAGAGATGGTCTGTTACTGTCAGACCATGAGGTTTCTTTAATGCCAGTTCAAAGAGCTATCAAATTGAAGTAGATGTAGATTATTGACAAAAACACCATAATAAAAGTGACTTGTGTCCTGTTCCATGACGTTTCCCAATCACATACGTGAGTTATGAGAACAGCAAGTCTCTTTCCAGCCTGTGACTTCTTATATAGCAGATGTACTGTTGCGTAACTTGCGTCAGAATAGGTGGGAGTGACAGAAGCAGTGCTAGCATGAAGAATCACCCCGGCATTGAAGTGAACTCTAAAGACCCTGTCATTCTTATTTATAGCTGTCCTTCAAATAGCTCTAAATTAATATCTGACTCACTTCTGGTCTGTCTAGTGGGCATTTTATGTTGAACTGCTTCAAACACCTTCCTACAAGAACATAATCATGAAGCTCTCCAGCTGATGACTAACAGAGTACAGTCTGTATCTGTGGTGACCCCATCAAAGAAGTTTATGTGCGATGCTAAATTGTGGCTAGTTTTAAAATGTCTCTTACCTGAGTTTGAGCTTCTGCAAGTCATCAGCCAGGTTGTCCCGTTCAACCTCCACGCGACCTCTCTGGTTGGTCAGGCCATCTACCTGCCTGCGCAATTCCCTCATCTCCTCTTCGTACATCTCAGCAATACGGGTAGGCTCACGGCCTCGCAGGCGCTCCACCTCTACAGCCAGGGCCTGGTTCTGCTGCTCCAGGAAGCGCACCTTCTCAATGTAGCTGGCAAAGCGGTCATTCAGGTGCTGCAGCTCAGCCTTCTCATTAGTGCGTGTGTTCAGGAAATCTTGGTTCATGGCATCAGCCAGGTTGAAGTCCAGCTTCTCACCCATACCGGCATAGCAGCGCATCACAGGTCCCGCCTTGAAGCGGTGGCTGGAGTACGCTGGGGCTGAGGAGGACTTGGACACCTCATAGACTCTGGAGGACATACGGGAGGAAGCGCCAGAGGAGCCCAGGCCGGAGAACAGCGAGCTGGACATGGAGGAGCCCACGCCTGAGCCAAAAGTACGGCGGTAGGAGGAGGCCGTTTCAGCGGACGCACTGTAGGTCTTGCTCATGGTTGGAAAACTCTGGGACATATGCTGGTTCGAAACTGGACGAGTTGGAGGGCTTGACTAGAATGAGGACCAGAAGTCAAGGGTGCTGCTATATGTAGCTTCGCTCCCTTCAGACCCCCACCCTCACCCATAACAACCCCCACAACTCCCCCACCTCTTCCCGTTGCCCACTATGTTCTCTCAGCTGTCATTGGGTTCCCAGTTGTTGGGTGGGGTAGATGCCAGTAAGTGAGCAGGACAGGGTGAGTGGGTCGACAGAGGTGGTCTTTGGCCTAGACAGGGTTATGTGTTACAGGCATGGAGTCTTGAGTTACCTGGGAAAAGGATCTTAAATAACTCTCACAACATTATTCACAATATAGCCATTGCTAGAATTCCACTCTTGAATATGCATTAGAGTTTTGTGAAAAGCTATGAACAACCACGACTTCGAAAGAATTTCTGTTAGCTGTGTATGAGACGCAATAAGGTCATCAACCATGACTTTCTTTTTAGAGCTTGGTCTGGACTCATAAACTCTTCAAGCCTTCTATGTGCATGCTGTGAGATATTCTCACTCTTTCAGGAAGCTGGTGGGTGAGCGGCTGTCTGAGTGAGTGGGATGTGGCATCCTTAGTGCAGACGGAGAACAGAAGCCCCAGAGTGGTGATTCAATGCTGGCTCTTGTCTGGCTCTCAGCCTTTGTTTCTTTATACAGATTAGCATTTGGGAAAGTTAGTTCAAGCAGGACGTCTCGCTACTCGCTGCTGACCACAGAGCCAAATTTCTGAAGTCTATATTGTCCCAATTAGCTCATGAATCTTTAACAATAGACAATAGACATTTACACAACTACCAACTGGCGTATTGGTTTCTGGCATCTACAACTGGGACAAGTATAACGTGAATTACAGATTTTCAGTTCCATCCCTCTGTCCTCTGATGCATGAAGCCTAAGAATTTTGGGATTGGTCAGTAAATCCATTGGTCAGTCAACATAATTGACATCATTAAAACCTAGGCTTATGTTCAACTGTTAATTACGTCATTACTATGGTTGCTGTATGTTGGGTTTAATTTTTCTTTTTGTAATCATTACAGGATTAACTGGGTATTATAAATGGTCTAAAACTACCTCAGTACAGTTTTTGTACATTAGATTCTATTACAAATTCAGAATGTTTTTTTTCTTTTCCTGTAAAGATACAGAGCATGTTCTAACAGCTACAATATAGAAGGTAAAGTGGGAGCATTTGGTTGACTCTCTTATCCAGAGTGACTTACAATCATTATTTACAGGGACAGTCCCCCTGCAGCAACTGAGGGTTGAGTGTCTTGCTGAAGGCCACAATGGTAAAAAGTGGGGGGTTGAACCTGCGAGTATTTTACCCACTTGGCTCCTATCCCCCTATTTTTGTTCATATATAGTATACATAATTATATATACAGGTAGTTCATGTCATGAGTTTACTCATATCTTACATCACGCAAGACTTAAGCAAGATGAGAAGACAGTCACAAAGCCATATAAAAGGTCTGGAATGCCTCCCACCCCCCTCTGCCTGTCATTCCCCTGGCTGTCCAGTGACTGACTGAATGGTCTGTCTTACTCTACAGCTGCTGCTGTCACTGCTATTAATAGGCTTCCAGTCTGATCCCTGTCACTAGAATGCTCTCCTTAGGGCCTCACAGATAGAAGGAGACTGTGGACCTGACGCAGACAGACAAGCAAACGATTTTTACATTAACACCACCTTCTTCACCTTGAGCATTTAAACAAAGACTGAAGCGCTGAAGGATTTAGAAAGACACAGTTCTCAAAGACACTTGGGTGAAAAAAATAGAAGTTTTGCACTTTATAGGTTCATTACAAGAATACATAAAAAACATGGTCATATAATGCATATTTCAAATAAATTAAGTAATGTTTGAAGGAATAGTTTAGGCTAAAATACTAAAAAAAAAAAAATACTCGCAAAGCACTAGCCTTGTTTGTTAGGGAAAGCTAGCGAGTTAGCTTACTAGGGCTATCACGTTTATGTTTCGTTAAACCTACAAAAAGTATCTACATCTAAAAATGCACTGACATTGCCAGATGTCCAGTTGTCTACCTGTATCTACCTATGTTCAGATATCTACCTACCAGGTTTGCCAGATGTCCAGGTTTTCTACTGGAGAGTCTAATGTTTAGCTCTGTTGGTACCGCTCACCAGGCATTACAACGGCTGACAGGTCGCTCTGGCTCCAAAGGTATTCAACAGCTTTTACCCAGAAAAAGAAACTCTTTGTCAAACCTGTCTAATACTACACTTATCAGTTAAGTGCAGTTCCAGCACACACACTAAGCTAAGCACAGTTTCAGCATACCCACACTATGTTTCAGTTGTTTAATTTGTCTCTCATTTATTTTAGATAATATATAAGTTGGAATTTTAACACAGTGTAACTGAATATGGAGCAGAAGATTGAGATTGAGGCAAACAGCAAAAAATTATTGTGACAAATAGCAGTAACAGGAATTGAAAAAATGTACAGTAGCCTATATAATAGATAAAGGATGGCAATTAAGTGTGTGTAAGCCGTGTGATTGGGAGAATGGAAGCAGCTCTGTACAGTGTGTGTGTGTGTGTGTGTGTGTGTAGGAGTCTGATGGCCTGGCGAAGAACTTCTCTCCATCCTGGTAATGAAGGCTTGAATGCTGTGAAACCTGTCAGACAGATGACGGGGAAAGAGGGCGTGGGAGGAACAAGTGCTGTTGGCTTTGCAGGTGCAGCGTAAGTGTCTGCAACAGAGAATGCTTTCTATTGTGCCTGTGTGGAATGTAGTGACAATTGGAAGTTAAGATGCACTCTCCTTATTCTTCATAAGGATGTAGAGATATTGGTGGCCCTTCTTGGCAGTAGAGCTGGGGTTGATGCTCCACGTTAGGTTCTCCATGACGTGAACACAAAGGAACTGTTGATTTCATCCTGATACCTGCTTGAAGTGCATGTGGTCTCTAGACTGAGGCTGCATGGAATGAGGTTAGAATCCTTCAACTGCACATTCCTAATGTAACGTATCCTTCACACTAACAATTGGTTTAAAACATTTGTCATGTAATGGTTCAGGAGGTGTGAGTTATGTGCCGGCCCCCACCAAGGCCAAAAAGAAACTTGAGCCACTTTTTTTTATTTCTGTCCTTTATAGGAATAGCTTTGATGTGTGTTTAGTGTGTGTATGTGGTGTCACAAATGCCCAAAGGAACTCAAGCAATGTCATTTATAACACACTGTAAGTTTCCCCACAGGTTCACACTGTGTATCTGAGGAGCTTGTATGGCAACTGCAGAGTGTGTACTTTCTAAAGCCGGGGAATTCTGCGGAACTTTGACATTTACATTGGCTGCCAGTGGATTGACAGCAGAATTCAGCATTACTGAAGCAACACGGAAGCCATCAACTGCAGTGCTATAGCTATTTAGCTATATATAGTTGCTATAGCACGTAGTTACGCTCTAGAGGATTTTGGCAGTCCATGTGAGTCATTAGGACTGAAACCGCTCAATATAGCAATTTTAGAAAGTGGTTTGATAGGGAGAAATGCAGGCGCCCCCCTATTCTGAGTCAATACTTAAAAATGACGGGTGAAAATGGTTCTGAGGCAGACAAACGACAGAGCACTTTCATACACTCTCCAAAATAAAGGTGCCAAAAAGGACGCTTGGTTTGATGCGTGGAAGAACTACCATTTCAGTGAATGTTTCTTTGGCAAACTGTTGTTACCAGTGAGTTTTTAAGATCCATTTTAAAGTAGTGAAGGAACTGTTAGATCGGTAAAGAAACGTCACATCATGTGAAAGTTCATCAAACTGTTTTTTTCACACGCAGTCCTGTTTATCAAGCCCTTAGGCAAATGATTCTTTGACATCACTTCAATACTCATTTTATAGAGACAAGCACCATAGTCTGTAGTTGAGATTGGATGGAAATGTTTATACTTTTTTTTCTATCCTCTCAACAAGGGACAGGTTTTCTAACTTATGTACAGTACGACACACTGGAATGTTCTCTATTCACACTATAAGCATGTTTACCATTGCTATACTCTTGCTACTTCATAGAGACATAAAAGAGGTAGAGACTGCTTCAGAGACAGCGTCTGATGTGTGTTTGATGGTCTGTGTTTTATCGCCTCAGTTTGGGAATGTTACGGGAGAGGAACAGGAGGACTGCGTAGGAACCCGCTTGTTGCGTGAGGGAAGAACTCAGTCGTGACGGAACACGATAGAGTAGGTTACTCACGCGTTATTCTAAGAACGCTCCTAGGAAGGAGTAAGAATCCACACCAAATGGACTCTCGTTCTAAACACACAAAGGGACAGTACATAAACTGCTCCAAGGGAGCAAAAGGGAGTACTCACGGTACCGGAGAGGGATAAAGTCTTGCGAAGACTGAGTAGGACATGAAGCACGAGAACTTCAATGGCTGTGTGAAGGCCATGTACCTACTTCCTGTTTATATACTGTTCGTGACGTCATCTCCTTGACCTCGTGATGTCACGTGACCCAGCGCGTGTGACAGGGAAATCTAAAGTGGACAGTCACTGATCTAGCATGAGGTTTTGGTAAAAGGTAAAAGAGTAAATAATTACTGGAAGCTGGTCACTGGACATTGAGAGTGTCGCGTTATTGGGACTGTTGGAGAAACCTAGCGTCTTGCGCTATATTCAGGTCACCTCCTAGCGTGAGCGTTTACCCAGGCATACCCGTGACACGGAAAACCACGGCCTGCTGCCAGAGAAATAAGTGAATTGGCTTGTGTGGTTCTAGCAACAGTGTCACAGGAAGAGATCAGCTGTTCTAA
This sequence comes from Hemigrammopetersius urotaenia, assembly GCA_037974485.1. NCBI lineage: Eukaryota > Metazoa > Chordata > Actinopteri > Characiformes > Alestidae > Hemigrammopetersius > Hemigrammopetersius urotaenia. Next base: position 17,894,602 of record JBBPDC010000002.1, on the reverse strand, counting down.
AATAAACTATTCTGTTTCTTTAAAAAAAAAAAAAGTCTGAAATTGGCACTTTGAACAGAATTAACTAAAGAGCTGCTTTACAAAATGTTTGTCTACAAACAGCACTGTATTGTAGACATCATCATACTTCATCATCACAACCTTATCTCTTCAAAATGCTAACTTTATATATAAAAAAGATTAACTCTTGCATTCATGTAATTATATTATATCCAGAGTTGAGCAGAATTATGGCTGAATACCAAGAAAATGGTACATTACAGCATATAAAAATGTTCAGAAAATATTTAAAAGTGTTTATTTTCTTGCACATAAGGCACAGAGAGAGATCGCCAGTCTTCTTCCTGTAGTTCTTAATGTGTTTCATGAAATATGTTCTTATAATTTGATAGAGAATCTGATTTTTTCTCTCTCTTGACACGATTCAGTTCATTCCAGCCACCACTTGTCTCTTGAATAGGATATGTAATTTTTTCCAAATGTATAATGGGAATATACAGTCATGTCTTTTGTGCTTTTGGGAGTGTCACCGACAACGTATTTAATGTTTAAATGTAATAAAACTGTTCTGTATAGTTTAAGGACTTCAGTAATGCTGAGATAAACAACCGGTGCGTCACACTGATTCATCAGTCAGCCATGCTTTACCTGGAGCTCATTCATTTTTCTTTAAGAGGAAGAATACTTTTTTCTGAGAGATGGTATTGCTTTAAGTATTCAAATAATATTCTCCTGAAAAAGTATCTGTATCCAGAACAGTACCTTCTCAAATTATAATATTATTTTCTGTATTCTAAACACATATTCCAAGCAGTCCCTCTGTCCAAGATGATTTTGGACCATTCCTCTTGGTGCATTCCTTGTAAATTATTCACATAATTAAAACACTGCTGCTGTTTCTGAGCAGTTTTTAAAAAAAGACAATCAAAATAATTGGAGTTATGAGGTTTGGGCAATTAAAATATAATATAATATTTGAAAAATATAAGATAATGTTGGATTAGGTTGGGGGGACACTCCCTGAGGAAAGTACCTTCTAGTGAAAGGACTGAGGACGACAGGTTAAAAATGATTTATGACAAGGTCAGATCACACAAGGGCCACAGTTGCTTGGATACCACAAACACAGCCCAGCCGGTGACCCATGCGCTGTTTATAGGCCTCTGGGCTCAGGGGTGATGGTCTTAACTCCTGATGCATGTCTTTGGAAACCTTAGAGAATTGTGTGCATTAAGAAAACCCCACAATCAAGAAACAAAAACCCTGAAATATTCACCTTTTAATTCAACTGAATGTGTCCCTGAAAAGAATTTTCTGCTTTTTAGGCTTTCTGCTCCTGTGTCTTCCAGACATGAATAGTCCCTGGGGGTGACTGGCCCAGCTGCTGCTCATGGCAGGGCGGCAGTGTGGAGCCATGGGTAGCAGGTGGGAGGCTAATCTCTAAAACCCGACTGATTAAATCACAGCGTACTCACTGCTGTAAATGGGCTTTTATGCTTGACTCACTACTACTATATAATAGCACATATATAATTCATTAAGCAGAATTGTGATACTGACAGTATCTGCAGTGTTCATATTGCAGAAGGCTCTCCAATCACAAGTCCTGACCGAGCACAGCACCAGATGAGCTTTTCTGTGGGAACTTTGGGTCTGAATCATGTGAAACAAATGTCGATGATTTGTACAAATGATGCAGGCAGTTTTCTAGAAGCATGTCTTGAAACACGTCTTCACAGATGTAATATGATTCCATTATAATCACAATACCAGCGTTTTGTTGCGCTGCTTTATCTTTATGACCTAGAATTCGAAACCTGCCCATAGGCGTTCCAGATGGTGGCTGAACATTTTGTTTTGCTCCAAATAAAATATACGAGTAACATATTTTTCTCCAAAAGTTCTGCTTGCCATGAATCCTAGGTGTGTACGTGAATTATTGATACTGAAGACTATCACAGAGCAATCGCTGAGTAAATGCTTGACGCTCATGACGTGCTGTGTGCTGTTATGTTTTTGCGTTTTCCTTTCTGATGTTTTTCTTCTCCTACAGCACTGTCTGGGGCTGGGGCTGTCGTCAGTGCCTGACCTGCCCAGGAGACTACGTGTCAGTATGGGGGAGGTGAGAGTGCTGCTGCTGGAAGGTGCTGGGGGTCTAAATGCCAGAGCATGTGACTCTGACCGTAGGCGAAGGGTTATGGAAAGGCGGGGGTGGCACCATAGTAGGTCGGCTTTCAAAAAACAAGCAGCAGCTGCCCGGCAACCCAGCAAACAGGCATACACAGATTCCAACAAGGAGAAGAGAGAGAGAGAGAGAGAGAGAGAGAGAGGGCAGAGAGAGAATATTAATAGCATAAATAAAATATGAGAAAAATAAAAAAAGAGTAGTTCATGTTTATTTATTTATTTATATATACACTTATTGTATATAATCAGCAAATTTCTTGAAAAGAAAAGAAAGGGTAAACATGTAGTAAAAGTCTACATAAAATATACGCAAACATCTAAAAGTAATTTGCGATGAAGACAGAAGGCAGTGGACCACTAACAGTATGTGGACAGTGGGTGGCACTACAGCTTTGGTTATCGGTGTCTGTCATATTCAAAAGAAAAAAAGCTTTATATTTCATTTAGAATTCTGACAGTGAGCAATATTACAAACACACATCATTTCAGTCCTTTTCTGCCTCCTGCCAATGAATATGTGTAACGATGCTATAAACATTCCCCCTTTTGTTTCTGATAAAGACACATTTCTGTTGCCTGAGGCCTCAGGTTTGTGTGCAGCATTAAGAGGGGGAAAGTGGCGCTGCTGGTGAGAATGTGAAATGTCACATTAGTTATCAGAAGTGAGAGGAGAGGTGGAGAATGAGGGCCGCAGGTTATAAATGCCCTTGAATAGATTCTTTAGTCTGCTTTAATTTGAAGGTGTGTGTGCCCACATGCATGTATTGCTACAAGAACCCATTCAGAGGAGACTGAGGTGGCAGAGTAATGCTGTTCAGTGCCTGAGACTGTTTTGTTCTGTGCTGCACAGTGTTTTTACCATATTGCCCACACTTCAAGTGTTAGTGAATGAGGAGTGGAGGATATTGGCGCGTGTCATAATTTAGAAACTGCTGGTCCATAATAAAAGCTCAGGTGGGAGTGATACGCCATGTCTGTATACTACCACAGCTACTACGGTCGTTTGGCAGATGCTTTTATCCAAAGCAACAAACAATATGAAAACACAATATTAGGCGCTAAATTTATTTAAGAGACGATTAGTTGCATTACTAGAGGAGATGCTCTGTGAACAGATGCATCTGTGGGAGGTTTTTGAAGAGAGAGAGGGATTCTGCTGCTCTTGTTGACTAAGGCAGCTCATTCCACCAGCAAGAAACCACAGAAGAGTGTGGACTGGTTTTGCATTGGGATGGCAGAGCTAGGCCAGGTTCTATGACCATGTTCTTTATAGACCATGTCTGTAAAATATAACAAATATTGTTTTATCTGGTGGAACTATTACATATCATGTTTAACCGAACTTGAATTTTTTACTTTTAAGTTGCTGTAGTTCCTTCAGCACCCCTATTTCCCTATTTCCTATACATTTATGATTGTGTGTGTGTGTGTGTGTGTGTGTGTGTGTGTGTCTGTATATTTTTTTTTGTGTGTGCATGCATTTCAGTGTCCATATGTGTGTCAGTTTCTAAATTAATACCAACCTAATATCCCTCAATCCCCCTTTTTGTTTATGAGCATATTTAGAGCAACTATTTAAAGAGGAATGCAACTCTTTCCCATACTTCACTGCACAATGACTCCTGTTAAGCCCGTCACGTAGAGTGGTTCCCCTCCCACCTGCCAGAGGAAGGCAGGAAAGGCTAAAGCAGCAGTCCTTCATGAACCCTGGTGGACCCTCGGGCTCCCGCTATGACGTCACTGCTCGAGCAGTGCAGGCAGCGGTCGCTTGGGGGCGCCACACGACCCACCGCCAACGCCTCCGTGTGTGTGTGTGTGTGTGTGTGTGTGTGTGTGTGTGTGTGTGTGTGTGTGTGTGTTTTCGTCCTGCCTCGCTCGGCTCCAGCCCCAGCGTCCTGCTCTCTGATCACCTGTGCTGCTGCAGGAGAGGAGGGAAGGGGGCCAGAAATGTGGAATTAGATTTTCAGATCTGGGACGGGGGCCGTCCGGTTCTGGATCCAGAGACTCGTCAGCACGATGTATCCACGACTATGGAGAGCCGTGCTGAGCATGACCGTGCTCTACCAGCTCGGGATGGCGGGCAAATACGGTGAGTGGATGGATACGGACGGGCAGGAGAGCAGGGAGTGGGCAGGGGAATATGGGAACGTACGAGAAGCAAACGTGAATTTGCAGCAGGCGGTGAATTCGTGTGCAGCAGCGTCTCCAAAGACGCATGACTTTAGTTGGGTCTGCGGTTGTGTTTATCCTGGCTCAGGTGACGCCTGTCTCTGACTCACTGACGGTCCATGGAGGAGGAAAATGCAAAAAACATTTAGCCTCCATCCTTCTCAAACTCTTGAGATTTGGTTTCGTTGATTATTGAGATCCATGACACATTTTGTTTGAAGGTCCAGACGGGCCCAGGATGCTCCAGTTGCTCCCGTTAAACGGAACGTGGTCACCAAAACAACAAAAACACACAGACCAGGGTGGTCGTGACCATACTGGAGCAACTGGTGGAAATGGGCGACCGCCTGAAGGTGGGAGCTTTTCAGCACCACGGACAGCAGTGGTTTCAGTGGTTTCGCATCTTTGCTTTTAACTGAGTTAATTATAAATATAGACTGCTTTCTCTCTCTGCTCTGGCCATAGCCATCCCACAGCTCACCTCAAAACTGGCAAAGGGGAAGCAAATGAGTCAAGATATGCCGCTAGGTGTTTTCCTGTATCTCAGATGTCATGCACTAAATAATGCTTAATTAATTGCGTGCTGTTTCAGTTTAGTTGGCTTTTGGTTGCTTTTACAGCTAATCTCAAACCCTCTTCTGTAGCTGTAGTCCTAGGTGTATTTTTGAATAAAAACATATATCACTCATGTCTGCTGCCAACCACATACTCTCTCTATGTCAGACACCTGTATCTCTCTCTCTCTCTCTCTCTCTCTCTCTCTTCCTCTATCCCTCTCTCTCTCTCTCTTCCTCTATCCCTTCCTCTATCCCTCTCTCTCTCTCTCTCTCTCTTCCTCTCTCCCTCTCTCTCTCTCTCTCTCCCTCTCTTTCACTCTCTTGCTCTCACCCCCCCCCCCATTTCTCACTCTTTTCTTCTTTTTTCTCTTTCTTGCACCTGTTTGCTGTTGTCAGTTTTTTAAGTCAGGTGTGCTCCTTTCTCCTCTCTTTCTATATGCATGTACAACATTATAGAATAGATGAATAGATGGAGCCCTGAAACCTAAAGCCAAAAAGCTACTGAACATGTGAGAGCACACACTTAAGACAAAGGAGCTGGGTGTTGAGGATCGTGTGTATTTTATATTAGTGGTGGGCATAGATTAATCTCACTGTAATCTTGGAATGAATCTGGATTAAACGGCTCATTTGAATTCTGCCGAAGGCGTTCAGAATATATGTGCTGCCCAAATAATGACTAAAAGTGAGTCTTTGAGAACGGGTTCCTCAGCTCCTACAGTAAACTAACTCCGCACTGCACAAGGTGCAGACAGCCTTAGTCTTGTCCAGGTTTCCGTTGGGA
>JBBPDC010000002.1:17876791-17887908 GCA_037974485.1 Hemigrammopetersius urotaenia | reverse complement strand
CCTCTCTCTCTCTCTCTCTCTCTCTCTCTCTCTCTCTCTCTCTCTCTCTCTCTCTCTCCCATGCTGTTGTGTTAGCCCCACTCTCAGGGGCAGCAGTGACTCACTGTGTATATGCAAGCACACGTCAAACCCTCACTCTGTCCATTATGCATGTCCACACCCCCACAGGTCTTTCAAGATCTATACTTCTAACTGGCACCCTGCTCCACCCTTGGGGATTAGTGTTACTGTGAGGACGTTTTATGTGTGAGCTTCTACATTTGATCATTTTTTTGTACAATGGTTGTTTTCTTCATCCCCTCTGAGAACCCATCACTGGCACCAGAATTTAAATGATGGCTCTCACAACTTACTTATTAGTAGATACTGAACAATTCATTGTAGTGAGTGTATGCTAAGCCTTAAGCTCCATAACAGAATAAATAAGCCTGTGACTTAAAGGGTTAAATTGTTGTTTGTAAACGGTTTCCGTTTGTGTATGTGTACGCTTGTGCCTGAGAGCTGCCATCAGCATGCAGTTTGTGTCCAGTGTGAGCGGGAAGCTGTCAGATCTGAGGCTGTCTCTGCCACATTCTGTGATGTGATAACATCCTCTCTTGCGTTCTCCCTCGTTTCGTCTCTCCCTTGCTTTCTCCATTTCCTTCTGAATCACTCATTTTGTCACACAGCTCTGATCACCACCTGTTAGTGAGTGGGGACGCAAGATTGACAAGCCTCGTCGCATCCTATTTATATTTGCCATGAATAATGCAAGTAGGATATTCTCACTGGGACTGGCCGAAATCACCAGCACATCTGTCCGTTCCCTCTGCTGGTAAATAGCTGATGTACACCCAGCTATGACAGAGAGAGTAGGGGGGGAACCTAAGCATTTTACTTAGGAATGAAGAAAGCTCTTATTTTGAAGCTTGCACTGCATGTGGGACCAGTATAATGATCGCTTGTGTCTTTGAGATTCAGATTTTTTTTATTATAACAGGGACTGATCCGTCAAATCTAAACAATGTTTTTGCATCTGGTTCTAGGTGATGCATCATTGCTACAAGTATGTTGGCACTGGTGTTACAAAGCAAGGCTGATTTTTTTAGATGTAGCAATATTGAATAAAACTATACATTTGAGCTAAATGTGTTACTTACTGAGTGCTTCATAGTGTTTGGCAGGAACAGTTTCAAATCTTTAAAAATGAAATTGCCTTTAAATTTTGCCCAGTTAAAATGACAATATTTCTGTCAGGGTCAGTCCAATCCAAACGTGCTGAAAATGTCCAGACATTTTTGAATTAGGGAATTTATCTGCTACGTTCACCTATTGCTGGCGTTCAGCTGTGCACGAATCAGCCTCATTTATTCTTCATACAAAAACATCGCCAGTAGAAAGAGGGATGCTTTGGAACAAATGATCACGAGCCTAAGGGAGTATATACCTGTCCTGCATTGAGCTGCGTGAAATCTGTAGTGAGTTGCAGTGGTGTTTGTGTGATCCTTAAATATCGTGTTCTAATGCTATTGTGACTGCAATTAATTCCTCACAGCAATTTTTGGATATCTAGTAAAAATACTTCCCCAAATATTGTAGGTGTCTACACACTTTGGGATATGAACTGCATGCCAGATTCGTAAGGTATTATTTTAGCAAAGAAAAACTGCATCCAGGAGGCACAGGATTCAAATACTGTAACACAGACTGATATTTGGAACATTTTGTGAGAGAACTTAATCATTTACCTGTTAGTGCCACTTCAGGCTTCACTCTTATGCCTGATTATCACTGGAAACTTTTATCTGTTTGTCCTGCTCCATTCAATTGGCAGCAGTGCTGTCGGCCATGCATGTGATTCCCACACACACACACACACACACACACACACGTACGCACACTCTGATGTGAAGATGGTGGAGAGCCGTCTGGCCATTAAGTCAGCTCAATGTTTGATCAGCTGTGAACAGTATGGCCACCAAGGCTGCTCTGGCTCTTCTGCTGTCCACGTAGTAACTCTGCACCCAGGAGAAAGGAGGCCATCAGCTGCTGCTGCAGGGCACAGTGCAGCTAAATGCTCATTATTAGAGTTTAAGGTGGTTTTAAAGTTGCTACCCAGCTGTAGCTCCAGCTTTACTCCTGTGTGTGAAGCGTACAGAGAAAAACAAGTAGAAACAGATTTGTGTGGAGTGGCTGTTTACAAGCTGCCCACTGATGCAGAGCTGAATGTGTGTGGAGGGAAGAGGTCACTCACCCAGACATCCAAAAGCCCAGCTCAAACAAGAGCTGCCGTCGACAATTCACATACGCTTAACTCGTCATAAACAGCGAAAATCCACCGCATTGTGTGACATCTAACTCAGCTGTGATTTTACTTTACAGTTTACACTGTGCACTAAAATTGAAGGGTTGTACAAATATGTGCGGCAGTTTCTCACAGCTCCGTTCTGACCAGAATAGACCCAAGTGCAGAGTGAAACAAGCGAACATGTTAATTCCATTAAGCAGCAGATGACAAAAACCAGACATGAGCAGGAGAATGCAGTCCGAAGGCAAACACATTCCATTCGCCATCTGAACGAATCAAGTCTGAGAGTCGTCGTAAAAAGACCAAAGTCCAGGAAGCAAAAACTGGGGATATTTATGTTCGTGAGTCACTGAATTCAGTCATATTGTGAGGATGAAGGGCAGAGTCTGGGATTAAAGTTCTGGTGGATCCGACATTTTTATTAATTTGTGCTCCTGAGTAGTGCAACCACTGGCGCTTTCTTCAGAAGATGGCAAGTTCGATCCCTGGCAATTCCACAGTCGTAGCCAGGAGTGTAAGAGAGTGTAATTGGCCTTGGTGGGTTGGATGGCCCTCCCTCTCCATCCATCACTCAGCATGATGTAACAGAAACAGTATTGGCAGCTAGCCTTCTCCGAGTGTGTCGAGCTTTCCAATGATGTTGCATTAGCAGCAGTTCGGAAACTACAGTGCTGCTTCACTCCTCTCAGAGGAAGCGCATTAGCCTTCATTTGCCTAGTGCTGGTAGCATTGTGTGATAGAAGGAGACATAGCTAGTGGGTGGGAAATTGCATTGACAGGAGAGATTGGGGAAAATTGGGAACAAAGAAAAATATTGAATTAGAGTATGTTACTTGTTTCAATGTATCATTCACTATGTATATGAACAGTTGTACTGTTTTTGTAGTTGCATGATCAAGGCAATATTAGCTGTGGTGGAAAATTTGCAGAAACTTTGTTGTTGTTTCCAACCTGCTCAGTACCAGTTACAATAGTGTAGTCCAACATATTTATCACATAATATCAAACTGGGAACTCAGTATTATGTTGACACTGCTGTTTTTCTATGATTGCAGTGAAGTAGATTATTGGTGAGTGGAGCATGGACAGGTCAGATGTGTAACTGATACTCAGTATGTTGGCTCTGTTTGAATGATTGGAAAAGTGTGGCATTAAAATCCAACCACTTGCTGTTTTGATGGTTTGTGTATTCAGTTTGTTTTTAGCTGAATAGTTAATCCCCCTCCCGTCTCTCTCTTTCTCATTCTCTCTCTCTCTCTCTCTCTCTCTCTCTCTCTCTCTCTCTCTCTCTCTCTCTAGGCTGTCTGTTTGAGAAGATGCTGTGCGCCAAAGAGCAGTTCTGCTCTGATGGTGAGTGTATCAGAAATAACTCTCTGTTGGTGGAGGTTAGCGTAGCCCTCCATGCTAACCTCTGTGTCCTGCTGCTGCACTTCCTGCTCATGATGATTTAATCAGAAGCTCGGTGCTTCCTGCCTCAGGTCTGCTTTATCCAGCCAGTGCACAACAGGAGACTCTAACACACACACACACACACAAACACTAACACACACAAACAAACACATCCACACGACACATACACACTGCTGAATAATTTACATTGTCATTCCCATCACAGGGAACTTTCACTTAGCTTATTCCTTGTGTGTGTGTGTGTGTGTGTGTGTGTGTATTTATCCTTCAGTGTACTTTTAAATGAAAGGTTCTCATAGGTGAATACATACTGTTACCCATGAGGATCAGATCACTTTAATGTTAGGACATTTAAAAAAAAACATATTTAGAACATGTGTTACCTCCATCCGTGTTTTGGCCGTTATTTAATCGGTACATTACTAAACTGCAGTCACGGGCCATTCACTGCCTGTCACCTGCTCCTCTCTCTGTTTCTCAATCTCTTTCTGTCTTTTTTCTGTAGCCCTCACAAAGCCCCTCCCCCCACTGCCTTCTGTCTCCATGGCAACCCTGACATCATCAAGCCCATTGCAACTTGGTGCACGCCTCCACAATCACTGATGAGTCACTACCCTACGCTTACGCACAGGCGCTGCGTTTATTCTGCACATAGAGACGTGCACACATACACACACACACACACACACACACACACTCACTCACTTCACGCACACCACACACACACACACACACACACACACACACACACACACACACACACACACACACACACACACACACCACAAAATAATAGGCAGTCATAAGCTCCACTCCAAATATTATTCCCACGTCTTAGAAATGACATGTGGGAGAGGAACAGCCCTGCCTACAAGGAAAATAAAGACAAAGGAGGAATTTACGACACTGTCACCCACAGGGAGGTCTGACTGACTGCTAGTGGAATATGCAATATGATGCAATATTTGCACTAAAATAGATACAGACATAAGACATGCAGCAATAAAGCTCATAAAGCAGATTCTAACAACGACACTAATACTTTTCACATTTTGTTTTACCACGTTAGAATCAGAATCAGAAAACTTTATTGATCCTGGAGGAAATTACTCATGCTTCAACTGCAAAGACACACAGAGTCACAAAGACAATATGAAATATACTGTAAGTAAAAAAGAAACTCTCCAAAAATGCTTTGTACTAGATCAGCTTAGCTAAATACATGTAATGCTGTGGTCAGTGGATATAAACACTATTGAAAAAGCAGTTTACTAATGATCACATGGACTTGTTCACTATACTGAGTCTGTTATTGCATGCAATAGTGACATAAGTAGTAAGTCTCTTGGCAGTATTCCCAATTCTGGGCCTGTCAATCTTTTTTTTTCTTTTTAAATGACCTGCATCCATAACATAGGTCTTCTCATAATCATACAGATTCTAAAACAGATTCCAGAAATGTATATAAAAAGCATAGGCTAATTATAAAATATACACATGGCTGGTCTTTGTTTGAAGATGTATCTCCACCCACACAAGACACAGTTATGCCATGTCAAACATCAGCTAGACGTTTTTTTTTTAATGTAGGATCTAACTAGACTATGCAATGTGAATACTGATGGTGGGATTTCCAGCCGTATTCCCACAAAGGAGCTAATTTTCTCATAACAGTGCATGAGATCCTCCTGGGTAGTGCAGCTCTGAGGTCCATTCTTAAAGCAGATTTTCACCCAAAATAAGCTTTTGCTCTATATTCAGAATCACAATCTCAAGTCTCAGAAATTGCATTCACCTGCACTCACGACATTCAGAAGAATTTCACAACAGTATTTCCCAATATATTGCTCATAACTGGACTTATCCTAGATTTCGAGTCTCTCTGTTAATTAAGGCAATCCTAATACTAAGGTACTTTTGGGAAACTGGGCCTTGATCACTGGTCAGAGGTTTCGCACTGGACTCCCTCAGGCTGCGCATAAAGACATAAATAGCTGAAATGGGCATGAGCGCTCCTCTGTGTCTCCACATACAGAGAGAGTGGCGAGCACCACCACTGAGTCACACTGTTGTGGTTACTGATTATGTCTGCCATTGATTAGCCAAACACAAGGGAAAAGGACAGCACACAGCTGAGACTCACTCCTGGGTCTCTATCGGTCTATACATCACAGACAAAACACACTCACACTGTACAGAAAACACAGGCGTGTGGCACGAGGCTGAATCTCAAATAGCTCCCTAATCCCTACATCAATCAATCAATCTGTATTTTCACTCTGAGATGCATTGAGGGTGACCCTCATTTACAGTGTAGCCGAGCATTTAAAGGGGACTGAACATATTAAAAAAGAACCAACAAACCAAAGAATAATAAAAATCAATAAAATTCTAAATAAATAAATAAAACAATACTACTGAAATATAAAGTATAAACAAATTAGAATTTAAGATTTCTAGTATGGGTTAAATAAGAACAAAACACAATGACTGAATTAAATAAGTTTAGATAAAGCAGTAGCGAGCTGCGTGGAGGAGGTTAGCGATGAAGTGTTAAAGTGGTCGAGAGACAAAGGAGAGCCGAGTGTCCTGTAGTGAAGTCCAGCTGGAGCTAAAAGCAAATTTTCCCAGTTCAGGAAGAATCCTTAGTTCCTGACAGGTGATCCAGTCACTGGAGTGTGACGGTGAGATCATGTTATTTGGTGAGATCAGGAATGTGATATTGGGTGGCATATCGATTTTTAATTGAAAATGAAATGGTTGGTTCCCCACTGCACTGCTATGGAGCGTCAACCAACTTTTTCCGTAGTGTTCTGTACTGTTGGCAGTGATGCAACTACCCAGTGCACTACACGGGGTCCCCCAGTGCACTGCACAGGGTCCTTGGGCTATGACAGTCTAGACATGCGAAGTTTTACGTTAACACCACACTCTCCCATAACTAGTTTGGTTGCGCATGCTGGAAGAATACACAGAATAAACTGAATTTGCAGTAATGTTGTGCCTGAATGAGGGAGCTGGGAACCCCCAGTATTATTTTATTCCTGTCAAACTGTCTGGTCTTGAGTAGATTAAATGAATGAAATGAGAAAAAATGTTTTACTGTGATATGCTGCAAAGTTCCTAAAGATACAAGGTGCCTAGATAAAGGTGTTCCAACCACTTAGCATTCAGAACCACCAGTATACTGATCGTCACCTGATCACTTGGAATCACCAGAGTACTGTTAGAAGCACAAGTCTTTTTGCTCTCATTTTCGTCATTTATTTCCGTTACTACTGTCAGGGCTGACCTGGGACAAAAAATCTTACCAGGCATTTTGAGCTGAGGTGCTAACGGGATTCCACGCCAGGACCCCTCTCAATATCACTTTTCAATGGGGGGTGGGGGGGGTTGGTGCTGGGTGTTGACAGGATGCCACACTGGCCCACATTTACCTGACCAACCCAAATTTACCATCGGCCCACCGGGCAAATGCCCGGTATGCCCAATGGCAGTCCAGCGCTGACTACAGAACATTTATGTAATTTTCCTTTTTCTGTGGTTTAGTTATGTTTTATATTCTAGAATATGATTTTACAACTGTGTTAGGATCGCTAAGTGACTTAGGCTAGGGTGTGTTTCAACTTACACCAAAATTCGGGTTACATCACTGTCGCATGAACGGATATGTGTCATACCTCGAGGACCCCCTGTATATTAGATTAGAGCTGGATTACCCACAGACACATATGGGGTTAACAGATTTCAGACACCAGCAAACACTAGAAAGAACACCGTCAGGGGTTCTAATTACGTCCTGAAATGAGAACTATCCTAGTTAATGATAAATGGCTGGTTTTGGAAGTAAAATCACTGTAAATATTAAAACAAGTGACATTCTCAGCTGTATCACATTATTCTTACCACACAACAGTAGTAGGTGTTGTAGGCTTCCCTGCATAGCATTTGTTTGACTACCTACTTTGTAACCTGTTTAAATTAATGAAAAATAGTACATGGATTGACTTGGATTATAAAATAAAGACTCATTATTGTTTAACATCTTCATTGACGTCTGTTGTATATGAGGAGAAGTTTAAACATTTTCAGCCTCACATATGCCAGAGGAACCCCCACCCAATCTGATACCATCTTTTTTCCTTCTCTTCAACAGTTAATCTGTTAATAACACATCTGTCTAATGCAAAATGGCTCTCTATGACCTCTAGGGGATGCTGTGTAAGTTATAAAACTTGTGTACATTATGGAGTTCTGCACATTTGACTGAATTTTCAGTGGCTCTTAGTTAGACATGTTTTACACTGTTTGGGTGCAGCCTTGCTGCTCATCTGTGTTACATGTGTCCTCATCTCTGTGCCTCTCTGTGCATAAATCAGAGTTTGCTTCATTGTTTATGTGATCGTTCAGGCCTTTTCTGATATCAGATCCAATGATTTTGGTCCGTATCAGATTAACAGACTGACACTGAGTATCAGATCTGCATGGCCTTAACATATCCATTTAAAAACAACACAGTATGTTGTATATTGTGATGGTGTGTATTCATTGTAGGCACATGACCCTGCACTACAGAATTGATACAGATATATTAATACTGAATTAATCTGTGTTTTATGCCTTTGTCTCTTGTTGTCGCGTTCCTAAAGTTTTTAACACAGAAGAAAATCAAATCTGCAGTACATGGGAGTTTGTATCCGACTCTGTCCCTTTCACACATTACTTTTCAATTTGTAGCTTTAGTCTAAGTCTCCATTGGCCCTTTTGCAGCAGGAAGGCTGCTGTGTAATTGACAATGACAGAGAGCAGTCAGACTTGATTAGTTCAGGTTTGGTAAGCAGTTCATTATTCGCTGGGTTGGCTGAGAGAGAGAGAGAGAGAGAGAGAGAGAGAGAGAGAGAGAGAGAGAGAGAGAGAGAAAGGGAGAGAGCAGTTAGCATTTATTTATTCTACTGTTGCTAATCTTATCTTTTGCCCTTATTTCTTTTTTGTATTAATATTTAGAATATTAATAAGTAAAGGGGCCAGGGTTACTTTAGGCTGCACATACTTTTGAACACAATAAACAAAACGAAAAAAAACCCCATCATAAATATGCGCCCTTTTACTAGAATAAAAATTCCAGGCCAGTTTCAGCCTTTATAAGCTACTGTGATGAATTTGTACATAAGCAGTCTTTCCTGAGTCTTTTCCTGATTCAAAAGTGTAGCTTTTCCTCAAACAGGTTTAAGGAATTGTGTTGCTTTTCACAGACAGTTTTCTCTTTGCATCTACATTCTTAACTAGCACTGTTAAAAGTAAAGGTGCCAAAAACGGTTCTGGAGTCTAAAAAGAACCTCCCAGTGGGTTGTGTACAAATTAGATGTATAGGTGTTGAGTACTGTTTCTAAATCTGAAAGGAACATCTAGAATTATTTTCTGCATAATTGTATTGTGATGCAAAATATAAAGAAATAAGGAGGTCAAGTCTTTTGCACAGTTTCATAGGGGCATTTTTGTCAGTGTGTTGATGTTGGCTGCGTGTGATAAATATAGTGTGGGAAGCTTTCTACATGTAATGTATGTATACATGCTATATCTGAAAAGAGATGAGTCTGCATGTTCGGTTTGTGAATTTTAATTTTTTTTTTTTAATGCTGTGACTTTAACAGAAACGTGCACCAATCAGGTCCTTCTACTGCATCAGATCAGCAGTGTGTGTTCAGCAGCGTTTGGTAGTGTGTGGGGTCAGAAAGACTGTGTGCTCGGCTGTAGACTCGGTTATGTCTATAGATGAAAGAGAAGAAAGACAATTCTACGCCTAAATTTAAGTGTATTTAAGCGTTTCTTTCTAAATGAAACCTTAACATGGATGATCATATTTGGAAATATTCCGGTGTGATTCTACGATGTGCCAGAACAGGTGAACTAAGGAATTAGTGATGAAAAACAAAGGAACAGGAAGAAAAGAGACACAGAAAAAAATGAGCCAGAAAGAATATTTTTGCCATGACAGAAACGGCCCTGTGAAAAATTGCAAAAGCCTGGGCATGCGATCAGCTGACAAAAGGACTGTCCCGAATGGTTACATGATCTAAAGTCTAATCAAACATCATTTACAGCTTGTTTTATTTGGGCCTCTTGAGAGACTGTCCCTCCTGCCTCTTTGCCATGGCAACCAGTGTCTCATTTCAGAAGTGTCATGCCACATTATCATCTCACCAGCTCACACACTCCGCCTGACAAGTTCTCTCAGCTCCTCTCTCTCCCTCTCTCTCTCTCTTTCTTTCTTTTCTCCTCTCACTACCCTCTCCCTGTCTGACTTCTGTATTCGTTTTTTTTTCCCCCATCTGCGGTTTCACTCTGCTACCTTGATAAATAAAATAGAAGACGTCTTTGAATTTGTGCCTTAGATGCTTCAGCGAAAAACATGCTTTTGTGACATATAATTATAAATATGTCATTATATATATATTATATATATATTAGTGCTGGGCCGTTAACACGCTGCGTTAACGCTGCGAGACACTTATCGCGCGATAAAAAAAATATCGCTGTTAATCTATTCACAAAGCTGGGTTGGGAGCTGGGTCTGTACTACGCAAGCTATGAAGACTTTCACCTTGATATTTTAGCGCGGATTTACTCTCTTTTTCTCTCTCTCTCTGTCTGTCTCTCTTTCTCTCTCTCTGGTTCGTGACTTTTCCGGATTGCGCCCGTTTTAAACCTGTCTCGCTCTCTGTCTCTCGCTCTCTCTCCCTTTCTCTGTCTCTCTCTCGTTCGTGCGTTCATCTCTCTCTCTTTCTCTCTGTATCTCTCTCTCGCTCTCTTTCTCTCTGTATCTCTCTCTCTCTCTCTCTCTCTCTCTCGTTCGTGACTTTTCCAGAGCGCGCGGATCATGTAAACACAAGATCACAACATGCACAACACTGCAGGTAGTTGTCCTGCCACGGTTTAAACTGTTCCCACTCTCAGTTGTACACTTAAATTTACCAGAAAATTCAAGGTATCGACTTGACTTTGACTTTGCTAACCGACTAGTTGACTTGTAAATATCTGGAGTCATTAATGCCCTAATATACTAAGATAAAACGTCATAATGCTTTAAAAATATTTATTGCAAAAGTTTTTGGTCACTTTTAGTTTATACCACAATAACTCAAATTCCCTACTTTAGAGTTTTGCTTTTATAGAGAGGTAGGAAACTCAAAACAGGAGGAGCTCAAAACACATATGGCTCTCATTCACTCACGACTGTGATCTTTTCACCATTTGCACTTGCTTAATTTCTTCTCACATGTGCAAACAATATTACTGCGTTGTGCAGTCTGCTGCTAATGTTCTGTTTATGGAAAGAAATTTGTTGTGGTTGGGTAGTGTAGTGGATGACATCACCACCTTCAAAGAGTAGAGTACGATGTCTACCCTGGGAAAAAAACTC
>JBBPDC010000002.1:17864790-17876691 GCA_037974485.1 Hemigrammopetersius urotaenia | reverse complement strand
CTCTCTCTCTCTCTCTCTCTCTCTCTCTCTCTCTCCCCCTCTCTCTCTCTCCCTCCCTCTCTCTCTCTCCCTCCCTCCCTCTCCCTCCCTCTCTCTCTCTCCCTCCCTCCCTCTCTCTCTCTCTCCCCCTCCCTCTCTCTCTCTCTCTCTCTCTCCCTCCCTCTCTCTCGCTCTCTCTCTCCCGCTCCCGTGTGATGTGTTAATGCTTGTGTGTACTGTGTGTTACAGACAGGCTATTTGGCCAGTGTCGGAGCTCCAGGCAGGATCAGGTTCAGTACCAAGTGTCTGTGCCTGTTCTCCAGAGACTGCAGGAAGTACTTAAACAACTGATGATGCAAGGTGCACGCAAGCACATTTCCTTCAGCTCGTATTACTCATCACTCATTTAAAGAGTTCTCTAAGAGATAAATATGCTTAACTGTCATCCAGCACAGGTCTATGAACACCTACTCAGAATGATTCAGGATTTTTTTTTTGTCAAATTCCATTGCCTGAATATAAAACGACTTGATGGACAAGAAAGTATTTGCTACAACAGTTCTACCAGTCATAGGTTGTTAATAACCTCACAGAACAACTCACTAGTTTCATAACTCATATGTTTTATTAATGATTTATAGTAGTTACTGAATAACAACAACAATAATAAACCAACAGCAATAAATAAAAAATCTATCACTTAATATTAATAAATAATAAATAATATTACTTATATTAATATTAATAATAGTTTGAGAGGTTAAACACAATAATTGATACGTTGTCTGTTTTGTCCTGTGTGTGTGTGTGTGTGTGTGTTTGGACAGGTTTCTCCTGGCAGGATGACATCACCCAGCACATTATAGCAAAGGAGCTGAGCCGCGTTCCCCACTCTCGGGTCCAAACCTCTCAGTCGGCACAGTGAGTATCGGCAGCAGTAGAAGCTCTCGTCTCTGTGCTGTACTCTAGGCCCTACAGTTTGATGCTGTATGTCAGTGTGGTAACTTTTCTGTATTTCTGTACACTTTTCTGGTTTCTCGGTTCAGGTTTTTGTTCTGAACAGACAGGAGCACATCTGAGCCCAAACAGAGTCAGGTGTGCTACTGATTGTTTGGATCACAAACCTGCAGCCACACCGGCCCTTTGCTCATATTTTATCCCAAATGTGCTTCATATTAACACCTATCCTTTAGCAGTGAACTACATTTCTAAAAACAAAGATTCCTCAATCAGTAGTTCATGGTTTATGTTTAGTTCCAGAGCATAGAAACGTGAGGTTCCTCACACACGTACTCTCACTTACAAACACTATGCAGATCTGTTCTACAGGAGCCCAATACTATAGAGAAGTTATTTACACTTTATTACACACTAGGTTTAGGAGGTAAGTGATCGTTTTTGTGTTTTCTATACAGGTCTTCACAGCATGTTCCTAAGAAGGCCTCTTCCAGCTCTAAATCAGAACCCAGTGTTGCCCAGAACTACATGGATTATATGATTTTAGATCCTCGCCAGTCCTCGTCTTTACGCATGCAAGCGCTACCACTTGACCCATATGCCTACCTGCAGGTACAACTTTTGAAACTGTTTGAAAAGGGCTGCAGTTTTTGGATTCTCTGACCTCATCTGTGAATGCTTTATACAAAAAAGCAACTGACAGGATCTTCCCATTCTAGTCTGGTCTCTGATTGTCCCCTGACAGGGCGATATCACTCACTCCCTGCATCCACATGCCGGCGTGGGCTACCAGCGCCCCTCCTCGCGTCCTACCTCACAGCAGCAGCGAGACAGAGAGCGGCAGCTGCTGGAGGATGCTGTCTCCCACTACCTCTCCTCTGCACAGCCTTCGTTTCGCCATCGGGGGGCAGCAGGCCTCCCTGCCGCCCCTTATTATGAAGACTTGGACTTCCCGCTGGATTATGGAGAAGACTACACCCTGCAGGAACGACCCAGCTCACGCCAGCGCACCAACAAAAAGGTTCCACAGGATTACAGCTCTCTGTCTGGACTGGATGGTAAGTGCCAGTATGCTACACTCTGAAGAGGGAGAGGGGTTACCTTTTATTTCACAATGCAACTGTAATTCTTTTTGTCTAGGCCGGAGTCATGGATGTAATGCCCAATAAAAACAACATTTTTTTTTGCATGCCGATTACTGGGTGAACTGGAAATTGAGTGTTAGACGTTCGGAAACATATTGTTTCTCTAGAACGTAAAAGAATATATCTTTTAAAAAAACGTATATGTTTCGGGAGCCTTAAACCTTCATCACAATCAATATTTTCATTGGTACAGTGGGGCGACTGAAGTGTGCGATGCTGTTAGTGCAGTTTTATCTCTTTGTGTAATTGTGTGTCTCTGTGTGCGTTGTAGATGACACAATGGGGCAGCTGGCCGCGGTATTGGAGAGGCTGGGGATAGATCCACAAGAACTGAACCCCCAGCAGTTATACAGACTCGCCCTTCTACTACAGCTTCTGCAGATGGACAATACTGACAACACAGGTAAAACACAAAACACATACATATTCACACCTAGAACAAGAAAATATTCCAGCCTCCTGTGTGAACAGCTCAAAAATGATTTAAAAGCTCAAACTACTTTCCAAAACAAATCATTATAAACCGAGCTGAAGGACGTATTCGTTTCATCGGGCTCTTTCCTATTTTGTGATTCTCAGATAACCACCCGGGAACAGTCTCAGTGAAAGAGGTACATTCTAAACTTGTTCACCAGCCTAAGTCTAAGGATTATTTTTCAATATTGTGCAAAGCAGCTCTGCCAACAGCAACATGTTGTTTAGAGCTTCTTAGTACAGTAATGTGAGAAGTCAGTAACCAGAGGGAGATTATGTCCATGTCTGAGGGACCTCACCACTAAGTTCTGATCACTCATATTTATGATAAGAGGTACAGAGTTATTTTGTAGCTGAAAAATAAGCTTTTGGCCAATATGTGTGATTTCTGAGTGATCACATAAAGCCTACAGAGGTACTAACTGGGTCTCTGACGGTTTTGCCTTCATTTCTTTGCTGTATTAAAATTTTGAAAGAAGTCAATTCTCTCATAATTGTAGACTATGGTAGAAGGCAGCGACACAGTGTCACAGAAAGGTGCCAAGCCTCTGCCTCCTGTTGTGGCCGTTCCCTCCACTGCCGGGGCTCACCTGGTCTCTACCTCGGCCCCCTCTGCCCCTGCATCAGTGACTGTACCTCATGGATCCGGTTCCACCACACACCCTGTGGTGCCCGTGAAGGACCTGGATCTAAAAGAGAAAAGTTCAGACTCAAAAACAGGAGCTAAGGGTGGAAACAACATCAGAGAAGAATATGGATACATCGTCACAAACCAGAGGTAAGAGGCTGCTTCTGTTCGAACCCTGCGGCCCAGATGTGGACTTCAGTTTCTCACTCCCTGAACTACTTATGTCTTAGTTTTCCTAGCAGTTACTGAATAATAGGTCTTAAGATTAATAACTGAATAACAAGGCTAATGTTCAGAGGGTTTCATTTATGCTGCAGAGTCCTCCTTCAGAGCCTTATTGATAGGGAAACATGGCCAAGCTACAGAAGAAATTTTGATGTAATGAAGTCCTGAATGCAGCTTAGTGACATAAAAAGGGACAAAGCACTTTGCAGCGTACCGCTGTAAATTAAAACCTTTTTATTTTTGAATGCTATTAAAGATGAAATATTTGAGAAATTAAATATAATACATGAGTACCAGATTCAAGTTCAAAATAAAATATGTTATGCCTTCGTTATGCGATCGGTATCATTGTGGAAGTCTTAAAAATTATGTATTGTTTTTTTTTTTTGATCGAAAAGTAACATAATTTTGAATGATACACAAGATTCTAAGCATGCTTATCTCTGAGGACGCTGTGGCTGTGTGTGATTCCCCAGTCCTCTGAGTTTGTATGACGGGGTGAAGCTGTTGGAGACACTGGCAGAAAGGATTCACCTCACGACAAGCAGCTTCATAAACATAAGGTATTGTCAGTGTATGTCTAAGAGAGATATAGAGAGAGAGAGGGTGTGTGTGTGTGTGTGTGTGTGTGTGTGTGTGTGTGTGTGTGTGTGTGTGTGTGTGTGTGAGTGTATATGTGCACCTTTAAGTCATGAAGGAAAAGGGACACACAGAAGGAGCCAAAGAAAGACAAAGTGTAATACATTAAGCGTAATCTCAGTTGCCCAGAGCACATCCATCAGCTGCTGTGTGTGTGTGTGTGTGTGTGTGTGTGTGTGTGTGGGTCTGCAGCGTGGTGGGGCCTGCGCTGACGTTCAGGATCAGACAGAACTCTCTGAACCTCAGTGCCGAGGATGTGGCCAATAAAGCGGGTGAGTGACAGGCTATCTTTCACACACACACACCTTCTCCTCGCTCCACTCTCATTCTGTCCTCAATTTAACAAACAGCCTGAGAGAGGGAGAGGAGGGGTGAACGGCATTAGCTGTAGCTGTAATTATTTCAAACATCACCTTCTGCTCTCAGACATCTCGCAAACACTTCAGAGGCATTAGCCTACTTTCAAACACTTTTCGCTAGAAGGACATGGCTGGAAATGTGCCTTTATCAGATACGTCACTTAAAGCCTCGGACAAATTACCCTTGTTTTCTTGATGGCTGCATTTCATGTTTGTGCCTGTGACAGTGTGAATCATATTTTTTGCATTCATTATAGATGAAAGTGATTACATTATCAACAATTTACTTCTCTTTGCTTCTCAGTGGCTGAGAAGAATTTCTTGGAGGGAGAAACGGGTCTAAAGATCGTTCAGACAGGAGTAGGGGAGGTGGGTGCCTTTGTTTTTCTCTCTGTGTGACTTTCTCTTCCTCTTTCTCTCTCTCTCTCACTCTGTCTGTCTTTGCGGAGATAACCCTTTTCAGATGGCAAATGCACATTCATACCCACTGACGAGCGTATAGATCGGCAGTTCTGTTGATTGGCTCACAGAGTGGGCGGCTCATTCTTGGTACATGTGTATCTATTGGTGATGCCGGACTCATTAGCAGGGAAGGTCCTAATGAGTATTTACTCGAATCAGTGCGTTGTTTCGTCCCGGGGTGCAAATCGCACATTGTGACAAAGTTTCTGCTAATTCTCGTCAGATTCCAATCACATTCAAACAACCTCAGTAGGCAAGAAAAGTAAATAAATAATAACAAAAAAAAATGGCTGTAGGAGTTTTGCCGTCTCTGTTCTCGGCTGTCCGAATCGGTCGGTACTGTACCGTTCTCCCGCCTTAAATCCCGCTTTTTTCCCCTGCTGCTCCTCAGCTTTCTCCCTCACCCACTCTTTCTCTCAGTGTCCCCTGCCATTCTCCCCTCTGCCATTCTTCTGGCCCTTCTCTTTTTGTTACCTCTGCCGCTGACCCCCCCCACCCCACGCTCCCCCTCATTCTCCCGTGGCCTTTGTGCTCGTCGTGCATATTCAAGCGTTCGCTTCTCGCTCTCTCTCTTGCTTGTACTCTCCCTTTTCAGCGCGTACAGCTGTTGTGGACGCTTGAATGCGGCCAAACCGCTTTTGTTGCATCCGGCTGCTCATATTTTTAATTATTCTGCATTGTTCTGTTGTGTGGCTATGGCACTCTTTGCTTTGAGGTGTGTAATGTATGAATGATTGAGTCTGCGTGTGTGTGTGTGTGTGTGTGTGTGTGTGTGTGTGTGTCTGTATGTATGTGTGTGTCTGTGTGTGTCCTTCTTTTGTGCCCTATCTTTCAGTTTTCTCTCTTTCTCTTTCTTACTGCCTCAGTAATGAGACCTGGTTGCACCTGCTTCTTTTTTGTCTCTCCATTATGACGGCCACCTCCCTGCACCTCCCCACCATCACCTCTCTCTCTCTCTCTCTCTCTCTCTCTCTCTCTCTCTCTCTCTCTCTCTCTCTCTCTGCTTTTCTGATTTCTCTTCACAACTCAATTAAATTGAATTAATGTATATGGCTTGCTCTGTCTGAGTTCTGTCGAACGACCTCTTTCACGTTGTGCAGCAATGTTGTTTAGTGTGATACCTGTTCAGCCGAGTGTTTGGCATGTATGCAGTATGCAGCCCCATAAAAAGATGCAACGTGTGAAAAAATACTAGAGAGATTTACTGGTCTTTGTTGCATCAGAGTGTAGCATGTAGTAGCACAGTGGATGTGGCAGTTTGAAGCTTTATCAAATATGTATCAGTGCGTATACCTCGTATAGTATTTATAATCGCATGAATGATTCGCTGTTTAAATGTAATATTGATGAAATCATACTTTAGTGTTCTTTCTGCTTATTTACAAATCTGCTCTCTGCTGTGTGCTCTGTGTTGTTACCTAACGACTGGTGTGATTCCAGATGTGCTAGAGGATGCTAGCTAGTCATATGTGTGAACCCCCTTTTTCTGCACCATGACACTTTTCTATAAACCCCATTGGTTTTATTGTCTCCTCATGGTATTAGCATCCCCCTCCCCTCAGACAGCCCCCTCCACTCCCCCTCAGTCCTGAGCAACATGTGTAGAAGGCCTTTGGGATGAGGGGCCTTCAAATGAGCCGGCTGCAGCTTGTGGAGACACATTTGCTTCCCTCCTTTTCTCGCCGCTTCCATTCATTCCATCCATTCGTCCCTCCTGCTTCTACCCGGCTTGCTCCAGCCAGGAGGCAGTGCTTGGTGTGCTGTTCGGACGTAGATTCAGTCCTGGTTTGAGGACAGAGACCGTCCGGTGCAGCGATTAATCCAGGACCTGGGTGTGTGTGAGCTCCCTTCCGCTGCTCACATGTGCCTCTACAACAGAATTTTGCTGAGGTAGGACTGAGACGTGTGCTGTTTTAGCCTATTTTTCTGTACATGGTTCAAATGAAATACACTTACAGCATTGGTTTAACATCTGTAAGGTTAGTTTAAAGTCCAGCAGAAAACCAGAGACCGGAGATTTTGCTTTTGTATATTTTCAGACAGAAATAGGCAGATTATTTGTCCGAGAGACCGAGAGACCGTGCCTCCACACTTGCCCTCAAATTTACCAGTCAGTGTGATCTAGTGCTGTTCGGATGAGATCAGCACTCAGTGAACGGTTCTTGCTTGAGCCACAGCCAGGTCAAACTAAATGAATAATTTTGCTAAATTGATTAAATGAAACAGAATTCATATTTTTCTGTTATTTATATTTTTCAATTGTTAAAAAAATGAAGTCCAAGAAATTGTTCGCATGAGGATCTGGAAGGGGTAGAAAGGGGTTAATAGTACGGTTCGGGTCGTAAGTAAGATCATAAGGCCATAAATGATGTCATGTGTGAATAGTTCCCCGTCCTTTTGTGATTTATTATACCAGTCAGAGGTTGGACCACGCCTTGATGAACTGTTGATGAATTAGTTCTGTCGTGTCGCTCATGACCTGTTCATGTAGTAAATGTGCACAAACGTAGGCTTTTCAAACATGTTTTTTAAAAGACCTTTACCTGTAACTGAATGAATACTTTTTGTATCTGTTTATTATATGTTTGGAGGGATCTATTTATTTTTTACAGATTTAATCAAAGATTTTCATCAAACTCCAGTTATCAAAGAAACTGCCTGATGTGCTCCATATTTGACAGAGAGAGCGAGAGATGGCACTAAAATGATCAGAAAGCAATCAGTCAAACAGTAACAACAAAAAAGCGCAGTCTGAATATCTTCACGAGGTGTTTCACTAGCGCATGTCTTGGATTTGGGTTTTTGTGCGTGTACATTTGAAATGAAACACTGTTACCAAGCTCTGAGTGTACCATTTCAGATGGTGATGTCAGGTGGATTGGTTGCTGTGGAAACCTGGCTTTGCAGTCTGGATGTGTGAGATGATGTAATGCGTTCATAGCCGCTGCAGATGCCCTGTAGTTGACTGGATGTCTGGGGGTTTCATTTAGGAATCAGCATTTGGATTACCGTTAAGTGGGAAGCTGCACCAGGCCTATTAATCCCACCCATCCCATCCGAAACATGCTGATCTCACTTTCAGTCATTTTCCTAAGTCACTGATTTACATTGTTTCATATTTCCGCTGAACTGTCCTGGTTTTTTTTTTTAAAAATGTGTAACGTCAATCAGAATATCTAGAACCAAAAGGCCCCATTGAAGATTGCCTGCAATGAATTTTTCTCCATGACTGTGACATTGCCAGAGTATGTTTTAAAGGAAATTTCTTATATTGTGTGTTTTTCTAAGGAATTTTTGTTTGTAGGGAATTTAGGCCGTGCCTTTTATTTATACGGTTGAGCGCGGTGCTGCAGCAGGGCGAATTTTGACGAGTCATGCCCTGAAACCATCAATCAGATAAGGAGGCAGCTTCACTGCTTAGCTGAAATAAAGTTTCTGAATGCAGAGCAGATAAAATGCAGACTGTGAACTGATGGGATACAAGATTCACCAAAATACTTTGAAAGACGGCCAATGCTCAATTTCTCTCCATCTATTATGATGCAGATAGGGAAGCTCTATGTGATCATAACCCTCAAGTCACCTAAAACACACACACACACACACACACACACACACACACACACACACACACACACACACACACACACCCCTTGTGAGTATGAGGACACTCTTTGCTGTGACTGAGGTTAAAGGGCTTACTTGAGGTCAAAGGGGGTTATGGGGGATGGTCCAGAGGTCCTGGGACAGAGCCTATTATTCTAGCACTTCTCAAGGAACAGATGTTACTGCTAACAGACGTACCATCTTTATATGCAATACTTTAATATGCTTTAAATTCGCATTACATTCACATTATTATTCACTGCTTCTTCAGATGTGTATTTTCCTGTCCTCGCAAATCTAGCAATAAATTATTATAAATGAATTATTCATCTTATTATCTGGAATCTCCTATAAAATAGTTGGTAACTAATATACAGGCCCTTAGAGGTGTACTCAGTTTGTATGTTGGCATTTATGTGCAAATCCCTGGTCAGAATACCTCTCCAGTGTCTCTTGCAGAAACGTTTTAATGTAATTCAGTGCAAAGGGGTTCGCATGAAATACATTGGTCTAAAGTAAAAGAAAAATACTGCCTTCTCACAGAACCGCTTTAAATCATACTTAATCTGTAATGCGGCCAACTTTTGAGGAGCGTTATTTTATCGATTATATGTGCAGTGTGTCTGGAGCGGGTTGTGAGTGGTCAGCATGCATCTCTTTTGTAGAGGGAAATTGTATCATGTTTAATCAGCCACTCTAAGCCCTTTTACTCCTCCTGTGACCACGCTCTTATTCCTTCCACCTCATGCCACTGGCCTCTACTATACTTCACTGTCCTCTGCTCCCTCTCTCCTCTCTGCCTACCTCATTTCTCTGCTTGGCTCTCTCGGACCCTGGGGGGCCTTTGTGCTCCTGTCCTAAACCAGCTCATTTTTCCTGCCCGCGCCCCTGCTCCATTCTGAAAGCCTGTCACTCTTCCTTTCGGGGCCTCTCTGGAGTAGCAGGTGAGGCGCCCCGCGCCCCGTCCCCTTCAGCCCCCTCCCCCATTCCCCTCTTCACCCCCTCATTGTCCTTTCGTCCAGTTACACACTGCCCACCCCGCTAACCCCCTTCCACACCCCTTTATCCACTCTCTGGAACATTCTTCTGGCCTTTCAAGAGAAAGGGCCGAACTCAGGGAGGGATGCAGAAGGGGGACAGAGACCCGCACTGAGAAACATGTGAGGAATGAGAGGAGAAAGAGGAAGAAAAGGGGGTGGGGAGAGGGTGTGAAGAGGACTGAGAAAAAAGAAAGAAGGGTTTAGGGGGTATAGGGATGGTTGGTGAAATGCTAGAAGGAGGGAGAGGGTGCCTTGACTTCTCCATGGTGAGACAGAAGGACGTATTCACACTCTTCTCTCATTCTCTAACTCAGCATGTTCCTCCTTCATACGGCTGTGAGCACTGTGCCGCAGTTGTCCGCAGGCGATATAGTAACACTGCTTTACACACCCATGTTCTCTTAAAGTCAGTTTCGTTTCAGTGTGATCCAGTGAGTAACGTTGGGTTTATATTAAATGCATTAGTCTCAGTGGTGTAAAAAATCGAATCCAACTTCAAACATGTTGTGATTTCTTTTCCTCTCCAGGCGTGTTTTTGTGGTGTGAGATTAGGCCTAGTCCTTCATTAAATAATACTCACTTCAAAGGTAGGCTTAATCTGTGACCCTCGCACCAGCTGCCAAGGTTTAAATGTGGGATTAGTGACCGAGTTTATCTTGGGTGTGTATTGACCATTTGGTTTAGGCGCAATAAAAGTGTAATTTTTCAGACGTTGTCCATGTGTTCTACTTGCAAAATTCATAAATGTGGCATCATGTGCAAATGACGCACAGCAGCAAGTTTAATTCTTTTTTATTTAATGTCCTTTTGCATCAGTTTTTTCTATTCTAAGATACGTTTTGTTCAATAAGTAATGACTCTGGGCAATATCCATTCCTCTCATCTCCTGTCCTCTTTCTCTCTCTCTTACACGCGCTCTCTGTCCCTTTTTCTTCCTTTCTTTCTCTCACCTCTCTCCCTCCCTCATGGCTGTGGATTACACAGAGCATTCTCTTGTTGCCATGGCAGCACTAGGGCCTGTTCTCCCCTGTGGAGGCTCCCAGATGCCATGGCAACATCAACAGGCAGGGGTTGGAGGCAGGGGGGCTGAGGACATTTTACCTATTTTCTCTCTCTCTCTGTCCTTCTCTTTCTCTCTCTCTCTCTCTCTCTCTCTCTACCGCACGCTTTCTCTCTCATTTCTTCTCTCCCAAGAAATGAATTAGAGTAACCGAAGAGAATAGAAAAGACAGAACAAGAGAGAGAAAGTGACAGAGAGAGAGAGAGAGAGAGAGTGACAGAAAGAGAGAGAGAGTGACAGAAAGAGAGAGAGAGTGACAGAAAGAGAGAGAGAGAGTAAAAGAGTAAATTATGTCTTCTCTGGCTGATTAACCCTGTATTCAGGGGAGGGGTCTACGTAATTGTTAACTTGTTGGTAATTATGCAGTGGGGGTGAGGGGCAGGTGACTTTTGCTAATTATTTCAGAGGGTTCAGGAGGGCTGGCACGTGGCAATGTGTGTGTGTGTGTGTGTGTGTGTGTGTGTGGGTTGCCCGGGTAATTAGTCGCTGATGATGGTGCTGACATCCAGCTTGTTTACACAAACAGAGAGAGAAACAAAAGAGACAAAGAGAGAGAGTGCGGGGGAGACGTTCTGCTAACTGTGCCAGAGAGACCACCCAAACCCGGCACCTAGCATGCCCCCTCCTCCTCTGCGCTGCTGTTAGAGACGTGTTCGGCTGGACCTTTGGCTCCCCGCTGCAGCAGCAAATAATCATTTCATTTCTGGTGACAAAGTCGAGCCCAGATGACTGATGAAAAATACAAGTTTCTTTCTTCTTTCCTCTCACTCCATTGTTTGATTGCTCTGTGTAATACAGGGAGCACAGATTCAATTTACATTTAAATAGATTTTGAATGTTTAATTGCTATACTATTACTGGTTGGCATTAAAAGGGTGTGCTATTAATTTGCCACATTTTCTCTTCCTCTCTTCCCTTCTTTCTCTCTATGCTTCTCTATTTCTCTTTACCTCCCTATAGAGGAGTGAGGGACTTCCTCAGGCCACGCGGATCGGAGATGGCTCTCGCGGGGTCGTCTTGGCCATGGTTGCCATGGCATGTGTGGGAGCGGTGGTATTGGTTGCCCTAGCTATCGCCTGTCTGCGTCATCATGCCCGACAGCTAGCTTCAGGCAAGCTGGGGCTGGGCCCTGAGGCGGGAGCCGAGACGCACTTTGACTACCAGGTGAAAGCACAGGAATCCTGAATAATGGGGTCAATTTCAAATATTTGGAACCATTTTCATTGTGTTTATTTGGGTATTTGAATACACTGATTCACACACACACACACACACACACACACACACACACACACACACACACACACACACACACACACACACACAC
>JBBPDC010000002.1:17849055-17859455 GCA_037974485.1 Hemigrammopetersius urotaenia | reverse complement strand
TTCATTAATCGTAATCGAGTTAAAATGTTCAATTAATCGAGATTTTGATTTTAGGCCAAATCGCCCAGCCCTAAGCTTAGGTATGACTTAGGATGGGTCTCTAGTGAAATAAAAACAATGCATAACCCTTTGAACAAGTATTTGACTTTTATCATAATATTTCCAATGATATTGAATTCTTCTTTCAAATACATTTTAAATGTGCTATACATCAGTGTTTCTGCAACATTCAGCGCGACTTGACAATGCCATCCAGTAACTTTCTCCATAAGACATTTGATCACATTCTTAAATTAGCTTTCATAGGGTTCATGTGTTCTGAATATCAAAATATTGTAAAAGACACTTCCAGTCTTTCCTCTCGAAGTTTAGATACACGCACACACAAACACACACACACACACACAATAATGAGACATGTATTGACTTGCTTGCCATGTTGTGTTTTTCCAAATAAAACTTTGAAAAGAGTGAGCAGCAGCAGAATCAGAGGGCAAGCAGAGCACCTGGGAGCTCTTCACCTGTTCAGGGCACATGGATGGATGAGCCGTTAGTGCTGTACCTCTACTGCTCTACTGCCATTCACCATTACATACCAACACTAGTGTGGGGTTAGGGTGAATACCACTGGATAGACACGCTAATGAACATGTGAGTTAATGATGAACGTCCTTATTGCTTCTCTCGAATTATTTTCTAAATATTATATTAATGTATTTAACCTTGACTCCAATCGGCCAATTTAAAACAGAATGTAAGCTTTCAAATGGTGAAGAAAAGTCTTCGATAGATACAGCCCACCCCACCCTACAATATTCAGAAACTGACAATCTAGTATTAAAGATGCACTACACACAGAATGGAAAAGCAGAGGGTTCGGAGTTTAAACTAAACTAATCTTTACCTCAGGGGACAGAAGGGGGGTGACCAATCAGCCCGTGAAGGCCTGGAAGTCAGACTCTGTAACGGCAGGGAGAGGGAGTCAGGTAAACACAGACAAAATCAGGAACATACACAAATGAACATGAGAGACAGCAGTGATAGCAGCAGAGACCAGGACAACGCAACAGACAAAATGAAACACTTTACCAGAATATATTTACTGTATTGTGCTAAAGTCTTGAGCCAGTCCTTCGTTATATTTACCTTATTAGTGCAAAAGTACTGTTTAATTCCTGTCAGACTGTCGTTGGCATATTGAGTAGATTGAATGAAAGAAATGGGGAAATACACTTTGCTGCAACAGAGTGAAAAGAGCCTAAATATAAGGCGACTAGATGATGGTGTATCCACCACTCAGCATTCAGGATCATCGGCCTGATAATAGTGAAAAGTGAAAATCTGGTCATACGTGAACACACCACAGCACACAGCGTGAACAGCACGAAATTCATCAAGTGAAGCAGGGGGCAGCAGGAACACGGCGCCCGGGGAGCAGTGGGTGGGACTTTGCTCAGGGTACCTCAGTGGTGCCTAGCGGTCTTGGGAATCGAACCTGGATTTTCTGATCGCAGGGAGAATGCCCTAACCACTAGGCCACCAGCTGCCCCAATCGGCAACCATCTGAACCTGTGTCTTCAATGCTTCAGGCCTTAAGTTAGATGATTCATATGTAGGTCACTGTGTGACTTAACAAACCAAAAACAAGTAACTGGTCAGATACAGGGACTGGACTGGATTTATCTTCTTCATATGTTTGCGTTTGGAATCACAAATTTACAAAACTGTGGTGTGAAATAAAAATGACGGTGTCTTTAAGCCTAGTACAGAGAGTGAGAGAGTGACAGTGACAGAGTACAGAGAGTGAGAGAGTGACAGTGACAGAGTACAAAGAGTGAGAGAGTGACAGTGACAGAGTACAGAGAGTGAGAGAGAGTACAGAGAGTGAGAGAGTGACAGTGACAGAGTACAGAGAGTGAGAGTACAGAGAGTACAGAGAGTAAGAGAGTACAGAGAGTAAGAGAGTACAGAGAGTGAGAGAGAGAGAGTACAGAGAGTGAGAGAGAGAGAGTACAGAGAGTACAGAGAGTGAGAGAGTGAGAGTGAGAGAGTGAAATGGTCACTGACAAAAACCACAGCACAGTGCAAAAAGAAGTGCTTATCATCAGTTAGTTTCTGGTTTTTATTTTGCTTCTTATTAGTGTTTACACATCCACGTAAACAATGTAGCGAATGACAAATTTATAAACAAAAACGTTAAAATGCAAATATTACTCTCATAAAAAAACAGCTGCAGCCTTAATTTGTTCCAAGACTCTCAGATCATATACACTCTGTCCTTTCCGATGCCATCGAGAACAAAGTATACACAATGCAACTAATTAATAAATGCTCTGTCAACGTGATGTCATGGTTCGAATTACAGGGGGTACTGTACCCCCAGATCAAGACCCAGACCCCCCCAAAAGAGACGAAATAGCAGTTTGGTGGGGGGGGCGGGGTTTCTTAACAGTGTAAGGAAGGCAGTACCCCCCAATCATGGAGGGGTAATTCACACTCTGCGTGATGTAATATAAAAATAGAATGAAGTGAACTGTGTGTGACAATCAGTTTTATATTTAAAAACAGTATGTGCTTCTCCTATTATTCTAATTGGCTGGACTTTTGCATTGTGCCTATAGCACAGAGATATGCTGTGACTTGTGTAGGTTAAATACCTGCTGAGCATCGTGTTAAATGATAATGGACGAGTGAGCAGGTGATAACATGTTTAAATCCTTTGGCAAAATGTATATTAATTGGCACATCAAATATTGCATTCTCCACCACAGCCATGCATCTCAATCCCAATAAAGAAAAGGCACTGAGCAACATCTTTGATTAATTCTGGTATAAAACTAACATTCAAGAACACATTTTTCTTTCCTAACCTCATAAACAGCAGTTTACTGCACTTTAATTCAGGCTTTGTGCTGTAGGTCTAGTTTCTCTTATCTTTGATTGTAGCTTACATTACAATCTATTGCATCATTATGATGTACAGCATTAATTGAAAGAAGTATGCCTCCATGTCACAAACATTTTCAGTAGAGTAAACATCTAAAATTCCACTTTCTGCAGCAGTTATTAAACGACGTTTTGAAGAGTCGTCTACGGAAACACCCATAGCAGCATCTTTTTGAGAAATTCCTCATTGCCTGAAAAATCTCCTCACTGCATTCAACAGTTTGCTTTGAAAAGAAGTCCAAATAAATAGTGCCGTGGCAGAACAGCTGAAAGAATACTGCGATGGAAAAAACATTTAACCCCCTTTTAACAAACCAATCTTTACTTCGAGTCTAAACGGCAATAATGGCTCAAATCTTCAGAATCTGAATTCATTTCATTCCGCAGGACTCTCTGAGAAAGGAGATAATCCGAGCAACCTTAACCTCAATCTCTGAGCCAAAACATGAAATCCCATTAAGCACCAATATGTAGGGCAGGGGTCTTGTGACCCTGAAGAGCCAGAGCCCAGCACAGTTTGGTGATTTCCCATCTCATGTAAACCAGTGAAGTCATGAAACTGCTCCGGACACTCGCT
Source organism: Hemigrammopetersius urotaenia (assembly GCA_037974485.1). NCBI lineage: Eukaryota > Metazoa > Chordata > Actinopteri > Characiformes > Alestidae > Hemigrammopetersius > Hemigrammopetersius urotaenia. The sequence continues at coordinate 17,855,932 of JBBPDC010000002.1, read as the reverse complement.
CTCAGTGCCAGTCGTGTTTATTTGTATGTGATTTGTTCCGCTTAGCCTCACGGCCCAGCACTGGATTTTTCAGGCACCTTTGAAACGAGAGTTGTTTTAAAACCTACGTCCCTTTCCAAATTCACATCGGCACCAGTCCTGTTACTTATATCACACTGCGAATAACCTTAAACACACAAACAAAAAAAGCACTCCTTCTATCACAGTGGCGGATCTCTCAGTCAGCACACTGTACAAAACCACAGACGGGTTAAGAACACCACAACAGCCAATCAACAGGTTAATACTGAAAACATGCAGCAGCGTTTGACGGTGCATCCACCCCTCTGTCTGAACCCCTCTGTTAGCTCATACTAAGATACCACACAGCGACATTTCCTGCGTCTCTTTAGCACAGCAGTTCCATTGGCTACAGGCTCTCCAACCCCTCTGTCCTCTATAACAACGCCCCCCGGGCTAACACTCCTTTCTGATGCCTTCCCTGTTCCTCTCTCCTCCGGAGATGAAGGGCTGCTTTGTGATGAATTATCTGTCTCATCCTCCTCTGCTCTAGGCCTGTGAGTGAAATCCCCCCCTTTCCCTTTCCTGCCGTCCTGAGGCTGTGTGTCCCGCCCTCCCCCAGCACCTGAGATCACGTCCTGGACCGAGTCGGCTGCCCGCTGCTGGGCCTCCATCTCTGACAGGCTGTAGGCCAGAGCCATCTGTAGATCTTCATCCTCTTCATCATCACTCACACCGGGGCAATGAAAGAAGGGGGCGGAGCTGAAGGAGCGCTGGGTGCTATTCGGGGTGTGGTTAGCCCGGTCGGAAGGGGCACTTCTCGAAGGGAGCTGCTGCTGCTGAGGTTGGCTGGTCTGCTCTCTACGACTGAGTTCCAGAGCTAAGGCCATCTCGTCTGCCACACCTGAAAACAAGAACACACACACACTGTTGCAATGCAACTGTTACAGTAACAAAAGGTCAGTCGTACAAGAACTGGGTATTTCACCGGACTAGATTCAGAACATTTACATAATGAGCGCTTTAGCACAAATATAGTCCAGTTCTTTAGTTCTGCACTACAACTTCGCAGCTAATGTTGTTCGCTTATGTCATTACTGACACTGTATCTTGTCCTGTTAAAAATGGACCAAAGTATGTTTGTAATACACAAGTAACATCACTGACCTGATTCTTTAGCTGGTGGTTCTAAGCTTCTATTATGTGTTACCAACACTAGCCTTGCAGCTCTAGTGCAAATATAACAGGCCAGAGTGCACTGACTGCACAAATACCGTTAAACATGAACATGAACTGCACTGTCCCACTCACTCTAGTTCATTTTAATCATCTCTTATTTTTCTTGATATTGTCAACTGCAGACACTGCGATGTTTATGTCTGTTTGTGTTCGTTCCTTAAGGGAATGACTTGAATAATCAAATCTATACTTTCCTCAGATAAAGGCAATTGTCTGCTGACATGTGTGGTGTCCCAATATTTCACTTCTGGGGTCTTTTGTGAAAACAGATCATGTCGCCTAAAATTGCTGGCTACAGTCATCAGCTATATAGAGAGGCTGGTTCAGTTTTATAGCTCGCAGTAAGTCATTCTGTGTGCAAAACCACACCGACACGCCCGAAGCCACCTTAAGGAAAGGGCAGGATGCGGTTTGTGTGGATTGACAGAGGTTTTAAGGGTGTATTTACAGACTAGATTTGTGGAGTATTGATTTCCTGTGTCTGGCAGCACTGCCTCAGTCTGATCGACTTCATCTGGGGTGCAACTGTGAAGAAGTGGCGAATATGTGGACCAATAAATGGATGCATAAATATTACCATTGATGAGGACACTCTTCAGAATCCCATCCTCCTCAATTTCTGTTCTCTCTTGCCCATTCTCCCTGATTCTGCAAGCACGAATAATTAACGACACTTTAGCTTTAGGAAGAACACATACTCGCAAACAGAGTGCAAAAGGTAGGAAACTATTAATGTGTTATTTCTTAAAATAAATTAATACATTAAAATAAATTAAATAAATTAAGTTAATAAATAATACATCCTTGTTCTGAACAGTTTTACGTAAATCTTAATTAAATACACATTAATAGCGTGAAACTTTTCATTTGTAACTTTTTTGTGAATCCAACATGACCGCGAATAAAATTCACCAAAAAATAAGCTGCCATTAACAATAAAGAAACAACTAAATGAAATAATATATGATTAAATCAGGTAAGAAATAAAGAATTGAACTAACTTTTTTGTGGTTGTGCGTTTACCATTGATCATTCTTGTGGAAGTGGACACGGACTTGAAATTCCCCCCTCCCATACCTCCCATCGAGGAGGAGGAGGAGGAGGAGGAGGAGAACGTTGTAAAGTCGACTGCAGAAGCAGAAAAGCCAGTCAATTTAAAGTCAATAAAGGACCTCCTCAGCAAAGTCCTCAAAAACTATATCAGGTCAGTTTTTAAGCTTTAAAGAAATGTACTGTACTCTACACTGAGAAAACAGGTCTATATGAATGTGTGTGTAAACCATAATGTATAAAATGAACACATGCTGTAGAATGGAAAAGATTCCAACCGTCTGCTGAGGGGAAGGAGAAAAAGCGGCTGGTCCCGAGTCTAGAGGCGCCGTGGTGACCGTGAAAAGCGCTGTGCATGCCTCCAAACGGGAAGTCGTCTAACACGAGTCAGGTACAGAGAAACAGAGAGATCAGGAGTGAGAGAGAAAGAGAGAGAGACACACACACACAGTTCATTGAAGCATTGCAGAAACAAAGGGAGAGGGAGAATGTGGCGTGCTCGTGAGAGTTGTAGGTGTGAGGGAAACTCTGACAGAGAATAAACAGTCACTGAGTCCGCAGCTGAAGCATGCACCGACTCCCTCGGACTCACCCAAGAAGTCAGCAAACGGATCTTGGCCTCCGAAAAACTCTCGGAACACCTCGTCTGGGCTGCGGAATGTGAAGGTGAATCCTGGGAAGTCGTCAGCATAAGAGCCACCTCCAGAGCCTTTGGGGAGAGGCGGTATACAGAACCGTAAATCAGTCTTTCCTGGATACATTTTTTTTTAAATTTTTTTTTTTATAGCATTTTAAAGATGAATTCCTCACCTGCACTTGGCTTCCCACTTTTGCCATAGGTATCATATGCTTCTCTTTTGCTTCCTTAGAAATAAAAAAACATAACACTGCATTATTTCCGACATATACACATATGTATGTAGGCACGGCGTAGATGTAAAATCTTTGGACTTTTACTGTCTGATAGGACTTCATAGGCCTCTGCGATCTCCTTGAATTTTCTCTCTGCCTCCTCCTTGTTGTCTGGGTTCTTATCTGGGTGCCACCGCAAGGCCTGCTTTCTGTAGCTGCAGACAAACATATGCATTTATACACACAAACGCGTATAACAATGTTTGACAATAACTGTGCCTTTCAGAGTTTGTATGATGAAGATAGTTCTCTTTAAATTTGATTTCATGACACTACACCGTCGACACTTCATGATGGATGCATCAAAAACTACAAATCTGAACCACAAAATGAGAACGTAGACAATGCTAGCTTAATCTGTACCCCCGATTTCCAGTTGAAAAGATCAGAGGCATTCATCCACTGTGCATAAATAGTGCTGAGTCATAAAACTTTCAAAGGGGAAATGTGCTCAGTCATCCTATCTGTGACTGTGCTTTAAAAACACAACCACAGAGAGGGGCTAATCTAATCCACGTGTATACAGATCACCAACTGCATTTGTGCAGAGCATCTATTATTGTGTAAGTGTGGCCTGACACCGTTGAAAATATGACACAGATATATTGAGCAATTCATCTGAGTGTTTAGTTTTGCAAGTGTCTGCGAAGCAAGTCCAATTGGGCTATTTGTGCACGGCTCCTTACTGATAGGAGCAAAGCAAACAGACAGATGTGAAGCCCCTCCATTCTGCGTGTCTGTCTGTGTAACAAAATAAGGGTGAAAATAGCAGAATAAGGTAGCAAAGGCCACTTACGCTTTTTTGATGTCATCTGGAGAGGCGCTGCGTGACACTCCCAGAATGTCATAATAATCAACCATGTCTTCCCCTCCTCACCGCACTGCTGTCCTTCCACAATCAAGAGAAATAGAACGTTTTGTCTCTTTGTTGTCTCCTATACCAGTGAGGCATAAGTCTGTGGTACTATTACATGCTAATGACAGGAGGCTGTCCAGAATAAAACTTTGCCATAATGACATTTTTAATGGCCGGTACGTACCGTTATTTACCTTCATCTCCTACAGTAAGCACACTGTTGAATTAGTGTCGTTTACACATGGTCCACATCTTTACCTCAGAAAGTGTGTATTACGCACGGTGTGTTTTCATATTTTACTACAGATTTTTATTTAGGCTTTATTTCTTGTCTTTCTTGGTTTATGAAAGTGACTTAGTATTAATGCAACAAGAATAAAAATAAATGCAAAATAGTCGCAGATGATGAAGGGGTGAGATTAACACTCATTAAACATTCAGTCGATTCACGGATTAAAAGCAGTTATATTGCACATGTTGACTCTGATAAGGAGTTGTGCCATGGCTGCACACACGCGTAACAGCTTCATCCATGATTAAAGCACAACTAATGAATTGTTGATGCGGCCTCCATTAACTGAGGGATTGGGATCGAGTGCCTGAATATAGAATGGTATTTCCCTCGGACGGGGCCGTGTGCCTCTGAAAGCACGGAGTTCTCTGGAAGCCACACACACAATGTGCTGTTATTTCAAGCACCAACTGGGCGATGTGTTGGGCCCATATGGCCACACTGACAGCTGCGGTGCCCACGCGTGTCACTCTATTACACCGGGACTAAAGGCTCTCACTCCTTCCACACCAGCAGGCCTTCCTTTCCATGCAACCCACAAGGCGAAGGGAGAGAGCGGAGTATTTACCTTTTTTAGAAGTGTCCACCGAGGAGGAGCAGCAGCACTTCTCCGTAAACACGACTGGATTAGTTTTTGGGCGAAAAGAGGCGGATCCTTCTCGAGGAGAGGCGGCTGATCTCTGAGCGACTGTCTCACGACCGCACACAGACACTCACAGCCTGCGATTCTGTCAGTTACTCTCTGGTCGTGCCGCTCAGTCGCGCCTCATATCGAGACTGGGGGGCTTTTCCCCGGGACTATATTTATCGTGCGCCCCGTCCTCTCCTCTCCTCTCCTCTCCTCCCGCCTGTCGCTGCGTCACAATCAGCTGAGAGCCACTACAAAAAAATAGAACGTCTAGAACATGCTACATCACAGCGTCAATGCCCCGCCCACTCCTTCTTAAGATTATGAGTTCAATACCTTTGAACGTCGTGTAACGGTTTTAGCCCTTAGTTTTACATTATTACAATACAACGTTTGTAAGTTTAGACATTTGTCCTGTTAACTGCCAGACGTGTGTTAAGTGTAAAGTGTCCATTTGTAATACGTGAGCACAACGCAGCATACCTGCGTTTAACACACTCACCAGGTGAAGCAGTGGTCAGCCAGGGTAGCGGTGTGTAATCACGGCGTTATGACCAGTCAGCAGCAGGGCTGGTCTGGGACAAAAAAATCGCACAGGGCATTTTGAGCCTGGTCCGGGGGTGCTGCCCAAATTACCCTTCGTCGCAAGCCACCAGAAACTCAACTTTAGTCACCATTCTATTCAGTTTATTAACTTTTTATTATACTGTTGTGTAGTTTTTATTCTATTGCTTATGCTGGTATCTTATCATAAGCTCCAAATAACAAACTCGGACTGTACACCGTGTATAATGTTTATACCTTTATGCCTTTGTTCTGTCAACAACTAGACGTGTGTTAAATATTTCTTTTGTATTTTAGCATGTATTTGGATTAGCTATCATTTTCTGATAATTACAACAACAGAATATATTTGACAAACGTTGACCAGAGACGTCACGTGTTTATTGCAGTTCCTTTGCCAACTCTAAAATAAAGTGCGCGTCTATTACATACTGTACGGCATCATACGCGCTGACAGAGTCGACACTCCAAGAATCAGCCTTACACTGAATCTCACCCTGAAAAGGAGTTAATATTATGCTAAAGCTTAAATATTATATAAGAGTTAAATGCAACGTCCATGATGTATTACGTTGGAATACGTAATAATTATTCATACTTTATGCTAATTTCTCCAGCGGCTCCTGTTATCAAACCGGCTTTTCTGGTTTGATTTTCTTCCTTTTTTTCTATTACGGCAACATTTAAGTCCATTCTCAATCAAATAAAATCAATATTAAAACTGTTTTAAATTGCAGATAGCATGACTGGTGTATCTGTAGCAGAAAATATGTTTAGGAAAAAATTAATTATAAACTTAAATGTAAAAACCTGCGTACACTCGAGAGGAGTTGGTGAACGGAGTCCTCTGTAAACTATTTGTTATATAAACTGAATTCTACTATTTGTTGAAGAATGTTGCATTACCTAGTAAAACACTGTAATAACGTATTTCTACTGAAGCCCTTACTAAACACAGCTTTTAGAATTATTGTTACAACACAATGGTGAGTTTTAAAAGAGGGCCGTTTTCAGAATATGAGTGCAATGTTATAAATATACTCGGGAAGACTCACTTTTTTATTACTCTTTAATTCAGTTTCAGTTACAAAAACATGGCAGACCTGGAATCGGGAATGAGCTGGAATGTTTAACCTAAATCTAGTTTGGCCACTTTCTTGACTTCAGAGCTTCCTTTGCAGTTTAAAGAATGATTGGCAATTTATTTTACTCTTCAATATTCTTCTCCTTCTTCATCGTCATCTCCTATGCTGTCAGTGCCCACCTCTTCATAATCCTTCTCCAGAGCTGCCATGTCCTCTCTGGCCTCAGAGAACTCTCCCTCCTCCATGCCCTC
>JBBPDC010000002.1:17820065-17831419 GCA_037974485.1 Hemigrammopetersius urotaenia | reverse complement strand
GAGGGCATGGAGGAGGGAGAGTTCTCTGAGGCCAGAGAGGACATGGCAGCTCTGGAGAAGGATTATGAAGAGGTGGGAATTGACTCTTTTGAAGAAGATGAGGAGTTTGAAGAATATTAGATTTGCTCACAGATTCTCAGTGTGCTTTAATAATGTAAATTGTCATTTTTACTGACCGATTAATAATAAAAAAAATGCTAATATTTGTAGTGACCTGTGTTTGCTATTAAATCTGACCTTGCTCATCTGAGGATTAGAGATATGACATACACGCTCTTTACGCTTCACTCACAATCATTCAGTGTTGCTGGTTCAAAACGTACTGAAAGTACTAACAGTTCATTTATTATAATGGATGATATTTTGGGCCTCTCTCCAATAAAAATGGGCAAAGACGTCCAATCATCAGAAATTAAATCTCTTCATTAAATAAATAAAAAAAGGTATATTTTACTGCATTGTTGCTGTTAAACCACTAGAGGGTGACACTCTACCATCCGTTTTCCAGACTACATGCGATGAAAGACTGCAGGCGAATCAGACTGGGATACCATTGGAAATATATGTATCCGAACTTTATGGCTGATGATCTTTAATGATCTGTTGGGATCATTTTTTTTTGAATGAGGTAATGAGGTTGTTGATGAGGTTGTTGATGGATGATTCTAATTTTATTAAACCAATTGATTATAGCGTCATTAACTAACACCACGTAATCAGAAAGGTGTCATTTGTAATCCGGATCAGTTTGTCTTCTCAGCGCTGCCTGTCACCCAGGTCTGTTACACATTTAGTCCGTTTAAGGAAAACTGGATGCAGAAGTCAGTAGTTTCTCCTAGAAAGTGGATGAATAGCAGGCAGTCTGTGTTTATTCTGTGTTATTTAGGCTTAAAAGCAGTGGCCACTCCTGCTGAAGTATCAGTATTTGTAATGTTTGTAGAGCAGTGGAGTATAAAACACATTTTAGAGCCAAACTAATGCATTTCATTTTGAATTTCTGACAAGTTTAAGAAATCACTCCATTGGTCTGGCATTTCTCATTACAGTTTATAAGGCATTCAAAAGTAAATGTATAAAACAGTTTATCATAAACATAATGATGTAATGAATCAGGTTAAATTGGCTGATTGTGCTGAAGTTGTATTGTTTATTTGAAGGTATCAGACTTCCCTAATTAGGCTAAGGCCCCTCCCTGCTCTAGTCAGGAGGTTGGGACCAATTACTCAAAATTGGGTTTGCCTGCAGATTTACAGCTGCGAAGGTCAGCGGGATCAAAGTGATGTCGTTTCTCACTCCATGTCCTAATCAATCGCGCTAGCAACCTCGAATGTGCACACGCACGCACACACGCACACACACAGGCCATAAACTCTGCTACACACCACACACACACACATCACACTCTGCTGTCGAAAAGTGCAATGAATTACTCTTTGATTAAGATTTTCACCAGTCATGCCCTCTCCAGCAGCATCGCCGTCCCCTGTGTGCCCATGATCAATCATGTTTTATTATAGTTTATTTAATGTAGTTAATACACAACACTCTGCACCCTGCGCCTTTTAGCTCTGCAATACCAGATCAAAATATAATTTCATTTCTTTCATTAGCTCATCATAGTGTTGCAGAGCTGGGAACTCCACAGCATGTTCACAAGTTTTCTTTCAATTCTGTGTTAGTTTATCGTTCCTCCTTTAGAGCGATGAATCGAACAGAGTCCGTAAACCATCCCTGCAGCATATTGATCCGGTGATGAATCAATTAGTGAGTTATTTAATTAGCCAGGCATTATGGGTCAGTGTTGAGTGCCTTTGACCGTGTGGCCTTGCCAGGTCCTCCTAAATCACCCTTTTCTAATTGCTGCAGTGGAAGAATTTTTTTCTCTCCTTTTCTCTAGGCCTCTCAGAAGCAACAGTGCTGAAGAGAGAAATGGGTGGATGATGAAAACAAACCTTTAGGAATGGCTACTTCTGTCACTGCTTTGAAATGGAGATGTGTTCTAAATCATTCGGAGCGTGTAACCTTGAAATGACAGGTGAGAATATTGGTAGTTGCTAAACATTGACTTTGGAATGTTATATGATTGCGTGTGCTAATCTATTTGATGGAAAGCTAGACACAATGCTGGCTCTGGTACGGAGAGTGCTCGTGTCCCTGTAAGAAATATTCATGGCTAGCTACTCCTGCGTGAGGAAAGCACACTTCTTTTTTAAAGCCACTTTCCTTACTCTGTAATCCCTAGCTGTAATGCACATTTGGGCAGACTTCGGCGCGAAGCCGACTCGTGCCAGGTGCACTATTCTTATTATGTAATCTAATTAAGCACATTCTTCATACCGCTTTCTGATGGAGCCCTCGGGAGCGACTAAAACACAAAGACTGTGAAACATACACCAGAGACTGGCAACGGTGTTCAGCTGTTAGCTGATTACATTGATCTCATTGATTTGTTACAGCTTTCCAGTCATTCCATCTCCAAAGGTGAGCACTTTATCTATATATAAACACGCCGGGTAGAGAGCACCTCTATATATTTCACTGAGTAATTAGGTAAAAGTGTTTTAAGCATAAGCATAAGTATTTTCAGGATAATCAATGCCTTTTCATTGTTCAATGGGTCAATACAGGTCCATATTCATAAATCTAATTAATTATTCCTCAGCGTTTTGTATTGCTCTGACCTGTGAGATTCGTTGGAAGGGTGTTGACCGACATGGCCGAGCCAGTCCTGCTCAGACAGTTCAGCTACATTTTCTTTTCTCTTTTTTGTTTTTCTTTTTTTGAGGAAATAGGTAATTGTATAAATAATAGTTAACAGCATTTATGAAACTTAACGCTAGATAATAGTTTTATGATTAGTAAGGAAACACTGTTACGCTTCATATATTTGTGTATAAAAGAATTAATCGGGCCTTGATGTGTGTGTGTGTGTGTGTGTGTGTGTGTGTGTGTGTGTACCACAAAATAATTAAACTGTAAAAGCTGCAAGCATGCCTTAAAGTGGAATGGATATTTACGTCCAGTGAGTGATAAGTGGTTTGATAGGGTCTAATTGGTGGATCAAGACTTCATTAAAGCTGATGAGATTATGTGGCGTCTCTGAGAGACAGAGAGAGGAGTCACTGGCAGAGGGAATTAGCTGATGAATGCAGGCCCTACACCAGCGGTGGACAGAGGAGGAGTAGGCCTGTGATTAATGTGCGCTTGTGGGTGGTGGAGTGTTTGTGTATTGTGTCACGCAGTTGTCAGAGAGTGAGTGAAATGTCTTCATCAATTTGTACCCATTATCATGTCAATAGGCAAACAGGAGGGGGAGGCCTCGGCTCGGCCCATCTGCATGCTGCTGCTCTTCAAATAATCAGACGAAGGTCTCTCTCTCTCTCTCTCTCTCTCTCTCTCTCTCTCTCTCTCTCTCTCTCTCTCTCTCTTCCATCGCTCATCATTCACACAGAGACGCACTTCCAGAGTCCTCTTACCGTAAACCTCTTTAATTTCACTGAAATAGTGTGCTGACAAGGCCCTTATGCTGATTAAACACAAGCGCTGCAGGTGTCCGTGCTCCAGGACATCGCTGTGCTACTTGTTTTATTCATTAAAATGCATGGGTGCAATGGCTCCACTATGCAGCACCACACCAAGTCCTCCGTGCATTGGATGAGCACGTGAACTGTGCTGAGTGGTGTTCTCTCACAGAGCGAACAGCCTCTTGAAGTGTGCCGTTCAAATCCGCTAAATAAAACCTTATTCAGCGCTCAGCGCTCTTATTCAGCGCTCAGCGCTCTTACTCAGCGCTCAGCGCTCTTATTCAGCGCTCTTGTAAGATGGCTCTAGTTTTGATACTTAAATATACTTAAGGCTGGAAAATTCAGGTTTTTTGTTCAAGAGCAGGTTTTTTGGAAAAGAAGTGCCTTAACAAAACTGCACAAATCCAAATGTTTGTAGACACCTGCTCATTTTCTTCTGAGATCCAAGGTATTAATATGAGGTCTGTCCCCTTTTCTGGCAGCAACAGTCTCTACTTTTAGGATTTACTTTACACTAGATGTTGGAATATTGCTGTTAGCATTTGATCACATTAATTACTGAAGCATCTGTGAGGTCCGATACAACATTTATGGGTCACAAACACCCCAAACATTCCAGCTATACCACAGGTTTCTAATGGTATGTGATCGCTCCAGAAAATGCAGTTCCGCTGCTCCACAGCTGGGGTTGTCTGTCTAGCCAGTGCTTGGTATCGGGGGTGGTCTTATGTACAGCCGATTCGCAGCATAGCAGTCTATTATGTCACTTTTCATAACCACTTGCACTAATAATGCTATTTTATCACATCTGCTTTAGTTATTTGTTACTTTGTTAGAGTTGTTTTGTTAAGGCATTTGCAATATTACTACTGTTCTGTTCTTTTTGATGCCTATCTTTGTGCCTCTTGTTGCATTGAGCATGCAGGATAAAGAAGTTCTTTATCTTATCGTATATAAGATTTAGATTGTTTATTATATTGTATTGTTCATTTATACACACATATATACACATATGTACATTCATACATATATTTATATTCATAAATAGTATAAACATATATGTACAAAAATACTTACATTTGTTAACATTTATCTTATATTTATTAATATAAATCCATATTACGTATTCACATTGTAGATTTTATATTATTGTATATTATATTTGCTCAGTATATTGTTCGTTGCATCTTTTAATACTGTTGTTGTTTTTTATGCTGTTTTGCTGGAGAGACACCATCTACTGGAATCAAATTCCTTGTGTGTGTTCACTCACATACTTGGCCAATAAACTTGATTCTGATTCTGATTCTGATTCTTATCTACTGGCAGTGGTTTTCTATATGGAAATGATACCAGCTATAACTGTGCAGTTGGATGCCAGTGTCAACATTGGGCACAGAGTAATGCTAGGATGCATGTGGGGGGGGTCGTCAAAAGGATAAAGGTGTGAAATGTAATTTATAAAACATTTGATTCTGTGCATTCCTAAACTCGCTGATGTCATATTTTTATATTTCTATGTCGTAAGGACATAGGTTCTGAAAAAAAACACATTTTAATATCACTTCCCCAAGTTTCCATGGAGATGGCCCAAACGGTCCCTGTTCTTCACCATGGTTTTCATGAGCTTCGTCCTTGACAGTGTATTCCAAATACTCATGACTGTGTCATTTTCATATAGTTTTGCAGTTAAAATGAAGGCACATTTATTACAAGCTTAAAAAAGTAGTGAGGATACATTTCTATAAGGAATATATAACTAAGTGTATTTGATCACTTTAATACGTGTCTGTGCCTCATCAACTGCTGCTCAGCTTGCTTTCACAGGTCCGTTGACATGGCAACACTTAACCGTGGAGTGTAAGGTAAGATTTTTGTTACATATATATCTTTCTCAGAAAATAGCAAAGTGGCGAGTTGGGGAATTACCTCGTGTGAGTGTTGCTTTTACTGTGTCATTGTCAGACATGCTATTGATTACAAGCTCTGATTTATCAGGTTGAAGATAAAGACAACAGTAGGATACAGATTCAGGCATATTTGTTTTGACCCCGTATATTCTCATCCTTGTTTTGGTGTCGTAGGAGCGGAATGAATTAAATGGGCCATCTGAATACTTTTTGTGTACAACTAGCCTTACTTTGCTTGATAATCCTTCACTGCTTTGTAGTCCATGCATAATCAGTTACAGCAGTTCAAGGGCAGGTTGAGCTTGACTGATATTGGTGGCAATGTGGCGCGAGGGGCTGGTGAGTTGGCTCCAGCTGTATGTGTCGCTGCAGTAAAGAGTGATCGTTGCAGTTCTCTGTTCATCATTACTGACCCATTCTGAGGTCAGAGAACAGGTGTCTTATCTACAGGTGCAGGAGAAACAAGTTTATCTGAAACAGGGGGTCAGCGAAAGTTTACCACCAAGAGGCACATTTCTCGAGCGTTACTGGCTTGTTTCCTGATCCTCGGAGTCTGGCCCAGTAATGCACTAGAATGAACTCTAAAAATAAGAACTGGTCATTTTTGTCAAACACTTTGCTCCACTTTAAAGCACGGAGAAAGATTGTTTAAAAACACGTCTCAATGTCTATCGAGTTACTTAAGCACATTATTTCACCTCATGCGGTTTGAGTGTTTGCACAACAGAGTGTGTGTTCCGAATTATGGTCCAAATCAAATATATATTTCAAAGAAAGCACTTGATTTGTAACATTATTGCAAGCTCGGTCACAGTGCTTAGTTTATTGATTAAGTGTAATTTGATCCATCTGTTCTATACTGTTATGAAGTAACATTAATTGTGTCTGAATGTGTGCCTAGTGGACCTTTCTGTGATTTGATTGGTGGGTAAACAGCATCTGGTTGAATGTCAGATCATAAAGCACAAAGCCAGTCCTGCCTTTGATGTGAGACCATTGAGCTGGAGAAACTCTTCAACATGAACACAAGGCCCATTGATGCATTTCAATGGTTCCACGCCACATTCTGGCAATGTCCCAATGCTAACAGCTTTATAGGGCATCCACACAAATCCAGAAGTGCTCCATATCATATTAGTTTACAAAGGACATATTTCTATGACGTTCTTTGAGACTTTAGGCTCATTTAGAAAACCGATCAGGCCTTGGTTTATACGAGTTCTGCTGAACAAACTTGAGAGAATGAATGAAATAAATCCCTGTTCTAACACATCAGGCAGTGGAAGTTTACTTTGCTCATGGTAGTAACAAAGGAAGATTGTGAGCGATCTCCGTACTGTTATAGTAATATCTCACCGTACTGTTTATCCCGTGTAGAAGCTATTTTTCAGTGGTTTATTTAATTCTGTTTGTGTTATGATTGCACAGACTGCCACACTGGCAAAAATCTCATCAGCTTCAGGATCCCACTTTGCTGCCTTGCAGGAGAAAATCCAACAGATGTGCTCCCTAATAGTTCTGAAGGCTTTTAATTAGTCAAGTTGCACTGGTTGCCATGTCTTCAGAGGTTAAGCAGGGTAACAAATGGCCTTTTCCACTGAATACAGGCTTTCTGGCTGGTGGCTGCCGCTCGTATTTTCTGTCTCCCCCGCCCCGTCTCCTCCTCCTCTGTGTCTTCTGCAGGTCAACCAGCCGAGAGATAATTGAGAGATGTCTAAACAGTAATTGCTTATCTGCGTGATTGACCTGAAGTCCTATTCACAGGAAAGCGACCAAGTGACATCTGTTAACTCGACTTGAAAAGGAAATTACAGGCGGCATTTGTTTAAGCAGCTACACCCTGTTTGTTACTGCAGTATCGCCTGGTTCTATAAACAGCATGAGCCACCTTTTCTGATGAAGGGTACTTTATATACTGAGCGTGACATGCATGGAAATAGAGAAATGTACACATGAAGCTAAAAAAAACCAGGAAAATGTAAAATGCCATTACTCTTGGGTAAGTATATATTTGAGATATCGCCCAGATTTGCATTGATAGATGTGTGCTTCATCTTTGTCTTCTTGTAATCTACACGGACGAAAGAGGAATGAAATGACCTTCCCGGGTTGGACTTCCAGCATGGGCCGAACCAGTTATGTTCTTGTCTCAATAAATCATCCGTCTTAATCAAAGTAGAGGCCTCCTCCATCGCTAACTTGACACGTTTAGTCCCAGAGTGCTTCACTGCATGGTTAATGGAACTATTTGTTTCCATAATGTTGCATTGTCACTGAATTGTTGTGCCCTCACACTTACGTGCCAGAGCAGTGGAGAGGAGGCAGGCAGGAGAGGCAGGCCAGGCATGCATGTGTATATGGGAGCGGTTGTTCTAATTAGTGAATTAAATTTTGTGTTTGGCTGTGGCACCAAATAAATAATCCATGCACAGCTTTCATTCCAACCTGTCGGAACCTTGTGACTGAACGCTCAATTAACGGATTACTAATTCCTCCATTAGCTCCGGACCAGTTCTGCATCTGCCGGCTAAAACGATCCATTTCTTAAATAAGCTTCTGTTGTAGAAGGTGACAGGGTGTCGCCGGGCGAGGCTTTCGCAAGGCCACTAATAAATGACTACTGCGACACATGCAGCATTAAAACACACCACTTCTGCCTTTTCCTGTTTGCTTTGCAGACTTTCATTCTGTATCTAAGGCTACTGTCCTAAAAAGTGAGTACTTTCCTATTTTCTTCCTGTTGTTTTTGTTTTTTTAACCCTCCCTGTAGAGCTGACAGAGAAACGCGTAAATGGATTCTCTGGCTTTAAGAAATATCAAGGTCACAAATAAGGACAGTATGCAGAATTAGCCAGGAAACATTTGTTTTTGGATAACTGTGAGGTGTCTTGGCTCAGGGACCTTTATTCCCCCCCATGCCCTTGACTTAAGCGCCATAGATCACCAGCAGCCAGATCATTTAAATACACCTGACAGCACCATTTAGACTGAGAGGCACTCCGAAAATTGCCATGGATCTGCAAAGCAAATATTGCATTTTTAACGACAACTTTAGCACGAACGATTCTTAAAAGTGTGCAACATTAGCTTGTAGAATATGTTAATGAATGCCTGATGGAAGAGGAGATGCTCTAATTTATGAATGGCATCTTTATGGTGTAAAGGCAAACATATAATCAGAACAGCTAAAGATATATGATACATGCAAATGGCATTAGTTTAAAAAATGCAGATTATTGTAGTCAGCAAATACACGTATACAGGACATAAGAGTGTGATTATATGGAAGATATATATAAGAAGCCTTTAGTCATATTTTGCAATATTACAACGCTGGCTCCTGTAATTTACACTCCAGTGTTTGTTTCATATGTTGAAGTGACTTGGCCTCAGCGTGCAGCGAGCATGTGCTGAGCAGGTGAGCTGGGTGAGAATTACGGTTATAAATTACTGCTGTTTATTCCTCTCATCCCAGCCACCTTGCAGGCCTTCCTGATTAAAAAACACAAAGTCTATCAGTGGGTGGGCCAACTCATCTCAGGACAGGATCAGGTGCAACACGAGTAAGACAAGACTGGATAATTGAACTGTCACATTTAATGTTCACTCTCTCTCTCTTTCCCACACACATATACAAATATAAAATGTGGATGATTTCCTGACCTGTGTGTAGTGTTCTCGGCATAACCAAGCGGGTGGTAATATATTAGAGTGGTAATCTTAGACACCGCTGTCCTGTCGCTCGCCCCCAGTGCATACACACACTTACGCCGAGGACAGGACACATATTCAGACCTGTTCGCTGCGTGTGCCCTTTGATTTCTGTTCCGGCAATTAAATACAGCAAGCAGAAATGAAAAGGCTGCCCATATCTTAGCAGGCTGACTTCTTCCGAATGCTTTTGGACATATTGAAGGATTTCTCAGAAATGGATGTGGAGCATCACTCAGGAACAGATCTGAGGTGGAGGGATGTTTTGATTAGATCTGACCCTCAATGCTGAATGTTGTAACCTCTGTTTCACGGCTGCATGGTCACGCTCTTCCAATGGAAATGTTCTTTTTAGAGTTTTTCTTTGCTGAAATTCTGCATCTGTCCATCTGCATATGTATCACTCTCTCAGGCCACCTCGCCACCCACGACGCTCCATTGGCCAGGGCTCTTCCGCGTGAGTGTCTGAACCCACCGTGAATTTCGGTGAGGCAACAGATGCTTGCGACAGCTCTCCATGCCTAATTATCCACTCCAGCCCTGCTCCATTGTGCACCATGTGCACGTGTGTCCGTTCAACTTTCTGCTTGACTTTAACTTGCTGGCGGGAGGATTTGCTGCTAATTGTCCAGTAACACACCCCTCCAGCCTTTGCTATTGTTCAGCCGTCTCTGTGTGGTGGCTATCATTAATCAAGCCATTGAGGAGCGATCTGAACTCGCTAACCTGTACCACCCAACCCTGGTTACAGAGGAAGTTTTCAATTCCCCTGGTCAGTCACAAGCACACAAAAGAGCAGACTAATTATGAAGGGTAACTGGAGAAAGATTTAAACTGCAACCAAATTGTTGGATTCAAATAGGCACATCATTTCCAGCCGTAAAGATCAGAATCAAGTGTCACACTTTATTTTGAGAGTTCTGCTACATCTTCTGATACATTAATTGTAACAAAGTAACGTATCTTTATTAACACCATTATTAAAATAACTACTGTATTCAAATACAGATAATTATACAGATAATAAATTCAATGTTGGTTCAGACAAAGCATCTGTAGGATACCCTTTTTGTGATGGAGGTGAAATGGTGTTGTGGAGCGTATCAACTCTGCATTTCTCTTCCAACTGGTCCCAGTGAAGCTGAGGAATGGAAGCTGTTACACTGATAACAGCTCGACAGAATGGTGGGATTGGCACACAACCTATAGAGCAACTTGTGACATGCAGAGGTCAGACAGTCATGGAGAGGGCAGCTCTGACACTGCCACATTTGTATATGAATAGTAAATCTACTGAATGCCTCCTCTACAGATTCTTCAGTCCTAATGCTCTCCTTCTCCCCAGGACAGTTGTTCAGAGTGAAGCGTATGGGCTTTTCAACGCCTTGTTTGTTCAACACTCACAAGTCCTTTTCCTGAGCTCACTTCTTTTCTATTCTACTCTGGGATGGAAACATAGATACATTTAATTCACATCAACCTGTACCCTACACTATCTGCACTATAATATTAAAACTGGTTTTATGGAGCAAAAGAGATTTAAAAAATGAAGCTGTTTCTCGGTGAGATTCATCTTTAATTCCCAGAGTCTGTGTACACAGAAGGAGAAGCAGATGACATGACTCTGTGAAAGTAATTATATGCCTTTGAGTGTAAGATAACCTGTTTATTGCGTCTGATAGTGGCGCAGCTGCGCACAATCGCTCCTTTGTTTTCAGCGCCTGACATGGAGCCGTTAGCTGTAAACGATCATTTGACTGTCATAAAGCACTCTGTAGTTCAGGTGCTTTGGTCAACGTTATAATGAAATAAACAGATGAATATTGTTTGAGGAAGAAAGGGCTGTAATATATTATCAGATAACTGATAAAATAGTGGAAAGTCACTGTCATTACAAAGTAATTGGAAAACTGTTTTCTCTGGTTTTTAAAAGGGATTATTTAAATGATTTGTCCAGAAACAAAAGAACCAAACATTTAATTAAATGCAGACTAAATTATACTTGCATTATTTGCTGATCAAAATGGTATTTTTTTTTTTTACAATATTAGTGAATGTTTCCGTGGTATATGTTCCCTCTCCATGACTCATGTATTGTTGGGTGAGGCGTTCGCTAGTTATTATGTGACAGTTGTTGTATAGATGCTCTGACTGCAGTATCTCGGTTAAATAGACTCGGATTTTAGCTGTTTTTCAGGTAAGAAACAGT
>JBBPDC010000002.1:17799920-17818083 GCA_037974485.1 Hemigrammopetersius urotaenia | reverse complement strand
TCTCTCTCTCTCTCTCTCTCTCTCTCTCTCTCTCTCTCTCTCTCTCTCTCTCTCTCTCTCTCTCTCTCTCCTCCTGTGTTTGTTTCTTTGTTTCTCTCTCTCCTTTTAATTTTAACTCACTCATTATTTAACTTAACACATTTCATTTTTAAGTTTAACTTTTACAAATGAAAGGTTCGTTTATAAGAAATGAGAATTCATAAGAATTTGCTGCTGCTGTATTTCTTTCCTGTACAGAGAGCAAATGATTGCTTATCACAATCTAGAACAAACCTCCCATCAGCCATGAAGAAATAGATTTATCTTTACTGTTGATGAGTGGAAAAACTAACTAAACCCACACAGGCGGTGTTTATTACTCTAAGCTCATAATGAAGGAAAATGGATATTTAAAATTACAATAACACACGTGTTTCTAGAAATCTGCACAGTGTGACCTGGCGTGGTCTGGTATGTGCGTGTGTGTGTGTGTGTGTGTGTGTGTGTGTGTGTGTGAGTGTGTGTCTCCTGCTCTCTGTGAGAAAGGACCCACCCGAATGCACCTGTGGGAAAGATCAAATGCTTATCATTTAGCAATAGCTAAAAACGGTTCAGTGACTGTTTTGAATTATTTAGTAACTTTCAATGAAATTATGTAAGTAATCGAAGAATGCTAAAGTTTATTTTTGGTTTATATCCGCGTATTACTATAAATACAACATCGTCCAATTATTAAATTTTTACGGTTTCTCCCGCTGATAATAGTAATTATAGTAATTATGTAGTTACCGTTATTGTATAACAGTCATTATTAGTATTATTATTAATATTATATTATGATTATTATTATTACTATTATTGTTGTTATTATTATTGCTGCTGTTGTTGTTGTTGTTTTTGTTATAATTATTGTAAATAATGGAACAATAATGTGCATTTATTTGTTTTTTATCCGTATCATGTTTTCAACAATTAAGATAATAGATTTTGTCATATGTGCACATATCTGTGTTGATAACAGAGAGCACAAAATATTCCTAAAATAAGAGCTGCTCATTCATATCGACTCTAAATGTAAAACGTATTGCATTTAATTCCCTAGATTTATTTGTAAGCTATCCTCGGGTAAATAAATAATTGAGTAAATGTGCGTAAATTCAGTAAAAGACGTGGAAATGATGTGCATATCTACTCTAGTTAAATTATGCACTTCTTCAGACTGACGAGCTCCGAAGGCGCGAGGAATTCGTTCATTAGGACACTGTCAGCCAATCAGAGCCGACGTTGCTTCGTATTCCACCCGTTTTCCAACAAGCTACGCCCCTGATTAGGCTCGGAGTTGACCGAGGCGCTGCGAGGATTCTCAGCCAATCAGAGCAGAGGAACGCACCTGAAAACGAGTGTGAAAAAAACTTTCCGCTGGTACAAGTGGGAGCTGCAGGTTCCTTTGGCAGCGATGCAGCGGGTATGATGACGAGAAGACAGAGGACATGAGCTCACTCCCAGCCAGGTTTGACCAAATAACTCACTTAAGCGGTTCGGTTAGTCACAAGAGAACAAATCAGAATTTACTGGGACGTTACAAATCCAAAACAAACAAAGGTATTTAAAAAACAAATAAAATTGCTAAGGTTTTCATAAACCACCGTGAAGACATCAAAACTCTTGAGAGAAGGACCATCGATTTTCTTCTCCATGGATAAGTCGAAGAGTTTTCGGATCGACGCTCTGCTGGCGGAGGAGTCCCGGCTGGTGGTGGAGAATGATGCCGGACTCGTTTCTATGGACCCTGGAGATGTCCACCAGCAGCCGCGCGGTCTAGTGGCCAAGCACGGGCTCCTCAGCATCTCCCCACCGCCCCTGGCCCCGCTGCCCCACGGCTCTCTCGCGGGGCTCTACTCACTTCCGCACGCGCCCGTGTGCGCCGTCCCGCACGCGCCTCTCCCGCATCCGCACCCGGATCACCTGCGTGCCGCAGTTCTTGCAGGACACTTTCACCTGGAGCCCTGGATCCGAGCCGGAGCGCTCCTGCCGAGACTGGCGCACTTCAGCGGTAAGAGCCTCTCTCCTCACCGAGAGCTCACCTTAACACACTGAAAACTAGAATACTCAGAATACTGAAAACCCAGAACACCTAAAATACTGAAAACCAAAAACACTTAGAATACTGAAAACCCAGAACACCCAAAATACTGAAAACCAAAAACACTTAGAATACTGAAAACCCAGAACACCCAAAATACTGAAAACCAAAAACACTCAGAATACTGAAAACCCAGAACACCCAAAATACTGAAAACCAAAAACACTTAGAATACTGAAAACCCAGAACACCCAAAATACTGAAAACCAAAAATACTGAAAATACTGAAAACCAAAAATACTGAAAACCAAAATACTCAGAATACCAAAAACCCTCGCACCGGACTGTAGTGAACTGTTTTGCTGGAATGCGAACATGCAGTCACACCAGACCCTTGACTAAAACCCCAGTTTTCAAAAGAACAAGATAAATGGCAGGATCTCAGTTCTGATTCTGGATGACCAAACACGCAAAGTCATGGGAAGTGACTGTACAAAAAAAACATGCTTAGGCAAAAGTATGTGCCAATATAACAATATTTTTTCCATGCAAAATCATACTTACAAAGCAGATTCTTTCAACATATTTACAGGTATTTAGGCAAATTTAGAGTAGGAAATTAGCCCAAAGCTAAATAAATAAAGCAGTTCTTTATAGTCTCTAACTATTGGCTATTCTAGTTTTTCACATATTATTATTATTACTATTATTATTATTATTATTATTTAACCTTTAAGTACACCTTAGATCTGTCCCCTTTTCCTCAATATATCATATTTTAATCAAAAAGCACACCATGATAAAAGAGTGAAATAAGAATAGGGTTACCTCGTTACATATTCAGACACTTATTTTCTACATTCAGATGAAACCCATTCAGCTAAGTATAACGTCATTAACACATTCTGTTATTTTAGGTTTTAAATACAAGTGAAATAAGATTACATGTCTTATTTAAATGTGTTTGCAAAGGACACCTGTGAGGTGGAGAAGCAAAGGGGTTATTTCCCGTGATTTAAATTCCCCTTCACCTAGCTAATGTGGAGCTTTTGTGTAAAAAAACATCGACATTCATCCTCACACTGTGAAAACCAGTGTACTTAATTATCCCTCCAAAGACAGTCATCCATTCATTCATTTACCCATTCTCCCGAGCCAAGTGATGTTTGGGTCAAGGCAGTGACAGTGTGGATGAGTAACAGCCTTAAACTATCGAATGAAGAGTAATTGATTTTATGTTAGATATATCCAATGAAACTGAGTCCGGAGACCCTGCGGGGCCATAAATATTCTCCACCATTATTGAATCAGAGTTTACTGCTAACCGAACTATAATGTAAGCTTTTTATTTTTAGTCTTTTCATATTGTCATAAAGGACGGCTCTATTAAAACTGCCTTTGCCCGGAAGGAAACCATAAAGAAACACTTAAACCCGCT
The DNA here is from genome assembly GCA_037974485.1 of Hemigrammopetersius urotaenia. Lineage (NCBI taxonomy): Eukaryota > Metazoa > Chordata > Actinopteri > Characiformes > Alestidae > Hemigrammopetersius > Hemigrammopetersius urotaenia. The sequence goes on along the minus strand of JBBPDC010000002.1, from coordinate 17,814,583 downwards.
GTACTTTGTCAGTAAAGTTTTCTGGTAGCGTTTATTGAATTTTCATTAAGTTAATGGTGCTCTCTGGTGTTTTATTGTCCCACAAAAGCCACATCTCTGCACCCTCTCATCAACAATAAACCGAGCTAAAGCTGTTATCATTAGAGTAGAAGGACGAGGGGAGCGGTCAGCGTGTTTTACATATTTTTCTCATTTTTAAATTCTCTCTGTGTCTCCCCTCCTCTCCCCTTTCTTTCGTGCTCTCTCTCTCTCTCTCTCTGTCTGTCATTCTCTGTTTCTCTTTGCTCTCCCTCAGGTGTACCACAGTCCAGCCTGATGGGAAAGTGTCGTAGGCCTCGTACAGCTTTCACCAGTCAGCAACTGCTGGAGCTGGAAAACCAGTTCAAGCTGAACAAGTACCTTTCTCGACCCAAACGCTTCGAAGTGGCCACCTCACTAATGCTGACAGAAACACAGGTGAGAGGTCCATTATCCACATCTGATCCATCATCTGAGCCAGTCATTCTCTCCCTAGAATCAAGACTCAAGACTCTTTATTTGTCACATGTTGTTATACAAGTACAACAGATGACCTGTAAGACTGTGCAATAACGTGGTCAATTTTATTTAAATTAAATCCTAAATTTAGAAAGGCTAAATTAAGGTATTTAAAATGTTCAGAGAAATATATATATTCCAGCTAAACAAATATTACATTACAGACAGGAGCAAGACCTATACAGCGTGCGACGGTGTGCTGTAAAGGGCTGTGTGCTGGTTTTTGGGTTGAACCTAGCCGCGCCATACCGAAGCTCCAGAACACCATACCCTAAGACCTTCTGATGCTAGGTGTTTGCTCATCATGCTCGGCTGTGTTTCAGTGGCATGCTGAAGATTTTACATTCCATTCTTTTCAGGTGAAGATTTGGTTTCAGAACCGGCGCATGAAATGGAAGCGCAGCCGCAAAGCCAAAGAGCAGGCAGCCCATCCGGAGTCTGAAGGCGGCCAGCTGAGCAAACGGGCAAACAAGGCTGGAGATGCCCGCCGCTGCAGCACACCAGATGATGATGATGAGGAACTGGTGGCAGAGGAGGAAGAGGAGGAGGAGGACGAAGGCTTTAGAGGAGCCCTGAATGGTGTCGGCTTGTCTCACTCAGACTTTGTCCAACATGGCTCCGAACTAAGCTACAGCTCTCACAGCTCTTACTCAGATGATGACCTGGAAGAGACTGGAATGGACAGGAAGACTGGAGTGGGGCTCTGAACCGTCCTGCAGTTCCTGAGTCTGAATTCTCTCCTCAGTGTAGTCTGACAGCGTGCTGCATCTGTGGCCTTCACTTTTGCAAAGACTGAAGCCATGCACCAAAATCTGTTACTAAACCTACACCCAGCACCAATCTTTTCCTCCAACTCACTGGACACTTAACGTAGCTCATAGGTCCAGTATCGGCTCAGTAATGTGTACAATTACAGACTGTCCATTTTTGTCATGTAAAATCACCCTCAGCGCGTATCACTGGTCACTGTATGACTACAGGGCTGCTGTTAATCAGGTGTTATTTGGCTACACTGACCAGCTCTGGTCAGAAATTAACCACCCTGACAAAGAGCCAGGTTTATGATTGTGCATGGCATCAGACTGACTACAGTTTTTAACTGTTCACCACCGAGTCGGACCTATAAAGCATTCCTGATTCCTGAAGAGGCGTGTAAATGTATATAGCAGACTTCATTCAGTATGTAGATAGAAAGACCAGCATAAAACATAAAAAGTGATATCATACTTTAGTTATTGATTCTCCTGTTAGTTTGCACTTAATTCTCTGGAAGTCAGCCTATAAACTGCTAGTCTGTCCCAAATAGGAATGTTTTCTCTCTGTAAAAAATGTCTCTGTCTTCTCTGTGTTCAGACAAGCATTTTGGAAACGTGCGAGGAGCAAAATTCTGCTGAATGCCAAATGCATTCTGATGTTCTCTATAGACACTGATCTGTACAGACATGTGAACAAAAACAGCAATACACAGAATTCATATGAACTGAGGGTTATTGTGTAGTGCTAAGCTTCTGTTACTTGGCCTTTTTCTCTGCCTGAATGACAGCGGAACTGGTAAATCCTCAACAAATATTGAGTCAGGGCAAAAGTTGAGCAGTGCGTTATTTAGTCAGTAGTCTTTGTCATGTTTGTTATTGGTGTGTTGTCTTTAATGGTATTTAAGTGTTATAGATTATATCTAATTTATTCACAGTGAAATAAAGCAGCAATTATTGTGTCGAAGCTCTGTTAAATTAAAAGAGAAAATAAAGAAATAGAAAAAGAATTAGACTGCTATATTCTTTTATTTTCTTTTTCTTTATTCTTCTTTTTTTTTTTTTTTAAAGAAATTGTAGCTGGTCTTCTAGTCTTCTTTGCATGCATTAACGCATTTCAGCTGTCTGCAAATGTTTGTGAATGTAAAGCAGGGAGTATTGTCGTTCCTTCCTCCCTTTTCTCCTGTTTAACCTCCAGCTGACAAAGATGGTGATTAAAGCACCAGAGAATCTGCAGTGCATTACGGACAATCTGCTTGTTATTTACGGCCATGGCTCTCAAATATGAATTACTCAGGCAGGTTTACTGATGGACAAATAATTAAGTTAATGAAGGGTGGAGTAAAATAATCAGCTCCTTATGCTGATGTCACAAGCCCATTTAATTTGTGGGAAAATGCTTCTGGGACCAAAAAGACGAGTTTTATTGGTTGTGGGGCTCAGTTATGAGAACACTTTAATAAGCGAGCAGAGGAGGTGCAGTTCATCTTCTCTCAGAATGAAAAGCCTGCATTTATGAGTATTTGAAACGTATTACCTTGGCAAAGCAGTAGAAACAAACTACCTACCTACACTTCTCCAAAAAAACGCGATTGTTTTTTTGTTCCCTGCGTTTAAGAGGGAGTGTCCTTCGTCTCTCTCCGTCGTTGCCATGGAGAAGAAACACAATTGTACTGTCAAACATATTAGCACAAGCTAAACTAGTAATAGTTATTATAGTATTGTTATTATTTGAGAAGACACTTAACAAAGTATCGTTTTTTGTTGGTAGGAGCCGTTAATATAGAGGTTATAATATAGAGGTTACCAAACCAAACCAACTTTAAAAGCAAAGACAAACCTCAAATCAACTAAATGAACCTGAATGTTAGCTGAATGGAGCTAAAGTTTGCTAATTTGTGAGGACAAGAGGTGAGTACGCTGCATAAAAGTATGAAGAAATGTGGAAACATTACTTTTTTCACTATATTTAGCGTTCTCTCTGTAGATCACCCCTTTCAAATTCAGTAGCGGGGCAAGGCTGGAAATAACAGTCTGTTTCATAAGCCAGACATTTAAGATAAAAGCTAAGATAATATAACCTTTTAGTCAGGTATTGACAATTAAGGTCACGAGTACAGATCACAAACACAAATCTGTTGCGTTGTAGCATGCTTTTTGTTACAGTGACCCCTCTGATATTTATGAAATAAATCTTTATAAAAGCCTCGGTTAGCTTCATTGTATATTTGAAATAATGCCTTTCCTGTATCAAGAACTCTTATCAATAAATCAAGTTACTAAAGGATAAGAGTGCAGCTTTTTTAACACTGACAGCTGCACATAGCTACACTGCTTTTGTAATAACTTGATAAAAGTCATGTATTAGTATTCAGAAGAAATTAAATGTAAAATAAATAGTCCGGCATGCCCAACACTGCGCTGTTTGAATTTGTAAAAGAAATGGGTTGAATATTATGTCATGTGATTAACATTTTACCCAACAGGAAAAAGTCCCTCTGAATTTGTTGCAATGCTGGCACATATTCCAGTGAGCTCTGTGAGCAATGGGATTTCCTCGGGAATCAGACAAGGCAAGCATAGAAAGGTAAGATATTTGCAGCGTTGAGTCATCCCAACAGACCTTACCTTACCATACCATACCATACCATACCATACCATACCATACCATACCATACCAGTAAACCGTTTGTAGCTCAGAACACATTGATAAGGAACTGCTGCCCTCTGGTGACAATAAAAGGTTACTTTCAAGCAATACTTCCTATAACCCATTTCTTATAACCCTATTTTTTGAAGACATAATTGGAAGTATCATGAAATGAATAGCGGAATGTATGATTATGAATTTAAAATGTTTTGATTTTAAACAAGGTGTCCAGGGTTCCTTCTCCTTAACACACATACACACTCAGGTTACCTATAAACTAAACTTGACACCCCAGCTACCACTACAAATACCTTCTTTTTATTTTACATTCCTGCTGCTACTATTGATGACCGTCTACCTCAGACTTTGCTGCTAGAATACAGTATGTCATAATAGTGTCTTCATTCTCACCACCATTCGCACTTACGTAGTCCTGAAGGAACACTTTTTCATTTCATGGTCTACTGTGTATATGGTCAAAAAGGACAAAAAGCACCAACTTGACTTGTGAATGCAGGTTTCAGGTCTGCAACAACCAGTGGAGAAAACAGGAGCATCCAGCTGTTTCTTGGGGGTGGAGACTTGTGCTGAGCTGGTCTGGGAGGGCTGGGAGCTGGGAGGAGAATATACCAAATCACTCACCATTAAAAATGTGCTTGGAAAACTGCAGAAACTCAGTTTCAGGTCAGTCTGGACTTCCGGGTATTTCTGAGTGACACAAATAACTAGGGATGCACCGATTGCAGTTTTCCTGGCCGATTCTGATTACCGATTCTTTTGTAAGTTTGATCGGCCGATACCGATTTTTTTCCCCAGATAACAGAAAATTAGAGCTGCTGGGTTTCAACTTTTTGAATGTAAAGTGGTAGTTACTTTCCCTGTTTACTGGTTACTTTTAAAATAGTGACATATGATAGTGGCAGCTCTACAGGAAATACAAACAAAAATCTAATTTTCTTTACTATAAAGCTTTTTTTTATAACAAAATTTCTTTACAAATTTAAATAAATAAAATGTAATACATAAACAAATAAACAGACCCCCCAAAAAGGATCGGCTTGAAATCGGCAATACGTGCCGTTTCCGATCAATCACTAGCCAATCAATCGGTGCATCCCTACAAATAACCCTAAAGTGCACTGCATTTAGCAAATATTTTATTATCTCTCCAGGTATCTTTAGGTTTATATAGTGGGGTGGTGGTGGCCTAGTGGGTAGGATACTTGCCTCTTATTGGTCTGAATCCTACCTTCAGCATAAAACCACTGGGCCATAAAACCCTTAACCCCAAGTTGCGCCAGAGAGACTGTCCCCTGTAGTTAGTGAATGGAAGTCGCTTTGGATGAAGGCGTCTGCTAAATGCTGTGTATGTTTATTTTTTGACATATTTTTAGTAGCCTTTCTCTTTTTTCAGACACCCAATGTCCAAATTCTTCACCACACTGTTTCCTCAGACCATCGTTCTGAGTCCAGGAACATCTTTTTCACTACCGGTGACTTTCCGTCCCCTGCAGAAGGTATGCCTTTTTCCAGCTTCTGTTATGACACATGGATTTATATACATTTTATAGACTAGGAGATTACATAAGGGCCATGGCAATGTGACACATTTGAACGTATTTTCCATGAATTACTGAAGGCTGTTCCTTTGCCCCTCCTTTGTAGTGTGAGTATGTAGACAGTATAGAGTTCAAGTGTAGGGACGGGACATTCCAAGTATCACTCCATGCAGTGACACTGCATCATGCTCTGGAGCTACCCGACTCAGTGCAGCTGCCTCCGTGTGCTGTTCAACACAGCTCATGTACAAGCTTCCTCCTCCGCAATGCCAGGTATGGAAGCTTCAGCTGGCATTTGGTTGTGAAAGTGATCCTCAGAAGTTAATAGACAACTGTGTTAAGAACCCTTACTTTGTGAAATAGAGTGTGTGTCCCTGTAAAAATAATGCAGAATCAAATTATTTCACTGTTGTTTTTTTCTAGTAAGTTGCAGACTGCTTTCCAGTGGATGGTGGAGCTACCATTTGAGCTCTCACCAGTGAGTGGCATTCTGGAGCCAGGAGATAAGTGTAAGATCACTGTTACTTTCAAGCCACAGCAAGCATTAGTGTACCAGAAAGAAGCCTCCTGTGCTTTTGGGGACAACGACGAGAGCAACTGCACCATGTTACTCCGAGGACTGTGTGAGTTCACTGAGCTTGTTAAACTTAAATTTTTGCACCTATTATTTATAGTGAGTTGACAGTTTGCTACATTTACCACATGCTTACACTCACATTTTGGGGTACATTTAACTATTGCAGATACATAATAAAATAGGCCAACTAATAACTATAGGCCAACTGTTCCTATGTACAATTTGTGAACAAACTCGTCGCTGGCAAAGTTGGTTGTCACCAGGATCACTGTTAAGTCTTCTTTTAGTCTAGGAGTGTTCAGCTCCAGTTCTGAAGAACCGCACACTGTATGGTAATTGCTTTACTCAAACAGGCTGGTATTTTAACAGATTGTGGGCAAGAAAGTAGGTATCGTTCACAGTATACAAGTAATTGCTGCTTAGTCATTTGTGATTTGTCTGTTTTTTACAGCCAAGTACCCTCACATGCAGATCATCTCCTCCGGCCAGGAAGAAGGCTGTGGACTTCTTGAGTTTGGCAGTGTAGCGGTCGGGAGCTCTGTGGAAAAACAATTTGAGATCTACAACCCCACTTCAGTAAGTTACTGTGATGGGAATGTATAATGTTTCCGTATGTGCACCTATGTAACTCCATGTTATATGCCACTGTCAGGTAAGCACCTCCTTCTCACTGACTCGCATGCAGAGGCCTGCTCTGATGGAGTCTGTGTTCCAGTGTGATTTACATGAAGGTAACGTGGCACCGCACTCAGGACTGAAAGTGCCTGTGTACTTCACACCACTCACAGTGGACAGCACCAGTGTGGACTACTTCAGTCTCACCTGTCCTGGTGCTGTCAGTAGCAATCTGCTCAAAGTCACGGGTTCATGCATAGGTAAGTTACATAAAGAGAGCCCCTCCAATAACTTAGAATCAGGATAAATCACTGATACCTACTGCATTAAAGCATTCTCCTGTCTAAATCCTTCTGTTCTCTGTATTTGTTTAATTGTTTGAAAGAACCTGAGTGTATTGATTTCCATGTTGCCTTCAGGTCCAGTGGTTTCTTTGAGTTCCTCTGTGGTGGATTTTGGCTGTGTGGAAGAAGGAGGAGAAGCCATGCGTATTATTCACGTCATCAACTCTTCCACTGTACTTGCTCATTACCAGTTCGACATGGATATTGACAGCCATAGTGTCTTCAGTCTTGACCAGCCAAGAGGCTTTGTGCCAGCCAATAGCAGTCTCACTTTGCATCTAAGGTTCCGTCCTTATCATCCAATAGCCTATCACAAGAGACAAGCCTGCCTTATACTTCATAGGGTATGTCAGTGTGATATAGTTGGCAAAAACTGAAATATAATTCTGCATTTCCTAGACCTTTCTTTTATTGTCTGTTGTTTCTCTGTTAAATGTTACTTTAATCAAGCTCTCTGTATATTGAGAATTTTGGTTTCTCTTCCCCTTGTGTGTTAAATATGGGTTTATTTACTAACTCTTTTATTTCAGTATTTATTTTTTTTCTCTCTATTTTATGTAATTGTACATATAGCCTATACACTTTAGAATCATTATATAATACAGACTACAATTACAATTACATATAATCATTGTTTTGATAAATGATTATGTGGCTTTTTGAAGGAGCCCCTTTTTGTGGACTTGATTGGCACCTGTCACTCAGAACAGCTGAAGCCAGCCATCTTACATCCCAGACACCTACATGTGTACGAACTGAACCTGCTCCGTGGCCTCACCTGCTATCCTCCTGATATACTTAGTGCGATGGTGGCAGAACTGAAACTGCAGCTGGATGAAAGTGGGGCTTTAACACTTCAAGAGGTGTGTGTGTGTGTGTGTGTGTGTGTGTGTGTGTGTGTGTGTGTGTGTGTGAGTGCTTGTGTGTGATCATTTAGATCTTGAAAAAGTAAACTGTCTTAACTGTCCTAATTTTGTGGGTATTTCCAAAAAACACCCAGTTAGTACAAAAAAGCAACCGAGACAATTAAAGCAAAACATATAATCGCTTAAATGTGGCTTTTTGCTTTTTAGGACCCGTCTGAGAATGCTCTGTCCAGATCCCCGCTCTTCCAGCGAAATGCAAAGGAAGAGTATTTCCGCTGCAGCTCTGCAGACTCCGATGAGAGCGGAGATCCTCATTGTTTCCCTCCCCCCCATGTTACAGTGCAACCCTCTGAACTGCTTTTCTACGCCGGGCCAGCATCTCGATCAGTCGCCATCACCAACCATACTAAAGGCAAACTCAGTCTGCTGTGGACCCCTGCAAACGACTCCCCTTTCTCCATAACGCCTCTCACCTGTGACTTAAGCCCATTAAAGTCCACCTCTTTCAGGGTGACATACACTCCCAAAAAGCAAAATGTCTTCAGTGCTGCACAGCTTGAGTGTTTTGCTCTCTACAAGGTATAAAACTGGGCTGAGTTTAGTCCCTCTAGTCATACATGTCTTAATACAAATGTGTGTGTGTGTGTGTGTGTGTGTGTGTCTGCAAACATTTGTACATAAGTGCCAGTTTAATATTTGTGAATGGATTGTCTGTGAATGTCATGTGGATGGCAGGTTCTGCGAGACCATCGTCAAACAGAAGACCACACTTTATGTCCTCCTTGGTGCCTCACAGTTAATGTAAGCGCTCATTCTTTCCAGCCTGGAAATGAGCACTTCATCCCACGCTTTGCTCTGCAGCACCCGCAAGTGGTGAGTCAACCAAATAAGCATTCTGTCAAAGCCACCCTGGTAGTGCTTTTATCACATGTACATATAAACATGGGCGCCAGGAGCATTTTTAATGTGTGGGGGACCCAGCGCTCTATGTCTGGGTTGATCTGGGAAGGGAAAGTGCGATGTCTTGGCTGCTGTAGGGGTAGGAGAAATTGGGGGGCGATGGAATAAATGTTCATATATAAATTTGAATTTGATTAAGTGTTTAATATTTAGATATATATACATATTAATGACATGGTATTTTTTCAGCTATACATGTTTCAGCTGGGTTTTTTGAGCAGCTTAGGAATGACTTCTGGCTCCACATTCCCTACACAAAAGCTTTTGTTACTTTCTACAATATTATATACTACTGTATAGAGATACCGTATATTTGCGTCATTAAATAAATCAGGCTATATTAAAACAGAACTTAGTAGCTTTGAGGTACATCTTTCTGTAAACTAACTGTTCTTTAAAAATCAAAAGAAAAAAATATGCATTAAATTGGCAAGTTGTGGGCAGCTTGGTGACACGCTCACAGCAAGACCTCCGAGCATCTTCTACACTGATGCATTCTCCTTATTGACCTGTTTTGTTTCATTTCTTCTCACCGTTTATGTTCTCCAGATGTTTCCAGCTTTGAGTCAAGTCTCCTACCGGACTGTTCTCCTGCAGAACACAGGAGACCTTCCCATTATTTTCAGACTGGACCCAGAGGAGTGCCCCACTGTATCTGTGCTGCCCACTAGTGGATTGATTCCACATGGCAGCCATCAGATTTTCACTCTCCGATCCACTCCAGCTGAAGACCACCCTGCCAGTTTACCACTGACACTGCAGCTAAACGCTAGCCCCAAACACACACAGGTATATTCAGAAGTGCAACCCTTTATGTGTCCCAGCCTATCCTAAACTTTCTCACATTTCCCATGTTGATTTATAATGTTGTGTGATGTCGTTTTTGGTCCCGCAGCATTTTCTGAGTTCTCCTCTGTTTGTAGAGGCTGAGTGTGGTGACAGTGGCTGAGCGGCTGCATGTGGTTCCAGAAGGTGATGGGACCCTGTTCTTCAGTCCTAGTGAAGTGGGCTCTAGCTCAAAGAGAAGTTTAAGGATCAGGAACTTTAGCCGAATACCGATTCACTTCCACTGGAGGGTACGTGGTTCAGATCAAAGAGCTCTCTCTGTACAACCAGACTCAGGCGTTTTGCAGCCCAATGAGTCCCAGGTGAGTAAGTTATTGTGTGTGCACCAAAGCATGTAATGGTCTCATGCCAACAGTTGTTTGTTCAATAATGAGTTTCCAGTGTAAGCACTTAGATATTCTGTTGGTGTGCAGGTTCAGACATGGTCCTTCACTCCACTGGAAGAGAAAATGCATGATATGAAGGCTACTCTTACCTTCTGGCCTGTCCAGACACCAGACTGCAACAAGTCCAGCCTGTCCCTAAAGATTATTGGACTGGCCTCCAAAGGTTCAATTCAGGTGTATATCAGTTATTACTGTTATTTTGCTGTTATTATAGGGTCAAAATTAACGAAACAAAAGAAGAGGATTTAAGGGCATACACACATTAGTCCCAGATTTGAATACGTTTGTGTATTCACTTCCATAACTTTATAGTAATTGTCATAAATTAAAAGTAACTGCCAGAGTTCACGTGTTGGGTGTTATGGGTGTTATTTGTGTTTGTGAATATGTCCATGTGCAATCAGTTTGTAAGCTGTGAACTCAGATGTGCATATATGTGTGTCTGATCTTCAGTGGTTGTGATTCCAGGCAGGCTGCTCGGTTATAGAACTGGGCGAGGTGTTGGTTGGAAGCTGTAAATCATTTGAACTTCCTCTGCTGAACAGCAGCCCCAGTGCTGTTAGCTTCTCTCTGACTGTGCTTCAAAGTATCACCGCCCTGCATTCCTCTGAGGACACCCTCAAAGATCCTGTTGGTAGGAGACAGTTGTAAATGATAGTTATGGGAATCGAAAAAGGGCAATAGGAGGAGTCTCAGTCAATAAAAGAACAAGTATTTATTTTTGTTAATGGTTTTCCATTATGTTGGACATGCTATCTGTGGTACATAACGGTGCCACTTCTCTTTTTTGCAGTTCTGGAGATGGACAATATGAAGGGTGCTATTCCAGCTCTCTGCAAGCTGCTGATCCATGCCACAGTAAAACCGACTCGCAGAGCCCGATACTGCTGGATCATCTCTTACCAGAGCCTACATGCCTCTGGTACTGCACAGGAATGAGCTTTTATCCCCATACAGTACTGTGCAAAGGTCTTAAATGCCTAAATTTGTTCAGTATTTATCTTTGCACTAACTGTGTTTTCAAAAAAGTGGCTGATCTCTTATGAGCTACAAAATACTGGGCTTCCTCAATGAGAGGTTTGGGAATAGTTAAACAATGCTTTACATTTTTATTGTATTTATTGTAATATTAGTATTTTTTTCTGGACAAATAAATGCTTATGGCTTTTTCAGGTGCCTTTTGTTCAGTGCGCATCAATGATGCTCTATCACTGTAGAGAGCCCAATTCCAGTGCTCTACAGACCAGTGCTGGGTCTATGCTGATGTATGACACTGGGCATTGTGATTTAGGCTCATGTAAGGCTGCCTCAAACCCTGCCTCATTCTATTGTACCTGTAACATTTCTGTCACTGCTTGCCCCTTCTTTCTCTCTGATTCCCAGGCCTGATGGTGGGGGAGCCCTGCCCTCTGTGCCAGGTCCAGGCAGAAGGAGTGTATCCCTCCCTCCAGGTGACAGATATCCGTAGTAGTGGTAGTCTGGAGACACTGAGTAAGCTGCAACTCTGGGGGCTCTTTTCTCTAGATTCACTCAATGCGTACCTGCAATGTGACCCCAGACCTCCTGAGCTCACCTACAGGGCACCCACAAGACACAGGTAATCCTATTCAGGAGCTGCCTGAAACCAGACTGCAGATGTTCTCCAACTTTGTTTTTTAAAGCCATTTTCTTTTCATTGTATTGCATAATAGAAACTAGTAAAAATATGCATTTTTGTAAACCTGGTTTCTCTAAATGTGTTTTTACAGCCTGAGTCGTTGTCCACCTGTCTTCACCTCCAGCATATTGGATTTTAACTTTAGTGCTGCTCCTCTGGGTGCAGACCCTACCAACTTCCTGGTTATGTTTGAGAACACTGGAAGCATCCCTGTAGAGTGGTGGGTACTACCACGCACTCCCTGCTGCCGATTGATCTGGAAACTGTAAATAATTTTTAAAATATTTTTGTTGTGAGCAGAAGATTAAGCCCTTCCGGGTTCCCTGCTAGGTCGTTTCTGTTCCCAGAGGACCAACAGATCGAGTTAGAGTACTGGGCTGAGAGCGGAGAGTTTACCCAGACTGAGCTTCACCAAATGAAGGTGCAGGAGAACAGATTGTTTTCCATCTCGCCACGCACTGGCAATCTGCAGCCTGGCCAGCAGAGGGCAGTGCAGTTTACTTACAGGTTAGACAGGCATACCAAACATGTTACTGTTTCACCATTTAGACACCAGTGTCTTATTAGTGATACACTGAAACTAAATATTCTTCTCTTTCTCAGGCATAACTTTGCTGGAACATATCGACTTCCTGTGCTGCTGAAAGTCTCTCATGGCAGAGAGATTTTGGTAAGACAAAAATAATCGCTTGGTGCAAATTTACGTTCCATCGTGTATATTATTCGTAATTACTTTTTTCTGTCCAGCTGAATTTCATAGGTGTCACAGTGGAGAGAGATAGACGCTATATTCACTTCCCCTCCACTCGACATGTGTTTGCTCCTGTGGCTATTGGAGGATTTCACCCACCTAAACAGGTTTGGGTCCTTCTTCCTCATGCTGTTTCCGCTGTCACTCCTGTCCTTCTCAAGCCTTATTCATGTCAGAATGCAGCAAAAAGCCCAGGAATGCTGCATTTAAGGGTGAAGAAGTACAACATAGTTCAGAACATAAAAGAAGAGATACAGAATTATTACTGTTTTTGTTGTTTTGGGATTTTTTTTTCATTTGCCGTTAATTCTAGCTGTTTGTGCTTGTGTGTGTAGGTGTATGAGCTGTATAATGGAGGAGCTCTCCCTTTAAAGTACTATTTGGACACATCTCCTCTAGAGCAGCTGCTAGAAGAAAACTTCAACCACCCTGTCTTGGAGTGCCTGAACCCAGTTGGAGAATTGCAGCCTGGGCACACAGCCATGCTGGAGTGGGTCTTCTCTCCCCTAGAGGCCAAAATATACAGTGTTAGTCCTTCTTTTTTAGTTTGTGTCTTTTCCAATGGTATAATGGAAGTGATAGTGTTCTGTTGTGGGTTCTAGAAGAAGGTGCTGAACCATTCACGATTTTTTTTTCAGCTAAATGCTGTAAATGTATTGTGTAAACGTTTTTGTAAAATCTTCATTTGTCATTCTTGAACACGCTACAGCACACAGTGTGAACAGCAGGATTTTGTTCTCTGTCTCATTCACCAAGTGAAGCAGTGGGCAGCCAGGAACACAGTGTCTGGGGGTGTTCCTTGCACAGGGGTACCTCAGTGCAGTCCTGGGATTTGCGCCAGCTCCCTAATCACGAGGCCACCAGCTGCACCACTTTAGTCTGATTACTGTGTTTGTAAACAAGAATATTAAAGGCAAAAAATAGAACCCAAAAATACATAGAAATGTTCTCTGTCACGGTGAACCTGTGTGTTTTCAGGTGGACATGCCTATACACGTGCTAGAAGGAGACAGCACACTGTTGACGTTTGAGGGGTGTGGCTTTGACGAGAGAGACTCTGTGCCTTTTCATCTGAATGATGGACATCCTACTGTGCCTTGCACCCAAAAACTACCCTTACCTGGGCAGGTAAAACCAAAACTGTAGCAAAATGAAATGTAGCTCTACAAATATGTACAGCATTGCAGTTTATGTGAGACAGCTTTATGCTGCATGCTTAGTTTTAAAACTTTTATTACACCTATGCTAATAAATTGCTTACTTGTATTTGTTGCCCTTTTCCTTTCTGCAATTCTTTGTAGAACTAAAGATAGGTTTCTTCCACTTCTGTGTTTATAGGTGGTCTTCCTGTCAGAGGAGACAGTATCATTTGGTGATATTCCAGTTTGCTCTAGGAGCACACATATCTTGTTTTTGAGCAACGTCTCGCACACTGATAAAATACTGTACTCATGGAAGCTGAAAGAGCAAAAGCTCAAACAGGTGTGTACATTTATTTTTACTGATTATTTTAAGTCCTATAAGTTACAATTTGTTGTCATATCGTTACTGTGCCCTTTAATAATAATTTCAATAGAGGTTCTCCTGTAACGTAAACCAGGATTTAAATAAATTACGACGATGATGATGGTGAAAACCTTGCAACTTGAAAGATAAATTGTCCAATAGATTATTTAAAGCTGAGGGTTGGATTTGATGAGGGGTGTGAATTGATGTCACATGCTGCGACGCAAAGTGATCATCTGAACACCTGCAAACAGGGGGCATAGCTCACAGTCCTGGTCCAAGTAATCGTTCAAATAGATTCTTAAAATAATGTTTCTTAAAAGTTTCATGTGCCCATGTTTGAGGTACAATGACTGTAAACTGTAGAGACATGACTTCTGCCTTGATGTTAACAGAAAATTGTGACTCCGAAAATGATGCAGCTGGCTCTCCAAAAAAAAACAGCAAAGTACAGATTTAAAATGCACACCTTACAATAACAGACCTTATGCACATTTTCCCTTTATTTTATTAAATTACATTTCGGAAGGTAAGTTAAGGCAATGAAAGACTTTACTGGTGAGTCTATATATATATATATTAGGGCTGTCAGTAGATTAAAATATTTAATCGTGATTAATCTCATGTTTGCTGTAGTTAACTCGCGATTAATCGCAC
>JBBPDC010000002.1:17765090-17784944 GCA_037974485.1 Hemigrammopetersius urotaenia | reverse complement strand
CAACCCCCCCCACTAACTATTTCCTTCAGCTGCTCCCCTGAGAACTCCCTCCACTTGACGGAACACTTCAGAGTTAGCTCTGTCTCTCTCTGTCCATCCTTCTTACGTCTTCACTGCTGTTTAAAGGCTCTGTGCTTTGTTTTATGTCTCTTCTGTCATGACAGAAACACTAGGGGAACTCCACTGGCAAGTCGGAACATGCTCAGTTGGGTTTGAGCCAGCTGAATGTTCGAGCATAAATGAATTCAGTAAGATTGTCTGATTTTAATATATTCCAACTCTGCTCTTTGTCCAGAGACCAGCTTTACAACTGATGTATGGAAAGGCTGATAAAGTTTGAAGGATCCTTTATACAGAACAGACTAGATCATTAGCCCATTTAAGGCCAAAGCCTTATTCTCTATTGTTCTAACCGCCATTGGATTGTCTTCCCTCTGCATGGGAAAAGCATAAAGCAAATAAATACAGCCTGAGGCCAAATTTCCCCTCAACTACAAAAACACGAGCATAAACAGTGGTTAGCCTCCTTTTTAAGGACACAAGAAAGACCGCAAGCTAAGAACGGCGTATTACTCTCATTTCACCAGGTCCTTTATCGAGCTCAAATGTACGTTTCTTT
This sequence comes from Hemigrammopetersius urotaenia, assembly GCA_037974485.1. Classification (NCBI taxonomy): domain Eukaryota; kingdom Metazoa; phylum Chordata; class Actinopteri; order Characiformes; family Alestidae; genus Hemigrammopetersius; species Hemigrammopetersius urotaenia. Next base: position 17,784,325 of record JBBPDC010000002.1, on the reverse strand, counting down.
GCCAGTTGTGATCAGGCCGAGATTACGCTGTAAATCGGATGGGTTTGTTTATACAGGGCAGGAAATGCTCCAGCAAATGAAGTGGGGCAGGAAGTCCCCCTGCGCCTTTGATATAGCAGATTCCCTGCGGAGCGTTCTCAGCACTTTGGAACCCCAGTGAGTAATTGAAGCAGGCTTATCTGAGTGGGGTTGTACACTGGCTCTTGAAGTCGGTGGGGTAAACTTGGATGCACTAAAGAATGTCCATCAGGCCTCAGGGAGAGGATCTCAGACAGGCCACCCTGACATTATCGTCAGCCTTAGAGCAGATTTGCATGTCAGAATGTAACTGATGCTGCACAGCTTACTCCCCCAGCACCGCCATGCAGCTCTCTCTCCAGTGTTTATAACAGACCAGTGATTAGTGATACAGCAGGCACACTCTCACCAGCTGATCTGAGCACAGGTCACTACAGATCAGAGATGAATGCGCTGCATGCTGTCACTGTCATAACAAAACTGCATATCTAAAACAGCAACTTTTATTATTAGAATACATTCATTAAACGAGATTGTATATCCCGGTGATTCTGAACCACTGCTATTGATGAAAATCATGAAAACCTAACCAAAGGGAAAGGCAACCTTGCAATTTCAAATGAATTTTTAAGTATGAGCACCGAAAAAGACAAGGCGAAGGGAGGAAATGGGATGAATGTGGATGAAATGAAAGAGAAACAGAATGGAAAGCATCGTTTTGAAGAACACTGCACACAATAAACACACGATCAAATGTTTATCTTGATGTTTGTGGACTCTATCGTTTTCTAAAGGCCATCGTTCTTGATGCTCCAATCCATTTAGAAATGATATAAACTCTTGCAACAAATGCCACCACACACATGAACTCGTTTAGTTTTCCATGCCCCAATGACTGCCACCCTCAGTCCAGACCACCACTGTTATTCACAAGCACACACACGGTTATGGAAGTCTGCTGTACCACAGCATGTGTTTTCTGTCTTCAGTGCAGACCAAGGACCAGCGCTGAGAGCCTGTGTTTGGGGAGATGTGCAGGAATGTTTTTTAAACCTCATAACTGAGTTTATCTGTGATACACTTTGTACTGATTTATCTATTTGTTATGAGGATAAGAGATTTCATGGTTTTAATTTAAATATTATATTTAAACGGACCGCAGCTAAATAGATCCCTAAATAAATGGTCAGTTTCGTCAAAAAAGTCTGTTTCTTGAATGCCCAGGTCCTCAGAGGACCGTATGCTCTAGCAGAAATGTGATTCAGGGATTCAGGGCCCTTTAATAACTTATTAAAGGTTTAAAATGCTCAAATTGAATCTTAAAGTGAGTGTGTTGTCTGTAACTATGACAACACTGTTTTCCTGACAACATATTGTTGACCTTTCCAATGAACTTACTGTCAAGGGAAGTGAAAATTTCCTCCACAGCTGTGTGTGTGTGTGTGTGTGTGTGTGTGTGTGTGTGTGTGTGTGTGTGTGTGTGTGTGTGTGTGTGTGTGTGTGTTATTTTGCAGAATCTTTTAAAAGCTGCCCGATGACACAGATGTTACTCTATATCACTTTGCACGACATGATGACCGTGTCACAATAACACATCGCTCTGGGTGGTAACCGAGAGACGCCCCCCTCTTCAGTCAGTAGTGAAATATATTTAAAAACACTTTAAAGAATGCATGCACACTTCAGGGAGGTAAACTATAATGTGCTTGTCTCAGCAGAGATGCAGTACAGTAGCGTTCCACATTAAAGAGAAAGACAGTTTATATAGGGTTTATTACGCAGGCAGGCTGGTAGGTGGCCGTCGTTAAAGGGGTAGGTCTCTCGCTCACTCACATACATATGTGTACTGAGCATCGAAATATTCATACAAAGATCTTACAACAAACTAGACACGTAACAATCAAGTGCATAAAGATGTACAAACTGCAAATAAGAAAACACATGAATTATTTGCCACTGGGGCAAGTACAGGAACAGTAATCATAAACTCTTAAAAACTCATAAAAGAAATCTCTCAATGAAAATTTACATAGAAATGTACACAATTTCTATCCAGTTTTATTGCTCACATCCGGTTTTAGTGTCCCAAACTGCACTGACAAATCTGTGCCACCTGATTTGAGCAGGTTGAGAGAATTTTAGAGGATGTACTTGTAGAAATACGGGCTTCTGGGATTCCATTAGCATTATAACATGATCCTCACACTTTAAATCTGGACTCCAAACATCAGGGCATGTGACCGATGTGACCGATTTAATCATGGATGAATGAGTTTTACCAGCTCACAGCTTACTTCACATACAAACAGCCGTTAACAGTACGCTGCAAATGAGGTGTGGCACCAAATGTTGCTAGATTTTTCCAAACGACTGGCTTGCCTTTAAGGGCTTGGAAACAACCAGAGATCCTTTTTTATCCACCAACATCTACATCAGATATCTTTCACTGTCTGGATATAGTACAAATGAAATGATCCAAACCAGTTCGTGATCTTAAACACACAACTGCCGGTGACCCTCTCTGTCCTCAGTCTGCCTGTCTACTCATCAGTTCATGCCTCAGCACTAATAGTGTCTTGGTAGGGGTCAGCAGTGCTGGAAAAACAGGGCTGTGTGAATGTTTGGATGGAGGCTGGGAACCCCCAGATTGATTGCCCCGTTTTCCAGAAACTGCATTTTTGTAGAAGCATAAAGCTGTGCCCCGGTGTGACTGCAAACATTTCTGAAAACCAAAGATATTGCTCATGGAAAGCCAGCAGAACTGACGGGCTGTGACTGGGCATTTATTGTGCTCTGAGTAGCTGCTGTTTTAGGGTTGCCTCAGCAGCACAAAGCACAGATGCCCAGACTGTAACACCTGGGATTAATGAATGAGAAATGGTTTATTTATTTATTTATTTATTTAAAATTCACATAGATTAAAGCTTGTTTAAAAAGATTGCTTTCCGTACATTAAGGACAGAATCATCAGTGTGACACACACACGGCCGCAGACGCTACAACACTTAGGACAAGAGCATCTCCCAGCACAGTTTTCCTGCTCACAGGTTTTAGGCGTTCAGATGCTGTTCATCCTCCTCGCCGCCAGGGGAGCTAGTGATCCTGAGTAAGTCCTGTCTCAATTTAAGGACTGATTTTATAAGAGGACTTTGTGAAATACTACCTTCTTAACAGATTACTGTGTGTCTGCAGTAAAAAAATGTGCTTATGTAGCATAAATCTTCTGTGAAAAAAGACCTGATGATCACAGAACTAAATCAGCTTCTCTAACGGTAACCATTCCGCACCAGTGTCTGTTAAATTCCTATACAAACATTCTCATTCTTTGGTATTGATGAGGTAATTGGATCAGATCGTATTTACTGCTGTAATCAACACTCTCCTCTTGCAGTGTGACCAGCAATACACTACTAGAAATATGTTAGAGGTAATTATTGCCATTTTGTTTGAGAGTGAACAAGAGATTTGTTTTCTTGAATTGTTCTGTAAACACTGTATTGTGTTTGTCTTATTTCGATGTTTTGTCGTTTCCTTTAAAATCGTTCTTTAAAGAACAGTATTTTGATTTGGAAATATTGTAAGCAGTTCTTAAAAACTAAGGCGAAGCTGTTCGGTTCAGTACTTCAGTAACGATAGCTACACTTCATAACCAACCCCTGGTGCCGCGTTAAATGTTTAAACCATTTCTGGATCATTTAAACACAGATTCTGGGGTTCCTCACCATGATGTGCACAAACCATTTCACAGGTTCCAGGTTTGTAAGTCTACACTCATGGACTTGAAGGGATAAGCCCTTTAAAACCTCCCCTCCAACCGGAAGCAGAAGTACCGTAGATAATACCATCTGAGGGTCTTTCTGTGTCTAAAGGTTTCCACTCACAGCTTTTTTTACTCGCAGTATTACGACACAAGACCCGTTAGCCTCGATTGGTTCCAGTCATATCCTGGTATTCCTGACTCTGGCGGTGTGTGTCTGTATGAGTGTGTGGTGGATATATGCCTCAGTTTCACAAACACATTTTTATGTGGGTTTGGGGCATTCAGCCAGCTTTTGTAAAATGCATCTTACTCATCCTGCCATCACAGCGGTGAAGGAGTGAGCGGCGTGCGTTTTAAAACGTCTGGGAAACAACAACAAATGTAAAAAGTCTCCGCAGCGAATGCCAGGAAAGAACAAGCCTGCACCTTTCCTAAGGCACACTGAGACCACAAAGCTGAGCCAGAGATGCACTTTTTCTTCTCTGTGCAGCTTGTTTGCTGTATTTCATTTTGCTCAGCACAATGGGAGTAGTGTGGACGGCAGATAATGACCCATCCTCAGGCGGACGCAGTTCCGTGGACTTTCTTTATTACAGATTATTGAGGTTTGGGTTCCAACGGAGACTAGAAAGGAATCGATAAAATATAATGGCCTTTCTGAAAACAAAGTGATATTGAAATTTGAAATTGCTCTGAAAATGTTTCCCTGATACATTAAATACGTTCGTTGTTTCCGTTATGTGCTCCTTTACTGTGAGAATGGTTGTGTCCTGTTTGGGCCTTTGTATTGTACACAGAGGCAAAGCTCTGTATATTGTCAGGAATATAAAATACAATCCAGGAAAACTGAAAGGAAACAAATACTTGAAATGCATCATTTGTGTTCTCATGAGAGGGACACAAACAACAAACTTTCACAATACCTGTATAATTGAATTATGTTTCTTATAAAACACATACCGACCCTCTTCAAACTTCATTAACGCTCATTAAAGCTTATTAACTGTCTGATTAGTTGGGTGTGGTATGCTGAAATAGAGCAGACAAGTGCTGGGAACATTAGCTGTCTCTGAGTAACATTAAACAATGATTTAGTCTCAAACTGTGATGGAATAAATGAGAATAGTAGGTGTTTAGATGGTGAACAGTGTGTAATACCTCACTCCTATACTTGACTTTAATGGTTAAAATATTGTTTTAAGCACACGGAGACATGACTGGTTATCGCTGTATGTCAGCTGATATAGATGAGAGCATGGTTGGCCATCTGAACTACTCCTAGAGTGGGTGGGTGCTGGGGGCATTACAGAGATAGAGATCAGTACTTAAAGCCCCTCTACACATTGATAAGGGGTCCCCTTATCACCTCAGCAGGGGCTCTGCTGGATTAACTCTGGCTACAGTTGGACTGTTTTTCCTCTCCGCCCATTCTCCCTTCCCCAAACACATTTCTATTGTTGCAACACATCATCTCTGTGGTTTGACCGCTCCACCCCGGGAAAAAAAGTTGGGCAATTTTGGGGATACAAAGGAAGTTGTGTCATGTTTATGCTTTAGATGTACACTGTATTTCGCTGCATCAAAGAGAACTGGATTTATTGTTATTAGTGATCTTTTGGAGTTATCTATAATGTTCTTAGAACACAGCACAGCTTTCTCTGAAGCATGCCTTTCTGAAACGTGGAATTTCCATAAAGCTGCATTAGTTATATCTCCAATGATTTGTTTATGAAGCGTTAGCGTTTTCAAGGCCACGGAGCAAAGTTCACTGCTTTGGAGCAGCGTTGCCCATGTGCCCTCAGAAGAGCGTGCATTACTGGACACTTTCATGCCTTCCTCACTCAGTCTCTCCCGTTAGTGAGTCCACAATAGTCAGACCGCAAATGAAAAAGAACTGCAGTGACTCAACACTTTCATGCTGGCCGCTACACACTCACATCCCTGGAATTCTCTCTGTCTGTTTTGGTGCAACCATGGTTACCATCCCTCCCCCAGCCGAAACAGTCATCATATGGAAACTGAAAAACTGAAAAAGGAATATTGGCCACCAGAAAGGATTGTCATACTGTCAGAGCTGCTAATATGAACCTCAGTCAACATTTTGATTACTGTAGTTTGACATCCACTATGACCCACTATTTTCACATGATTACTCTCATGATGGACAGATAACAGAAAGGTTTTTTTCTCATTCCACTCCAGGATAGTCATTGTTCATATAAGAGTTCATTCCGAAGCCTGCTGGGTATGAAAAGGTACACGTTCTTTTTGTTCGCTGGTGAACCTTTCAACTGAGTGTTTCCGAATGGGCTTTTAAAGGAGCTTGAAAAGTTATTAGGGAGCCGAAAATAGTGCGTACACTGTGTGGCCTGGCATCGGTCAGTAACTGAGCGCATCTTAATAGAGCCTTCAGCAAACTGGGCAGAGGTTTGTACGCTGGTGCATCCTCTGGTCACCCACAGGATGTTCCAGAGTAAGAGAGAGATGTCTGTGGTTTAGACATCCTTGATATGCTGCAGATCTGGTGAACATCCATTAGTGATGCTCAGAGCTCCCCCACTTCTTGACCTCTCTTCTCTCCTACTTCTAGCTGTCTGTCTCTCTCCATCCTGCACACCCATTCAAACTGTCTACTGCCGACCAGATGCAGCTAAAACATACACACAACATTCTTATGATGTTTCATGTTCATCTTTAACTAAAATCAAATTCATGCTGGTTTCCTGAAGAGGCTTAAAGCTACTGTAATGATTCGAGGAGAGAAAATCACTTTGTATGGCGCGGGGACTCCATGGTTGTCTTGCAGGAGAAGATGGCTGCAGGACGGGTTTGTGCTGAGTTTGGACATTCAGTGCAGTCTGAGTTGATGGGGGTTGCAGCTGTACGCGGCTCGCTCCTCTGGGAGGATGATGTCATAGTCTGGAGGAGAGATGTAGAGATTACATTGGGCTTAAACTAACAGTTGCTCACTTCTCTGCACTGCATTCATTGTCAGTGAACTTACGTGCATACGGCTTAGTTAAACTTCCTTCTTCAGTTTACAACGAACATCTTAAAAATACACATTCCCACATCGTTCCTAGCTGCAGCTTATGTGTTTAGGAAAAGTATTCCATTGTTAAAAGACTTGTACAGTCTGAGAGCTTTTAAAAAAGCCCCGACACGTCAGTTTCTGAGAGTGATTCACACGTTTAGGGACCCAAAGGTAGTAACCTGCTGGTATCAGGCATAAAAAAGCTCTTCCTTGCACCTTTGTTTTTGAAGTGTACTTAGTTTTTCTCAAATATGGAAAGATTTCAAGCCTGTTATGGAGGAAAAAACACAGGTGATAAAGTGACCCACAGTACATCTGAGCACAAGGCAGTTATCTGCTAAAATGAGTTCAGTCTTCCACTGTCTCTTCCTCTACCTCCCTGACTATGCTCTCTAATGTGGATCCTTCAGCCTTTTCTTTCCTCCTGCCACTAAACTTCCCCTACAGGAATGCGCTAATGAGATTTTATGCCACCCACTTCCTGTGGAGATTTAAACACCAGACCTGGCGACTGAGAAAAGTTCTGAGATTGAACCCGTCACTTGGACTAAACCACTGCAGTTCAGGCAAAGCAAAACTGATTCATTAAGCGGATGTGTATGTGGTTGGGAGCGCAGTCTGAATCATCACAGAACTGACTAGATTTGCTGAGAGAAAAGGGTCAATTCTATGTTGTTTTAGTTAAAAGCAAATATTTGTTTCATTAAAAGCAGCGTGACGTTCAAAATCCCTCTAAACATCCAGAACTGAAAGAAGGGCGTCTTGTGTATTAGCACCTAAATGAATTAACCCCCCCCCCCCTCATTTCAACTCCCCTGGGGAAGGGTGTAGGAAAATGAGCAGACGGAAGGATGGGCCTTTGGGGGGGGGGGGGGGCTGGTGGGTGACATCTGAGCTAACTCCTGACTCAAACTCCAGCAGCTGGCCCAGAGACTGAGGGTCTCTGAATCATGAGTGTTCTCCATGTGATGTCATCGTTATCATGAAGAGACTGGCAGTGTTTGTGATGTGCGTCTCAACCTCAAGAATATGACAGGCCCTTTAACACGCTAAACCTTTCTGTGTCATTTTAATTAAATGCAAGGCAAACCTTTCAGCGCAGTAATTCCCAGTGAGAGAGACAGAGCAGCTCACTTTTGAAATGAAAGGGTGCTGATGTCAGGACTGTGCTCTACTAGATGCCCCAGCAGACAGACCCAGCAGATAAGGGACACACACATGCAGGCAAACCCACACATGCAGGCAAAATGCACCTAGACATAAGGCCTTCGTCCAGGTGGTCTGCCAATGACAAGCTTTTACGTGTTTTAAGCTTAAATACAAAAAGGCTGTTCTTTATTCCTCATTTGTATTGTTTTTCACAATTTCCTTCATATCAACTAACATTTTCTTTTCCACGAAAGTGCATGTTGGATTTTCCCACATGCAAATCTTTTGTTTGCTTGTGTTTCTAGGATTTGTCTGTCTCCCCGTGACTCCCTCCCTTAGGGGGTGATGGTTACCTCAGTTTGACTTTATCTAGCCACTTAGCAGAGCAGGGAGATACAGTTTCAGCTCTTGGTTTGGTTAATTGCTTTCAGATGGGTATAAAGGACAGAGGCCTAGAGCCCTCAGGGATCAGCCTATCTCTAACACAGCTAAACATCACTCACTGCAGGTCTACCTGCAGTGTATTCACCATTAGACTATATGAATTGAGCGATATACTTTAAAAAGTGGGTGTGGCTGAGTACTGAATACTGAATACATCTCAAATGTATTCAAAGTGTGTAAAGTGTCCATTCTGTCAGACGTGGATACACCACAGCACACAGTGTGAACAGCACAAAATAGTTCTCTGCATTGAACCCATTCACCAAGTGAAGCAGCTAGAAACGCAGCCCCTGGGGAGCAGTGTGTGGGGACGGTACCTTGCTTAAGTTTACTTCCATTGTGCTACTAGTGGTCTTGGGGCTCAAACCCATGCTACTTCTTAAATATAACACATTCAGAGTGTTATGGGGTGGGTTTTATGGAGTGGATCAGCAGTATATCATTCAGCATATATCTTGACAAGGCACCCATGAAATGTATTCACTTAAGTCACATTGTTCCTTACTGTAACTGGTTAAGCCTTTCTCAGAAGAGAGGATTTGTACGTAAATGCTATAGGCGACCCTCAAAAAAGCAGTAAAAAGTTTAGCATCCAACATATTCTTGTGAGCTGATAAAAGCCTCCTAAACGTTAATTAATTACAACCGTACACTTTATTTGTATAGCACCTTTCAGACAACTCAAAGTGTTTTAACAAATGACAGAAAAATAAAAAGATAATAAAATGTAATGTGTGGAAAATAGGATAATTTTCTTTTCTTTTTTTTTTTTGTTGTTAAGTTGCAACATCTTAAAAAGGTTTGGTTATATTTTGAGGGCTGGTGAGTAACTGTTGGCTCCTCCCACAGAATGCAGAGCTCAAGCAAAAGCTGTGCCAGCCCTGGCCCTTGGGTGAAAGAGGGCGTGGCCTGAGTAAGAGGAGAAGAGTGGTGGTGAGTTGGAGGAGTTCAGAGACTCTGCAGCTCCAACTTCGGCAGCAGATCCCTCTGTGTCCTCAGTCTCTCCCACAGCCAAGGAAGAGGCTTTTCTCGCTGCTGTGGAGGTTTTCTTTCATCTGTACCCGTGAATATGAGCGGGGGGCGTGTGGCCGCGGTGCTGGCCGTGGCTCTGCTGGCGGTGAGCGAGGTGAGCTCTATGCCCAAAACCGCGGAGAAAAGGAGGAGGCAAGCCCAGGAGCACTCTGGTTCCTTCGTGTCTCAAGGTGGGTTAACCTGTGCCCCCCGTCTCTTTCTCATATTCAGAGCTGTTGGCTTACTTTTCATTCACTTAACCAGCAAGGTGTTCAGCTGTTAACTGGTTCCATTCAGTCTGGAGACTCCTTTGTACCCACTGGGTTTTTAAAAAAAAAAAGGCAATACTTCTTTACTTTTGAGTAAATTTTCTGTTGCATGTTGCTGACTGCACCTGGACTGTTTTGAAGCCTTTCATCATTTTTACCATTTTGTAATTTTGTTTCATTAAGTTTTAGACAAAAAGATTTTAAATAGAGAAGAATGTAACCGAATGTAACCTTAATCTATCAACATTAACAAGTTTGTTTGAGTGGTTTTATAAGAGTAGTTTGTTTTTTGCTCGATAATTATATATTTGTTGTTTAGTTACTCTTTAGTGACTGCTGCTGGGTGTAAGTCATAGCTTATGAGTGAAGAAAAGGAATAAGATATGGCTTTTTCTTGCTGTGTCCTCCACAGATGGCTGTGTAGAATATGGGCAGTTTTATGGAGTGGGTCAGCAGTGGGAGCGCACATATCTGGGCAGCGTACTACTCTGCACTTGTCGCGGAGTGGCTGGAATTAAGTGTAAAACTAAACCTGAGGGTGAGTTCAGTTTTCCTCAGCAGCTTGCTGAGCTCAGATTTACTGAGGAAAATGGCTTGTGTTGGGCTTTCATAAAGCATCTCTGAAATATGAATATGAAAACGTTGTTCATGTCTAACACAGCCGAGGAGACCTGCTATGATAAAGTGAACGCTCGCTCATATCGGGTGGGAGAGACCTATGAGAGGCCAAAGGACGGGATGATCTGGGACTGCACATGCATTGGCTCTGGCAAAGGGAAAATCAGCTGCACTATTGCGAGTGGGTACACTGAAAGTTTCTTGTAATACTAAACAGAATACAGAAGTTTGGTTCCAGTGCAGTTTATTCACTTGCTTTTATTCCTTTGTAGACCGCTGTCATGAAGGCGGTAACTCTTATAAGATTGGAGACACTTGGAGGAGGCCCCATGACACCGGAGACTACATGCTGGAGTGTGTATGTTTGGGCAATGGGAAAGGAGAGTGGACCTGCAAACCTGTTGGTAAGAAACTGGAACACTGATGTTATGGAGACAGTAAAGCTTAAAGATGTGGCCATTTCAAGATTCCGATTCTCATCAAGAAGAATTATCAGTAAATAAAAATGTTATGAAACTTCTAGCTGAGTCTAAAACAAGGCTTAATATGGATCTCACAAACTGGCCTTCATCCTCTAACATTGAATTCATGTCCTCCTGTCTTTCACGCTCTGCCCATTAGCTGAGCGTTGCTATGACAATGCAGCTGGCACCTCTTACATGGTGGGTGAAACCTATGAGAAACCCTACCAGGGCTGGATGATCGTGGACTGCACTTGTCTGGGAGAAGGAAGTGGACGCATCACTTGCACATCTAGAAGTAAGGAAAATCTCTGCGGGGCCAAAATAGTTTAACAGTCCAATCCACACATACTTGTGCTCTCGGTCTCTGTCCAGCTGGATCTCACTTTAATTATTCCCTAAAAGCCATTACAGCGAAAACCCATTGGCATCACATCTGTGTTGTAGGAATTCTTCTAGCAGCTTAATGAAGAAGGGAAACCTTCAGCTCTCTAGCATATAATTTTAACTATGTGCTGGAAAATGTCTGCTCGTACTTTTGTTAATGAGCAGTAATGCACACTTTGCCGGCCTTCTTTGACTGGTGTTGACTGGTGTTGAATGTGTGTTTGGTGTTTTCAGACCGCTGTAATGACCAGGACACACGCACGTCTTACCGCATTGGGGATACATGGACTAAGACTGATGCTCGGGGAAACATCTTGCAGTGTTTGTGCACTGGTAATGGCAGAGGAGAGTGGAAATGTGAGAGACATGCCTCCTTACACACCACTGGTCTCGGTAAGAAAAGGAGTGAACACTAACAATAAAGTTGCTGGTTATTAGTTTGTGCGTTGTGTATTTCTCTGTAAAAGTAACTTGCTGCGCCGTAAACGTTTGTGTGTGGCATTCCGGAAACGATGAACTATAACTCCCTAAAGAATGTGTATATGGTGTTATTTATTTGACGGTTGTATTAACTATTGTATTAAAAGAATAATTAAAGCTACCAAATATGCATGACAACAAATGCACATATATCCCTGTATGTCCTCAGTAATGTTAGTCGTGTACTCGCGCTTGTTTTTGGCTCATCCAGGTACTGGTTCTCGAGTGATCACGAATGTGCAGCCGGCTGTGTTCCAGCCTGTGCCTCTCCCCGTGACCCCTGTTGAAGGTAGCTGTCTGACAGAGTCGGGTGTGTCATACACTGCCGGAATGCGCTGGATCAAGACTCAGGGCAGCAAACAGTTGCTGTGTACTTGCCTCGGCGGTGGCATCAGCTGTGAAGAGTGGGGTAAGTTTCTTCGCTTAATGAAACCAAACGCTTTGCTTTATGCTGGATACGGCGTTTATAATATAGTGCACACTTCAAACATGACTACGGTCCTCTAATTACGGATCAATGGAAAGGTCTGCTGTTTTTACACGTGCTCATCTTTCTGCTTTATAGCTGGTCATTCTCAGGTTTATGGGGGTAACACAAACGGCCAGCCTTGTGTGTTCCCATTTGTGTCGATGGGCAAGACCTTCTACTCCTGCACCTCAGAGGGACGCAGCGATGGGCAGCTCTGGTGCAGCACCACCTCCGACTTTGAAAAAGACCACAAGTACTCCTTCTGCACAGAAAAGAATGGTAAGAAACCTGAAGTCTTCGGTTTCTGAGATGTATCTACTGTGCTAAACACTCTCTGTGAGGAGTTTCCTCTTGATTCTCATTTTGTGGTCCATGATGTGTTTTACAGTTTTGGTCACAACCAGAGGAGGAAATTCTAATGGTGCCCTGTGCCACTTCCCTTACCTATATAATGGCCGGAACTACACAGACTGTACTGCTGATGGACGCAGAGATGGCATGAAGTGGTGTGGTACCACCTATAACTATGATGGAGAACAGAGGTTTGGCTTCTGTCCCATGGCTGGTTAGTGCTACTAACGTTTTATTCTGAGCTTTAAACAGAGACGGGAAATTCGACTTATTTTTACATTTTCTGCGTAACATAAAGATTGAGGTTTAACCGAAGGTCCATCAAAGTGTTGAGATGTGTAACTACTGAGAAATGTACAGTTACAACGAGGTATTTGCAGAGGTGGTATAGGGGTCATGTTGTCTACAATCCAAATATATAAACTATCATTCACGTCTTTGGTGGCCGCTGTACGGTAAAGCCCTGTACGACTTCACATCTTCATACACGAATCATGTTTTAGGCTAAACCTTTCCTTACAACAGCTTTAAAACTAAACTAAGGCATCAGGGAAAATATTCAGAACCATTTCATGTAGTAATTTTCCATGGGGCCTTAAACACGTCTGGTTAGGGCTGGGCGATTAATCGAAAAGTAATCGAAATCGACATTCAGGACCTATAATCGAGCAAATTTTTTTCCAGGTCGATTATTTCGATTACTGTCCCTTTAAAAACTAATCGAGGTTTTGATTTGAGGCGAAATCGCCCAGCCCTACGTCTGGTTCAAATCACCTCTGCTGTGTACAGTTTTAACACAGCGGGGTTCTCCAGAGCAGTGCTTTTCCCATCAAACTGCTCTGAAAGTTGTTTGCTTATATTTTAACTTCTTTTTAATTATGGGAAGAACAAACAGTATCTCCTTCTCACCCCTGGACCCACACAGAAATGGGACATTTTAACAGAGACTAATCATACAAACAGCGCAATGGACCTACGTTTCACCAGCTTTAACATAAATTCATCACACAATTTTTGTACCTCTGGTGACAAAATTAGTAAAGTATGGCCAGCACTAATACCAGGCGCTCTTGTGAGTTTCCACACCTTTTCTTAATTAACATAGTTAGAGATATGATGGCTACCATTATGTGTACTATCTTGCTCCCAATTCTTTGGGTCATAAAATGGAAGACCGAATAAGAGTTAAGAGGATGCCAGAGTGTAGAACAAAGGAGGAGCCAGTCCCTATCCAGTCACATTTACATTCCTGCAGAGTGGTGCCTTTAAAGGCCCTTTATGACCTCAAAGTGCTAATTAGGAGGAGCCAGCCAGGATCTGGCAGGCCTTTGAAATGTGATTTATTGATAGGATCTGTTTTGTGCTTTTTGATCTTTATCACTTTTTTTTGTTTTTGTATTTCTGTATCAGTTAGGGAGTGTTGAGTTTTTATTTAGTTATTCTTTTGTGACTACCCAAAAGATGCTAAAGTGATAACCAATAACATTTACATTTATGGCATTTATCAGACCAAATAAGACCAAAGCAAGAGTTCTAAATTCTGGCAAAGTCTTTGATAAAAGTGTGTTCTTTGCCTGAAGCATCTGAATCCGAAGTTTAATAATTAACAAGCATTTTCACTCCTAGAGTAATTAAAACAGGGGTCAGATTAGAATGGCTCTCTGGCTGGACCACTTTTTTTAAGAGTGTCTCGGTTAGTTGTAGCCCCACAGCTGTTCTGGTGTTCAGACAGAAAGGGTCTGGCCCAGGCCCAGAGTCTGGCTTGCAGTGCATCATTGCGGGGCTGGCTGGAGTCCAGGACAGCTGCTCTCAGATCGGTGGTCTCCTCCTTCAGCTCCCTCTCTCCTTCGGCCTTGGCGTCTTTTACCAAATCTCATCGACTCATTTTCATTAACCGGTCATTAATAGGTCAATCACTGCTTTTGTGACTCGCAACAATGCGGCCGTTCTGAAAGAGCACTCTGAGCACTGTGTGTTTTAATTTAGAGGGTATCTTTGCATTAAATTTGTGATTTTATTGTTCTTTACTTGGTCCTTTGTAGACATTTTTTGATTTGTCCCAGCAGAGGGTGAATAATTAGCCCTCCCGTTAATCGAGGTCTTAATAAGAACTTCAGAGTTCTCTGAGGCCCTCATCACCAGCATTAACGACTTCTCTTTTAGCCCATGAGGAAGTATGCACCACCAGTGATGGAGTGATGTATCGTGTGGGAGATCAGTGGGACAAGCAGCATGATGTTCTGGGTCACATGATGCGCTGCACATGTGTAGGGAATGGCCGTGGAGAGTGGAGCTGTATTGCCTATTCACAGCTTAAAGGTAAGTTCACCCTGCCCTCATAAAGGAGGACATTCTTTGAGTGAAGCCACTACTGGAGCACTGATGTACGTTGCTCTGGATAAGAGCGTCTGCTAAATGCTGTAAATGTAAACAATGTTTAACGGAGTCTTCACATTTTAAACATAATTGATGCGTTGTCCCAAGAACTGTTTGTGATTTGACTGTTTTATAGTATATTAATTCTGTGGCTTTTTTCAGACCAGTGTGTTGTAGATGGTCTAACATATGAGGTAAACCAAACCTTCACTAAGCGCCATGATGAGGGCTACATGATGAACTGCACCTGCTTTGGCCAGGGTCGTGGACGCTGGAAGTGTGATGCCATTGGTAAGTTTGAGAGGAACATGTAGTAGGGCTGGGCGATAAAATGATAACGATGTGTATCGCAATAGACACGTGATCGATATCAATAAAAAATGTGTTCGATATTTTTCATTCTTCGTTGGAAGAAAACCGAGGTTGCGAAACTAGTTTGGATCCGTGCCGGAAACGCAGCTGTCATAAATGGTCGTGGCACAGCAAAACGACTCCTTTTATGGAAGTTTTGCCGTTTTTTTGTGAATCACAAAGCTTCAGACGTCATACAAAACACTGCACATATTTTCAAAACGCTTTATTCACCAGAAGGTGAACAGCTAGTCAACTTCCTAGCACCAAACTTGCACTAAATTCTCAGGTTTCTCTGTTTATATTTAACACTTTATTAAGCATTTCTTACATTTTCTTTCATTTTGCACCTTAAATGTTAAAGAGATAATCGTTAAGTGTTCATTGTGACTTTAGTCTTATGTTTAATTATTTGAGTTTTCCATGGTTGTTGACATTTCTGTCGTAATAACTGAGGGGATTATGATCAGAGGAAGGTTAAGTTTTGAAATGTAATATATTTTTCTTCTGATCCTTATTTTAAATGGGGCATAAAAATATCAATAATTATCGATATTGACCGATATGAAACACTGATATTGTGATACATTTTTCAGCCATATTGCCCAGCCCTAACATGTAGTCATGTAGAGGAAAGAATAGAATCTTAACATGACAGATGTTCAGTAGTACCAGAATCCGAGTTGGCAGCTGGATGACCTAGTGGTTTGGGTGTTGGCCTTGCAATCAGTAGGTTGGGATTCGAATCCCAACTACTAGTGTCACCACCGAGGTACCCTTGAGCAAGGTCCCCACACACTGCTCCCCGGGCACCCCACGTCGGCGGCAGCCCACTGCATCTTTGGTGAATGGGTTAAATGCAGAGAAAGAATTTCATATTGTTCTCATTGAGCTGTGGTGCATGTAACTATAAGGGTTAATAAATAAATAAAAAATGTCAAGTGCTTGAATGCCTGGAATGCCGTTGCTTACCTTCAGGTTTAAACTTATTTATCCAGGGCTCTCTAATAGCAAATAGCTAATTTAATGACTGACTAATGACCCAGCACTCATTTCCTTTTTAAAGACCAATGCCAGGAGCCAGAGACCAGAGTGTTCTATCAGATTGGAGAGTCCTGGGAAAAGGTCATCCATGGAATCCATTACAGGTGTTATTGCTACGGAAATGGAATTGGAGAGCTGAGCTGTGAGCCCCAGCAGTCTTTGCTTGGTGAGTGGACCACAGATTCTACAAGAGACTTAATGAAGCATGTGTACCCACACACCATGCAGCTGTAAGTAGACCTGTGGGCTTTGGTGAGGAGAGCATTGGAAGTCAAAGGGTTCCAGATGTGTAAAGCGGAACAGATAGAGTTGCTTGCCTTCTCTCTCAGGTGTAGGATGGAGGTCTCGTTGTCGGGTGCGAGACGAGCATTTGCTCTGTCTTTATTTGACCTTTTTACTACTTTTAACAAATGATTGTCCCTTAGAGGTGTTGTTTGAAAATGGTGCTTTGGGCTTTAGCTTGCACTCGCGCATGCCTCCATTTGTTTGTGCCTGTGCCTCTTTGTTTGTCTCTTGGTCTTTGAAGTTGGACAAAGACAAATCCATCCAGTTAACCGTTGTCTCGTTTGCCCCCTACTGCTCTTTTGTTCTTTGTTTGCTCGGCTCTGTGTCCGCATGTAGCGGTTGTTTGTGGAGATTTGTTGAGCAACAAGAAAGACTCTGCACTGCTTCAGCATCTGTGAAGTCTTTCACTGATGGTGTAATTCCGTTGTTAACAGTTCATTTTAGTTTTTATAGTCAGAATGTTAATTAAATGGCGTATGTCCTTCTTATCTTAATCTTAGTCCAACTTAAGCTCTTCTCTCTGGTAAAAGCTAAAGAAATCTACATTTAAGGCTTAGCAGAGGAACTGGATTTAAGTTATGCCAAGAATGCTTCAGAGACCTGTAGAGGGTCAGGAGAGAGTTCTGGGCTCCGTCTGAGTGCAGGGGACCCCAGAACAATAACTCTGCTTAATCACATACAGCTGTGTGAGGGCTGAGAGTGGTGCAGGCTGGTCTTGTGTAGGCCAGTGGAATTCATCACAGACTAAGTGGGATTCATATGGTGTATACACACTAACCAGTGGGTTTTCATAGCAGTAATTCAAAGAAATGGAGACCAGATTTGAATGGAAGAATGTTACAAAATGAATATATTTCTTGTTTCATGGGAAGATGGGTTTCAACATAGTGTCAAAACACCACGAGGAATTTGCCACCTCAGGAAAAGCAGATAGAAATCAGTCATTTATATGGAAAAGTAAATAAGTGTTTCTTTGAACAGAGTGGGTTGTGTGTGTGTGTGTGTGTGTGTGTGTGTGTGTGTGTGTGTGTTTAGATATTTTGGTTCAGCAAATTTAAAAGAGCCTTTTTTTTGGTGGGTATTCAAACCTCGACAACAGTAGAGAGAGAACTCGTACACAAGTGCCAGTCATGTGTGAGTGCTAAAACCTTGGTAAGAATCTCGCAGATCTGTGTCAAGTTTCCCGTTTCAGCTTTATCCGCAAATCAGGTGGCAAAGCATAGCGACACCCTTTGAACTTTTTCGCTGTTCTGCAGTGATTCTGGACTTGGATCTGTAATTGCTGACATAAATCCTCCTTTTGTTTTAATACACACTTGATTGAAAGTCCAGCTTCAGTGTAGTTTGACCTTACAAATCCACAAACTTTGTACCGACTTATAAATTTAGAGAAACTGATGACTATGTTCATGTCTTGACCACTTTTGCAGGTGGACACCGTCCAGTCCAGGTGATTATTACTGAAGCTGGCAACCAGCCCAACTCTCACCCCATCCAGTGGAACGCCCCACCCTCTGCTCACATAACCCAGTACATCCTCAAGTGGAGACAGGTCAGTCTTTTTAAACCAGGCTTTAGCTGTTTGTCTGGGAAGAGAATGGAGGATTCGGTGTGGTGAGATTGCACCTCTGAATAAGTGTGTGGGTTGTTTTTTTTTTTTTTGCAACAGAAAAACCCTCACACACCATGGAGGGAGGTCACTCTTCCAGGTCACCTGAACTCTTACACCATTGCTGGCCTGAAACCAAACATTATCTATGAGGGTCAACTCATCAGCATACTACGATTTGGACGTAGAGAGGTCACTCGCTTTGACTTCAGCACCACCTATGGCTCCTGTGAGTGTTCCCTATGTGTGCCTGTGTTAAACTTGGGCAATTCCATAACTGTTTGTTTACAAACCCTTGTGCCCATATAGAACCATTGTTATTCCTCTTCCAGTGGAGACAACAGAAGGGGTAACGACTCATCCACCTCAAGTTGTCGACACCTCAGAGTCTGTGACTGAAATTACCTCCAGCAGCTTTGTTATCTCCTGGGTGTCTGCCTCCGACACTGTGTCTGGTTTCCGAGTGGAATATGAGCTCACTGAGGATGGAGCCCAGCCAGGACAGCCGATCGTCTTGGGTCAGTTTTCTTATCCTTGAGAATTGACTGCAAAATTGTTGGTGTAATATAAGTATGTGCTGAATGGTAAAAAGATTTGTTTTCATAATTATTCACATTCTATGATCATCTGAGGATACTGAGGATGTTATCAGTACCTAAACAACTCCAATAACCGCTCCAGTTACATGTTTCGTTAAAAAGAGGTCTCGAAGCAGCTACCAAGACACATAGCTCTTTAAGATTTCTCTATATCGTTAGGAGATTTCAAGTTTGTACTCTAATAAAATGAATTACTTGCAGACCTGCCACATACGGCTACATCTGTGAACATCAGTGAGCTGCTGCCAGGCAGGAAGTACACTGTCTATGTGTATGAAGTCACTGATGAAGGTCAACCCAACCTGATCTTCAACACCTCCCAGACAACAGGTATGTTATAGGTTTTAAATGCATACTAGGGCTGTAAATCTGGAGTTAATTGCAAATCTGGAAAAGATTAATAGCGATTCTATGTCGACCCAATATATAATATATAATGAACACAGTCATCAATTTTACAAAGAAGGCTTTGTTTATTTGTTTTTTCCAACTCTGTCACACTTTTAAAAGCTGTGAGATA
>JBBPDC010000002.1:17734440-17755305 GCA_037974485.1 Hemigrammopetersius urotaenia | reverse complement strand
CTCGCTCTCAGTCTCTCTCATTCTCTTTCTTTCTCTCTCTCATTCTCTCTCTCTCTCTCATTCTCTCTCTCTCTCATTCTCTCTCTCTCATTCTCTCTCTCTCTCTCTCCCTCCCCCCACCCCCACCTCCCCAGCCTGCCACGGAGTATGAAGTAGAAGTTTATGCTGTGAAAAATTCTCTAACCAGCCGTCCAGTCAAGGGCGAGGTCAGCACTCCTGACAGTAAGCCGATTCCTCTCTTACCTTTCACTTTCCTTTCACTTATATATCAATATACTAACTGTTTTACTGTGTGTAATACCATGTTTTGTAGATATCAGTCCTCCTCGCCGTGTTCGAATCTCCAACGTGAAGGACTCCTCTGTCACACTCACCTGGCGTTCAAAGACTGAGGCGATCTCTGGCTTCCTGGTGGAGGCTACACCTACCACTGGAGGTCACGCACCCATTCAAAGGACCATCCCATCAGACTCCCGCACCTACACCATCACTGGTACTCCCTAGTTTTTCATCTTGTTCATATTTTTAAACAGTCTTATGATTTAAAAACGTCATTATTGTGAACTTACAACTGATAATTACAACAAATAAATGAGTGTCTTATTATTATCTTACGTAGTCACTAGCCTTGGGCAAGGTACCTATTCCTAAGGACCATCAACGACCGCATAGCCTACATGAAGTAATATGTTTGCATAAACAAAGTTAAAGTTGTCATGTTGAATTTAGGTACATCATGGCAATGTAAAATCAATAAATCTTTAGGGATTTAAACTTTCTCTTCACTGAAATTCATTTTCTGTATTATCAGCTTTTCCATGCAAAAAATATCTGTAACTGAAACAAGATTTGAACAATATTAGCTGAAAAATTCCATATGTGTGCGTCCCTAACTAAAATATGTAAATGCATCCTTTGTAACTCGATTGATTTCCTGTTGTCTATAGGTTTGCAGGCAGGGACAGCCTATAAAATTGATATTTACACCCTCAACGGAAGCGGCCGCAGCGAGCCGTTCACTCTCACTGCCACAACAGGTAAATCTCCCACCAAGATACGAGTGATCTGTAACCTGTAGCTGCTCCAGATCTTCCTATTCTACGTTGCTCAGCCTGTTAACTCAGTATTGAATATTTCTTTGTCTTTAGCTAAACCAGTGATCAGCCCTCCAACGAACATCCGTTTCACATCCCTGACTCCCACCAGCATCTCCTTTTCCTGGGAGCCGCCCCGGAGCCCTATCACAGGATACTACATCACTTACGAAGTGGCCGGGAGCATCCCACGGGAGCTACTCCCGAGACCCCTCTCTGGCAGAACCTCTGCCACCATTACTGGTACGGCCCTCTTTCCATCCCTGTCTCTCTCTCTCTCTCTTTCTTTCTTTCTTTCGTTGTTTATTTTTATCTTTAATTGTATCAGCTCACTGAAACATTCTGTATGTCTTATTTTATTTCTGGTTACACTGTGTCATTTGTTTGAATGTGCCTTTGCAAATGTGACGTTCCTCAGTCTTTTTTTTGTCCTTTACATTATTCCTCCAGCTTTATATCACAGCTAACAAGCCAAACTTTTTTGTCTTTTTTTTTGAGTGTAGGTCTGAAACCAGGCACTGAGTACATCGTCAGAATTGTTGCTCTGAACAATGCCCAAAGAAGCACTCCACTCCAGGGCAAGGCCAGAACTCGTAAGTCTTTTGTCTTTTTAACCTACGTGTGCTGTAATGTGCTTATTGAGGGACATAACTGGTGTTCTGTTTAACTGGTGTTCTGTTTAACTGGTGTTCTGTTTAACTGGTGTTCTGTTTAATAGAGGTATACATATGGACAGATTTTTGGTGCAAGTTATTAATACATAACCCGAACAAAATGCATGCTCCTTAGAACTGTTTAAGACTGAAATGAATCGTGCTCTGTCTTTTGAATGTCTTTAGAATTTAGGAGTCACAAATGCAATGCTTCTCTACAGTTTTCACTTTAATTCTGTAGATTTGCTGACAATGACAGGCTACTGCACTTCACCCAACACTCTTTGCCAAATGCACTTATTTCTAACTCTTCTCTTGCTAGAACTGGAAGATATATCCCCCCAGCTCCCAGTTCCCCACAGGCCCAAACCGGATATTCTGGACGTCCCTGAAGATGAGAGCTTGAACAGCAATCATGTTCATTTGGTAGGCCCTAACAGACATGACACTCTTGGGCAGCAAGGCCAGCATATCTACACCGAGTATCAGAGCTTCGGCCATGGCACTCGTGGCCAGCAGCAACCCCTGGCTCCACATCATGGTCAGCCTTTGGTCTACATCCCTCTTCCTGGGCCAGATGGCCACAGAGTGCCTTTGGTTAAGGTGAGCGAAGGCCCAATGACTGGCTTGGCTTTCGAATTCCATTTTAATGAGACAGACCTGCCCCAGGAAGCCCATACCCAGACCACCATCACATGGCAGCCAGTGCCGGACAGCTCAGAATACGTTGTGTCCTGCAGTCCCGTTACAGAGACTGACGAGAAGACCTTCCAGGTGAGCACACTTGTACTTACACATGGCTTTGAACCCGGTTTCTTCTGGCTAAGCAGAATTACATACCGCGAGATCCGAGTTAGCCGTTTCACATACATCAGCAAAATACGAGCATATGGTCCAAGCACCCTATACCTAAACCAGCTCAACACACACTAACATTCTGCCACTGCATCGATTAATCTAGTCCATTTAGTCCCATGAAAGTCTGTGTACACTGCTGTATAAATGAAAGAATAAGGCTTACAAGTTGTGCATCACCATAAATGGGCTGCAGGCAGTGTTTGTCTATGGTATACAGTGAGCCCCCGTTATTCGCGGGGGTTATGTTACACGAGCACCCGCATTTAATGAAAAACCGCGTTGTTGTGTTTTGGTCAAAAAATGCCTTAAATTTAATACCCTTGTAAACATAAACCCGAGGTTTAAATACGGAAAAGTTCCGAACGAGAGAGACCGAGACAGAGCGAGAGAGAGAGAGTGAGAGAGAGCGAGAGAGAGAGATGATCCATGCGCTCCAGAACCAGAGAGCGAGAGAGAGAGAGAGAGAGAGAGAGGGGTGCACGCTCCGGAAAAGTCACGAACTAGAGAGAGAGACACACAGAGAGAGAAACAGAGAGAGAGAGAGAGTAAGAGAGAGCCCTATGGCCATGCACGGGGAGCCAGAAGAACTAAAATGATTTTTATGATTTAAAAAAAAAAACTAAGAATATTTGCAGGTTCCGCGTTGTTTTGAATATTTCCGCGTAAAACGATTAGTTTCGTCCTCAAAAAAACCCTGCATGTGACCGGATCTGCGAGTCCCGATCCGCGTAAAACTGGGGGTTTACTGTATTCTAAAATGGTCTATTAGTGTAGGTATAAGGTCCACCATATAAACTGGCAGCTTATGAACCGTCTGTGTTTCCACCTCACATTTTAGATGCAACTTCCTGGCACTTCCACCAGTGCTACACTGATCGGTCTCACCTCTGGAGCCTCTTATAACATCCTTGTAGAGTCAGTCAATGGAGACCGCAGACAGAAAGTTCTGGAAGAAGTGGTGACCGTCGGAAACTCTGGTAAAGCATGCGTTATATACGTTAATACGTTAAACATCCCTTTTAAAAGAACGCATGCTTCATTGCTCATGAAATGTGAAGAATGCCACTTTCAGTTATTGTTTTAGAAGTACATTTTCCTATGTGTCTGATTATCTCCCTCTTAATTATTTTACAGTCCCTGGACCCTCGGCTGTCCCTATAGGCCGGGACGTGTGCTATGACACTTTCACTGCCACCTACCATGAGGTGGGCACTGAGTGGGAGCGCATGTCTGAGACAGGGTTTAAGCTGTGGTGCAGGTGCCTTGGCCTAGGCAGTGGTCATTTCAGATGTGATTCATCCAGTGAGTGACTAATCCAGCACTTACACATGCTAAACCCCAAAACACACACTAGCATGGGCAGCTGCTACTTTTCATTTAAAAAAAAAAGGTTAAACTGTATGTATTTTGTCTTTTCTTGTCAAAGGTAGGGGGCGGGGTCCTTGAAAGTGCACCAATGCTTACAAGAGAAGGAACCTTTTGATTGTCTTGGCTGTGCCCATGCTAGTCCCTGCCTGTCATGTTCGTGTCAGTTCCTGAACATGATGGGAGGTGCCATAAGTTTTAGATTTGTATTGTCAAACTGTAACCAGACGATACCAAACTCTAAGACAGGCTTATTGTCTGCTTTAACGTGTGTGTGTGTGTGTGTGTGTGTGTGTGTGTAAGAGAGGTGGATGAATTGCACTGTTCTTGCACGGAGAAGAAATGTGTGACTGTATTTCACTTGGTAATCGTGTATTGTGCGAGTGCAGATGGAGTCTGACCAAACGCTGTTTTCCTAATTTCTTACACACACTCGACCCGCCTGGACAAACAGAATGGTGCCATGATAACGGACACAACTACCGTATTGGGGAGAAGTGGGATCGCCATGCTGAGAATGGACACATGATGAGCTGTACTTGTCTGGGCAACGGAAAGGGAGAGTTCAAATGCGAGCCACGTAAGAATTCACACTCACACAGAGAGGCACTGTTCTGGTATACTGAGCCGAACCTCACCGCTGTGTCATGGTGAACATTGAGCAGTTCATCATGTTACTTTGCTACTCCAAAACATTTCAGCAGAGCCCTGGTATTAAATCAGTGCCTGGTATTAGCTGGTACCACGAGTTCAGTCGTCAGAAAGCATTACGGCTCCCTAATGGCTCTGCAGTGAAGTGATGAGAGATCAGACTGCTGTTCTCTTCAACATGGGCTTTTGTTGTTGTTTGTCTTCTACTCCAATTTGTCATGCCAGCCAGTGCAGAAAGACATTTGAGGGCAGAAATATAACTTTTCTGAAGGTGAGAAAACATTATAAGCTACCAAGGGTGTATCTCACCATGAACAGATTAGATTTTTTTCTCAAAGTTCATGCGTTATAGGTTACATTTCCTCCCGATCTGATTTCCTGGTTTTGATTAGGAAATGTGCATGTTTTAGGAAAATGAGTGTCCTCTGAAAAAAGTGTCCTGACAACCTTTGCACGGTTTCTAAACAGATGTATGGGAAGTGGTGGAGTAATCGGACTGCTTTCACTTCAACATGGGGTTTATGTTGTTGTTTGTCTTCTACTCCAACTCCCCGCAACATGAATGCTGCTTCTTTTATTCTGTACAGCAAGCAGTAACTTGATGCACATGTTCTCAAAATGATGTTTTAGATGAGTCAACATGTTACGATGAAGGAAAGATGTACCAGGTCGGTAACCAGTGGCAGAAGGAGTATCTCGGAGCCATCTGCTCCTGTACCTGCTATGGTGGACAACAGGTAAAGCTTACCGCCCTTCATCATCACGCGGCTTGACGTACGCTCTCATGTCGCCGTGATTAAGCAAGTATGTGACTGTAAAAGGATAAGTCATTATTTGGAACTCCCATACTCTTTAAATGTATGCACAGTCGATAGAAAGCAGGATTCTAATGTCTCATCGTTACTGTTGTGCCGAATTGAACAGTGTGCACAGATGCTGCGGTACCTAAAGTTAAGATCAAAACAAAAAAATCTTCTTTGTTGTTTCAGGGATGGCGCTGTGAGAACTGTCGTCGTCCCGGGACTGATGTAGACATGGACCTCATTCAGCCTCCAGTGCGCACAGACATGTATGATCGCCTCCGAGAGAATGCCCTACGGAAGTTGGTAAGCTTGAACCCCAGAGAAGTTTTAGTTTCTTGGTGCACGTTAAGGTCCTTGTGTTATTAATTCTCTCTCTCTCTCTCGCTCTCTCTCTCTCGCTCTCTCTCTCGCGCTCTCTCTCTCGCTCTCTCTCTCGCTCTCTCTCTCGCTCTCTCTCTCTCTCTCTCGCTCTCTCTCTCGCTCTCTCGCTCTCTCTCTCGCTCTCTCTCGTGCTTGTTTACTCCATCTCTTGCTTGTTTTCTTTCTTTTTCTTCATCACAGAACATCCAGTGTCCCATTGAGTGCCTTAGACCAGACCTGCTAGCAGATGCCCAAAGCCCTTGAGAAAAGTCGTGGTTACGCCCAGTGCTGGAGAGGAGCATACCCTAGAGACTGTACTTACTGTATACCCCTCAGTGCCTTTCACTGCTTCTCTCAATCTACACTCTGAACTCTGAAGTCCTGCTGCCTCCGCACCGTTCCCCCGCAGGCACCACACCACACCCTCCCTCACTCCCCAGGACAGGCTTCCTTCTCCTTTTTATTTGCCCTAAATAGTGATGTCATCATTGCTTAGCGAAAGCATACTGACCCCAGCTTTCATTCTGAATAGAGTTAAGTGTTTATAGTTTCATTTCTTCTTATCAGGCGAACCAGTGGAGACCAAAGACGTGTGTGTGTGTGCGTGTGCGTGTGTGTGTGCGTGTGCGTGCGTGCGTGCGTGTGCATGTGCGCGTGTGTGTGTTTTGTTTTTTTTCCTCTTGCCTGTAAGACCAAGTTTATAAAGAGTGTCGTGACTAAATTTTCTGGCCTACATCCATACAGTAACCTTCTCCAAAAAAAAAAACCAAGCACTGTCTTACATTGGAAGTTTCTGTGCCTTGTGGGCATCTTTGTATTGTCTAATGTTGACCCCAATTTGAATTAGTGGTTTGGTTTGAATCTGTGGCCTCTGCTTCCATAAGGAAACTGAGGGAAGCACTGTATTAATGATATTAGACAAAGTTTTTCTTTTTTTTATTTATCCCTTTTACAAGTGCGTTTCGATAGAGTGCGATGTTTGGATGTAGACTTTTGTGTTTGTTTTTTTATTTTGTTTTGGTTTTTTTGTCTTGGGTGCCAAAGTCTTAACTACTGTGGACAAAATTCCTTTTTAATAAACTTTTTACAAAAAAGTAAACATTTTGTTTGTAGTCACTGGACTGTATTTGAGGACTTACACAAACCACTTTCTTTGCAAAACCACGTCCGTGTGTGTCTGCAGGGCACACTGCAAAGACTAACGTGATCTTCCTCAGTAATAAAGTTATATAATAACTGATGTGTTATGACTTTGTGTTATCTGTCACTAAAGTTGTGTCGACTTTATGATTTTGGAACGGGACCAAAATGGAACAAAATGTCCTGCGTTCCGTTTAATGACGCAATAGTCATTTATTGTCGCAGTTAACTGGGTGGGAGCTTTGCACAAGACAGAAGTAGATGGTTAACCACACTCCGGTGCCCCCAGCATAGATAGAGAAGTGTGTCTGTGTTTGGTTTCGTCATTAAAGACAAAACATGTTCGGTGCAAGTATACCGTTTCTGTTGCTGTCCCTCAGTGGCTGTGCAGGTTTCTTGCACAGGTAAGTGCTTTGGGAGCTTTTACTCTTCGTCAGACACCTGGATTTAATTTTTAAAGGAAAAACTTTAATATTTGTTTCTTTAAAGCTAATTTTATACTGTATCTCTGAGCTTTGATCTCTTTAACATGTATACGGTGTTGCTTAATGCTTGCAGAGCAGAGCTGCAAAGTACAGCAGATTATGATTACACTAAATACCACGACATGCCTGAGGTGAGCGCTGACTCTGCATTCATCCTCCCTTCATGAAGGAGAACAACAAACATGGTGTTAATTATATATATATAATATAAAACTTCCATAGATCTACACCTGGATGGAACAGGTGGTCAAGGAGAACCCTGGGCTTGTGACCTCTGAAGTGTACGGAAAGACGTTTGAGGGCAGAAATATAACTGTTCTGAAGGTGAGAAAACATTATCAGATCTCTCACCAGGAACAGATTAGATTTTCCCCCCAAAAGTTCATGCGTTATCAGTTAAATTTCCTCCCGATCTGATTT
This sequence comes from Hemigrammopetersius urotaenia, assembly GCA_037974485.1. Taxonomy (NCBI): domain Eukaryota; kingdom Metazoa; phylum Chordata; class Actinopteri; order Characiformes; family Alestidae; genus Hemigrammopetersius; species Hemigrammopetersius urotaenia. The sequence goes on along the minus strand of JBBPDC010000002.1, from coordinate 17,747,476 downwards.
CCTGGTTTTGATTGAGAATTTGCATGTTTTAGGAAAATGAGTGTCCTCTGAAAAACTCAAATACCGTTTTCCTGACAAAAACAGATGTATATAAAAATACACTGAATACCCAAATATGGGCACTATTTCCTCAGTGGTGAAGTAAAAAACCTACCAAAAACCCCTAACATGTCAAAGCTGAATCAAATCACCTTCAGCTCTTTAGTGTATCGTGACGCAGCCTTTGTTGATAATTCTTGTTTTGAACTAATGTTTTAAATAAAAGGTTAATTATTCACATTTAACATTGAAATATTAGAAATGCTAACAAAGCTGATAAAACACAACACAGATAAGTCCATCTTTGAGTCTTTAATATAAAAAAAACCAATAAAATGTCCATAAATTCAGTTTGGTGTAGAGAGTGTTTGCCTGCTCACAGATTTCAGTGGCAAACCCTGATGGCCATCAGAAGAAGTCTGTATGGATGGACTGTGGGATTCATGCCCGGGAATGGATCGCTCCTGCTTTTTGCCAGTGGTTTGTTAAAGAGGTGTCCCTTTCACTGGCGATATAACAGAATGTGAAAATGCTATCAGGGCTCTGTATTTGTAATCAGACACCACAATGGCTGCCTTTGCCTTGTACAGGTACTGCAAACATACAGGACAGATGAAAAAATGAAAGAAATGGTTCAGAACTTGGATTTCTATGTGACCCCAGTGCTGAACATCGACGGATACGTGTACACTTGGATCAATGAGAGTGTGAGCTTTTTGCTTCATTTTCATATGGGTTTGCTTATTCGTTTTAAATGATGGCAGTTTAATTTTCTCTGCTTGCTCAAAATGTGCTGATGGATCGTACTCGCAGACCAGACTGTGGAGAAAGTCCAGATCGCCTCCCCCTGCGGGCTGTACATGCCCGGGTGTCGATCTCAACCGAAACTTCGATACAAACTGGGGCCGTGAGTTTCCCACACAGTTCATTTGGAAACGAATTCCGCCTCCCAAAAAAAAGCGACTCTAACAAAGTCTTCCTCTTCGTCATTCCATCAGTGGTTGGATCCTCTACTGACTGTTGCACCAACACGTTCTGTGGTCCTTCGCCAGGGTCTGAGAAAGAGGCCCAGGCTGTGACTGAGTTCGTGCGGAACAGGACAGATGAAATCGTCTGCTATCTCACAATCCATTCATACGGACAACAGGTTCTGTATCCATACGGGCACCCGCATGTCGCAGCACCCAACCATGGTGAACTGGTGAGTCTTTAAGAGAACGCATTTGTCTTTGTGTAAACAAAGTGTGAACCACATTTACTGACTGTATTTCACCTTTATAGATGGAAGCAGGTATGGGAGCCGCCAAGGCCATGACTGCTGTTCATGGGCTGGAGTACGAAGCAGGAACTCCTCCAGAGATTCTTTGTTAGTTTCAGCTCATTATTGTCCTGCTTCCATTTATATATTATACATGTGCTACAGTTGATTGCAACCTGTCTCTTGTCTCTGCATTCAGATGAATTTTCTGGATCCTCTCAGGACTGGGCGCGGCTGGCTGGCATACCCTTCTCTTACACGTTTGAGTTGCGCGACAAAAATGAATTTGGATTCTTGCTGCCTGAGGAGCAGATCCAGGGCGCCTGTGAAGAAGCGTATACAGGAGCACGGTACATCATCACCTATGTCCATGACAAAATCTTCACTGATGGCGCAGGTTCAGGGGCAGAGTCGGTATGTGCGACCCTCTGGGCCACAATACTGACCTCCTATTTCCTTACAAGTGTCTTTGTGTAGACACAATATCACAACATAACCTGTATTTATCTTGATATAATAATTTAGTCAGCACATACAACAGTGTCGGGTGTCATTCCTGCAGCACCGAAGAGGCTAACTTCAGTTACACGGTCACAGCAGGAACATCCACGTAACAGTACCTTGACTGAAGGACGAAACATTCCTAAGTATGAGTTAATGTAGCAGAATTTTATATTAATCATTCTGTCTCATTTATATTGTTCAACATTTAATAAAATACTAAATCCTTGATGGAAATGCAAGTACTATGTTTGTCCAGCAGGGGGCAGGATTGCCTTGGAGGAAAGATTTAAGGCTCGTGTTAAAAGTGCTTGCATGTCTAAACACTCAATAAAGCTCTTGTATATTTGCACATTTCCTTAAATTATTTATACCGGATTGCTTATACATTATTATTAAATTGCTTCTTCACATTGTAATATTGTGTTTCTTTATTTCTTGAATAACTGCCTTCTTTATTTAAAAAAAAAACAACCCTTTTTCTTCACCATTAGTAACCACTGCACTTCTTAGACTCTCACAGGTTTCCTTATGCAGCAGTCTGAGAGGCTGTTCAGTATAATCACAGATAAGACATGAGATTATATCTTTAATTCAACGTTTATGCAAGGCCCATCATCCTATGACCTAGCTTCAAGGCTGAGATAACAGCAATAAACACTTTAGTCAAGGCTGCACATACATGTGAGTGTGGAGTTTAAACTGGTTTCTTAAAGTGCTCTGAAAATCCTTTTACTAATATATATATATATATGTGTGTGTGTGTGTGCGTGTGTGTGTGTGTGTGTGTGTGCGTGTGGCTTGAAAATACATTCTGTACAACAATAACACTAGATTTCATTGCTGATATTAAGAAATAGCTCTGTCTGAGTTACTGCCCTCTAGTTCTTGCACTTGCTCACCTGGTCCTAGCCTTAAGGAGAAACAAAAAGAAATATTAAATGACTGTTGAAAAATACACTGAAATAAATTTAAGTGCAACACAGTTCTGTCTGGATAGACCGGGTGATAAAGACTAGCCTTGACCTCTGTGACCTCTGTTCTGGAATATCTGAGCTACCGATCATGTTAATGTTAAAATGCATTATAGATCCAAAGCAGCCAGTTGCGTTTCCAGCGCCTCTCTTTGAAGCTGTGTGCAAAATTGAACACCTGTGTCAGCGATTGGTGCGCCACAGTTTGCGACTCACTGACTGTGGGGGGTGTCTGGATGTGTATGGTACCAAAGGCGATGCTGAGATCTTGAAACACTTGGGTGCGAGATTATTGAGTGATTTGGGTTCAGTTTAATGAGGGGGATGTCAGGGGTGGTGGAGGTTCAGGGTGTAGCTAGGGGTGGGGGTGGGGGGGGTCGCTCTCGTCATGGCTGTTTGTCACCATCTCTGTGTTTGTATTATTTTTGAGATCTGTGGAGATTTGTAAAACGTTTGGGACTGCAGTGCCAGATATCCAGGTTTTACTTAAATCTTAGTCTAAATGCAGGCAGCAGACAGAAGAGAATGTATTACTGTGTTGTACTGTGACTAGTAAAAGGCAAAAATCGTATGGAGAATCTAATACGTGTTGCTTTCGGGGACCTATGAGACAGATGTCATCAAATGGTCCAAAAGCTGGATTTCCTTGTTCCACTGAATCTAACACTCTGGTGACACAAACGTTTATGCTGGGATGCGTAAAGGCGTGTTCTGTCTGTCAGGCGCAAATATACCGTGCAGGTCAGTTTTCCGTCCCCCACAATACAAACACGAATGTATGCTGCGTTATCTTCATTGTTCCTGATCTGATCAGTTTTCCTGTTTAGTTCTTCATCTGTGAGGAGTCTTACGAAGCACATCCTCAAATATTTCCTCTACAGAACATTAGAACAGCAACAGAAGTGTGGGCCTCTGGATCGCCGTCACTTACCTGAATGTACTGGTGAGGATAGAACTTTATCAGGAGAACAGACGCAGCACCAGAGACAGCAAGGAACGGACATTTCAGGATGTAGCTGCCTACATTTCTAAACATCTGGAAATAGTCAGTAGGGAGGAATCTGTCTGTTTTTACCAGAAAAATAACACTTGACTGAATTTTGCTTGAAGTTACGCTTCATGAGCAGTTCTGCAAGCTTTAGTTGTGAACTCTATTATTTATTTGTGTGCAATGAAATCAATTGACTGGCACTTGCTTTCGAGTCGCATTGTTTCTCTCGGCTCAATAGTGCATAATTGCTTCATTCAGAAAGCAATTCGAATCCGCATTCCCCACGGAGAGTATTTGAGTTTGGATCACAGTGATTTCCTCAGTTTTAAGAGCCAGGGAGGGGTCCGTCTGGGGCACTTTAATGTGACTCTTATCTCTCGTGGTGTGTATAAGTCTGTTTGGGTTTACTGACCGTTTCTGGACCTGGTCCAGTTCAGCTGGGACATCTGAGCCTCTTTAACCAAAATGCATGATGACATTAGTTACCATTAAGATTTGCATTGATGAGCACAAACTTGTTTCATAAGCATCTCTTGGCAGTAGCTGGTGGAAGGCTTAATGGGCTCAAAACGATTCCAGAGGAGATTAATGGGGGGACTTTCTCTTTGGCAGGTGCTCTTTCCGTGTCCAGAGCTTAGGCCTATTAATTATCCTCCGTTTGTCTGCTCCGAGATCTTCTGATATAACTCCTCAGGACAGTTTCCCAGACCCAGATTTAGCCTAAACCCAGACTACAGTGTTTTTTGCAATGTGCTCAAAAGCAGCTCAATCCAAGTGTGGGACACTGGCCCTTAGTGGGCTAAAAAAAGGGCTTTGACTTTGACATTCGTACTGTGGCTCCAGTTCTGCTGTGGGTCGTCTGAGTGATGTTGTGGAATAGAAGCTCTCATACTGCAGTGGGCATGAGACTCAAGGACACTCCTGTATTTGTTCACTGCATGTTAGTGAACATCTTGAGATCTGAGCGTGCTTGGTTTCAGACGTCTATTTCTTCCACTACACTCTCTAATTAACAATTCTTTGTACATATTTATTCTATTCAGCGGCGCTTAATTGCTCCTCTTGTGTGTTTCTCAGTGATGACTGTGTTGTTACTGCAATCTATTACAATGGCTTAGATTCAGACACATGAAGGCTCTTGTCAAATAAAGAGAGAGAAGCGCATTGTTTTACGAGTGTCTAGAACTCCTGTCAGATTTTTTCAGAATTAAATGATCCCATTCATATCTGGGCAGCTTGTTTTGAGGGCTGTATGAAACTACATTAACTATAATCATACAAAGAGCTGACTGAGTCTTCACCGCTGGCTGTGAAAGAACACACTAAACATAGACATGACTGAGAAGAAACCTTGTGTGTAGAAATGCCCTGTGGAATGGAATCAGACAGCTTTAAGACCAGAGGTGGGTAGTAACTTGCTCAGTTACATTTTGAAGGGTTTGTACTTTTGAGGACAGTGCTGAGTGTACAGATGTGCTACAGTAACATGATTAGTGTTACAAAGAAGTGGAATGTGTCCCAGCTTAACATTTCCCACCTCCATTACAGCTACTGAGATGGCATTACTTTTGTTCCACACATACAGCTCAGAGAATAACATTAATCATGTGCAGAGCTTTTAAACAAGAATACCTCTATAGAAACTAAACTTGCCTGTTCTTTTGTGTGCTTCCTGACACCGCTAACTGTCCAGCTTTGATTGTGCTTAAGCAGTTCAACATCATCAACTAAATGAAAAAATATAGTTTTGCCAAATATAAGACTGATAGGGAAAAAATCTTGTGCTGAAAAAAGATTTATATTTTATTCATAAAGATAGAAGACTGTTCTGTTCCTTTTTCCTTTTTATAAAGTAAAGACAGGGCTAGTGACGTGCTAAAATGGTGTTTACGCCGATGGGCCGTGCCATTTCAGTTAAAGTACAGTAAATCCCTGCTTAGCGCCGGGGTTACTTTCCAAGAGCACCTTGTTGTGATGTGGTAAGAAAAAAATGCCTGTTTTTATAGTGTAAACCAGGGGGCCCCCGACGACCACATGAGTAGCCTGTTCTGAAAATAGTGAGCAGCTTCTAACATTTAGTAATAAAAATGCAGGGCTTTAAGAAGAACAGAACGAAAAAGGCAGGAACACTCGAGATGCTCTGAAGAGAAATTCTGGACACAGGACAGCAGCCAATCAGCAGCAATGAGAAAGAAATAACCTTCTCGGATTGGCTACATTCAAACCTCCCGTCTCTGAGTACAGGTGACTGTGAAGTCCGGGTCTCGTCCGCTGACAGCTTTCTGTCCCAGCCAGAATTAATTTTATAAGCGATCTGTGCTTTAGCAGCTTTCTGTTATTAATTAGGTCTTGGGTGCCCATGAGCTTGTTCACCAATCTCCCTGCCTTGGACCACTTTTGGTAGATACTGGTACTAACCACTACATACCAGGAACACACCACATGACTTGCTATTGTGGAGATGCTTTGACCCAGCTATCACAATTTGAGCCGTGTCACTCAGATCCCTACATTTGCCTGCAAACAAATCAACTTCAAGAACTGACTGTAGCTCAAGAACTGTGTGTAGCTCAAGAACTGACTGTAGCTCAAGAACTGACTGTAGCTCAAGAACTGACTGTAGCTCAAGAACTGACTGTAGCTCAAGAACTGACTGTAGCTCATGACAGGTGCCAGTGTACTGAGATCAAGAGCCAGTGGTGGGAATGCTGTGGCTGATCAATGCAGATTCATTTACATTTTAATCAAACTTATTTTGTACTGATGTTACTGTAGAGCAAAAAGTGCCCAGAATAAAGAATAAAGCCTCACAGTCTTTGTTTTCTATGTCGATAGATTCTGTATGTACTGAGGAGTTCCACTGAGGTTCGATAAGTTATTTAGTCCAACAGTAGACGCCACTGTCTCTAATCTCTTCTAGAGTGGCTGTGATGTTCTCCCTGTCTTTCCCTGTTTTTATTTCTTTGGCTGTTTATAATGTTCTGTCTTCCGATCTGTTCCTTCTCCATGGGACTTTGTTTTCCTGATCCATGTGAGTTGGCCCCGCCCCCTTGTTATCCTGTTCCCCTGTGCCTCCTCCCCTGCTCAGGTGTTTCCCATTGTCCTTTGTAGCTCCGTCTGTGTTTGTGGGTTCTTTCTCGTAAAACTCTTAGTTAGTGCTGGTCTTTGTAATGTTGTTGTAATCCTAAACATCTTGGTATTTCCTGTTGCTTGTGTTTTTGCATTACTCCAGACCCCTCAATTTGGTTTGTTTATGTTAACTTGCATGAAACCTTTGCATCCTGGGATCACCTCCTGTCTGCCTTGCTGTGGGCCGGCTCTCCACCCATGGTGAGTCCCTGCCTCACACACCCTGGCTCCGGAGCAGAATAGGCTCCAGGTAACCCTAGTAAGTGGCTACAGAAATGAACGAATGAATTTGCATTATTATATATAAGTGTGACCTTTGGGTAGTTATTGGTACAATGATAGGTTTAAGGAAGGTCTTGGCTGCAAAGTGCTTGACTACACCACATAGGCACTTTCATCCCAAGAAATGCTGTTTAGTATGTTTTGCAACAACCCCACCCCACCCCACCCCCGTCACGGCAGCATCACTGCTCATAACATCTACTGCCAGTGACCAGGCACTATGTTTCTTAAATATTTTAGACAGCTTATTTAGAGCATAGTCATGATTTAAAAGCACAAGAACAGTTTTAAAACATAAATGCCATTTTTTCTGTCCCTCCCTTGTTTTGGCGCCCATATGCACCGCATTTACTGCATACCCCACTGCCAACCTCTAATATCTTATACTGAGACAAGAGGGCTCCACACCGCACCCGCAGTAAAGACAGAGACGAGCTCAAATGTAATAAATAACGTTCCTACACTACTGATTAAACAGACACCTCACACAAACTCAGAAATGATTCATTAAACAACTGTCAGTAAATGGACAAAGGCATCAGAAGTATGAGTAAGGGGGGTAAAAGGCTGCCTCCAGAAAGGATCAATTACAAGTCAAGAAGACAAAGGTGAGTGAAACAGCCACAAAAAGGAATGACCTGTCCTGGTTGAAGGAGGCAGCCTTTTACCCCCCATACTCACACTCCTGATGCCTTTGTCCATTTACTGACAGTTGTTTAATGAATCATTTCTGAGTTTGTGTGATGTGTGTGTGTGTGTGATGTGTGTGTGTGTGTGATGAGTGTGTGTGTGTGATGAGTGTGTGTGTGTGATGAGTGTGTGTGTGTGATGAGTGTGTGTGTGATGAGTGTGTGTGCGGTGTGTGATGTGTGTGTGATGAGTATGTGTGTGGTGTGTGACGAGTGTGTGTGTGACGAGTGTGCGTGTGATTGTGTGCGTGATGAGCGTGCGCGTGATGAGCGTGTGTGGTGTGTGACGAGTGTGCGTGTGATTGTGTGCGTGATGAGCGTGTGTGGTGTGTGACGAGTGTGCGTGTGATTGTGTGCGTGATGAGCGTGTGCGTGATGAGCGTGTGCGTGATGGGCGTGTGCGTGATGCGCATGAGTGCTGTTTTTATTTGGTGGTGATGCTAATTAGCTGTCTTTGTGTTGAACTTCTAAAGCGTGAGAAGGCACTCCGAATGTAAAACTGTGTGTGTGTGTGTGTGTGTGAGAGAGTGATTTGTTCTACTACTCTTAGTTTAGAGCTGGAGTACTAGAGACTCACTACACTGAACTCTACATACCCACAGAGTCACGAGGTAAAGCACTGCGGCTCGGCGAGCCGTTCTTTAAAGTGGCTTTAATTGCTTTCATCCATCTTCTGTGGGCTGCAAGCAAAGGTTCGCGATGAACTTCATTTCACACAAGGCGGTAAAAGGCGAGAGCCAGCAGGTGTGAGATATTTCTGTGTTTGACTATGTTTTATTTTATGAGTACTGGGTCGTGTATTTATTCAGCGATCCCTCAGTCCTGTAGGAGCAATTTCTGCTTTGGCTCTTTTTGTTCTTGCCCAAATGGACTTTGTGCTAGGAATGAATTACGCAAGATCATTCAGTGCTTCAAACATGTGTTAACCTTTCGTAATTTCACCATTCTGTCTGCGTTAACTGAACTCTGTGTGAGACAGGCCTTTTTCTGAAATGGCCCATATCCTACATTTGTCTTGTAATTATTTTTCACAAAATCTTTCAGGAGAGATTATATTATTATTTATTAAATATCCTGCATGTGTGTTTAAACCTGCAGCTTGTGACAGACTCAACAGAATTCTTTTTATTACGCCAGGTCAAACACTTCTCATAGCTTTATTCTGAATTGATGGGGCTAAAGTGCTGACAGACATAGACAGATGAATGTAATTTGTTAATTTACATACAAACATGTAATATCCTCACAAAACACACTCAAAGTTTTTCTGTAGCTTTGTTTCCTAACTAGATGCTACAAACTGGCTAGTGTTGTCACGTCAGGGGGGGCTAGAAAAACAAGATAACAAAAACGGACACGAAGGCCACCAGGATACATGAACCAGAAACAGGAAACACGAAGCTTAACTGAGGTGATGGACAGATAACTGAAGGCTACACAAACAGGACTTAAATAACACCAGTAATCAAGAACAAAACACAAACAGGTGGGACCAGGAACACGCAGGGAAAAACAGAACAGGATGTCAAAATAAAAGACCCTAAACGTGAACAAACAGAACAGCAAAAAGAAACTGAAAAGACCGAACCGTGACAGTACTCACCCCTCAAAGCCCCCAAAACGGGCCAGAGAGAACCCGCCCCAACAGAAAACACACCAAAATGGCAGGCGGGCGGGGACGGCATTCCCCATCCGCGACGTTCCCCCACTGTTCATGTGGCCTCCCCGTCAGCCCGGGCGACGCAGGTGTGGACCGCAGGACGTTGTCCCGCGACCCGAGTCCCTCTCCGAGGAACTCCACAAAGTCTATGGACTGAACCGTGACAAGTTTGACTAGAATGACATCATAAAACCAATGAAGCAATGACACTGTATGGACTGGGGAGTGAATAGTCCATTTTAAAAGCAATGCTGAAATGCTATTGTAAACTATTTTGTTTACAAAAGGAGGGAAATTATTTACAGGGTGTGGGCCCTGTAAATAATTATGGCCCTCTATTGCAAGGCTAGAACAATGCCACTCTACAAGGCCATGCATCAGGAAAGTCGTGTTCACTTTTTATTCTGGTGCGGGTCTGTTCTGAAATCTATGTAGTAGAATATGGATTTAATCGGATCTCTGCGTGAATTTATTCACTGCTCCCTGCTATCTTTCTCACCGTGCAAAACAGGACTTGTTCGGCCGCATGGCAAAGTGAGGAAACCATTTCCTCGACAACATCATGGCTGGCAGCTGAGTGAGTGTGTATGTGTGTGTATATGCGTGTATAGGCGTGTATCTGTGTGTGTATCTGTGTGTGTGCGTGCGTTCTGGCCACCTGCTGAAATGTGTCAGTTGGACTCTCTCGACTCTCTCTCCTGTCTCTCCAGATTGCAACACAGACTGTTAGACATTAACATATTTATGTCACATTTCCATTCCGCGCCTCAAACCCGTAATGAAACATGGTATTAAGACATTATCTGAAGGGGTCTCCTCTATAATGATAAGTAGCAGCAAGAAAATTGCATCCCCCCCTGTCCCCCCTGAACACTATGAGTGGATCCATCATTCCTTTTTTCATCTGTTTTCTTCTTTCTGTAGTTTGGACAGTGAGCGATGTGCTGATCGTGCAGCTCTAACCTTTAACTCCATGCCTCTTCGCCGCACACACACATGGGCCAAGAGGAAATGAAGCTGGAGTTTTGACTCTCACAAAAACCCAAACTGTGCTTGACCCCCAAGCTCAGTACAATCTGTCTGTCTGAGGATGGGAGACCGCTTTGGAGCCAGGTCTGAAAAAGTTAGGGCTTAGAGAGAGGAAACCAAGCCCAGACTTTCATCTCCACTAACGTCCACCCAAAAAGACAAGTTAATCAAACAGCCCAGAGATAAGCGGAACGGAAAGCTACAGCCTTTGGCATAAAATAGAACGAAATACCTCTGGAGACTCTTCATGCTGCGTCTGCTGTGTTCAGGCAGCAAACATTTAACCAACCATTTTCTACCTCCTGATGATTCTGTAAAGGCCACACTGATAGACCAGACTTTCAGATATCAGATTTTAAGATCAGGTCTGTTTAAAGTGCCCTAAGTTTAAATATCAAAGACCTGGACATGCCAGTTATGGAGGTCAGGAGACCAGCACAGTTTGGTCGTTCCCCATCTCATTTGGCAGACATCTCTGCTACCATTCGCACATTGCAACAGTAACAGAAATCTTTACTGTTAGTGCTACTACAGGCTTTAACCCCGCCCCCTTCATTTCTGAGTCTGATGGCGATGTTGCGCATGCTTACTCTTTGCATCTTCCGTAACTACAAATCCGCACTTAAACCACTCATCATTGTTTACTTTGTGCGTCACCACGTGTTACATCGTGCGTTGATTGGCTGTAAAGGCACGTGAAACAACTTGCGTTGACTTACGTTGTTCTTCTCTAGGGCTCATGTACTGTTGGGTTAGGCGTTGGCTAGTTATTATGTGACAGTTGTTGTATAGATGCTCTGACTGCAGTATCTCGGTTAAATAGTTGACTCAGATTTAAGCTGTTTTTCAGGTAAGAAACAGTCGTGGAATTCTTAAGCACTGATGTACATCGCTCTGGATAAGAGCGTCAGCTAAATGCCGTAAATGTAAACACTCTCTGTCGTGGTTTTTATGCTGCTACAAACTGTACAGTCATATTTACTGCTGTTCTAAAATTGCACATATTTATTTATTTTCTCTGCTGCTTGAAAACAGTTCTGGTCAAACACTGTACTTATGCAGCCATTGTCATTTGTCTGGTCTGGTCTCGTTTAGGGTATTGTTGCTCTTGTGTTGCTGGTCCTGGAGGAACATTGTTTTATTTTTACTGTGTACTGTGTATGTGGTAGAAACGGCAATTAAATCTACTTCACTTTACTAACGATGCCACTTCCTTGTTCATGGCCTTACCAGAATTGATTGCACTGAGTGATTCGTTCCTTTAGAGCAGAGATGATCAAAGTGTGGGGCGCAAGAGAGTAAAAACGCAAGAGAGTAAAAACGCAAGAGAGTAAAAACGCAAGAGAGTAAAAACGTACAGATATCAGGAACTAAAAGATAAACAGGTGATGTTTCTGAGAGATGCTTTAATAACAAAAAACAAGCACATTGTACTGAATTGAATTGCCAATTGCAAAATGAATCCAAAAATATTTGTGCTTATGATCTTCCACAGTGCTGCGTTGTGTTCATGCGTGACTATAAGGGGCCACTTTACTCTACAGAGACTCACTTCAGCCCATTTTAATGCAGTTACTGAATTTATACTGAGAGAAAAAATTGTAAATTGTGCAAAAAGTTGTTTTATTACGTTATACCGCGTTCCCTGTAGGGGGCGGTGTTTTTCCACGCGGCAGATTCGACTGGCTTCAATTCATCAAGCAGCCCCTCGGCCTGAAAGAACCCCCGCCCCACCGCCTCCCCACACACTCCTGAAAAACAAAACCCATAACGATCCCACTTATTAGATTGTGGGTGTGTCTACAGCATAAGCCCCGCCCACTTCTTCGTATTACAATGATGTGTTCTGGAGGCACAGCAGCTCAGACGGCACGTCATCAAGTAACACCTTTAATCACAATCATTTATATTTACAAACAGACAAGAATATACCGCACAGTGAAGTACACACACACACACATATACACTCACACACACATTTTCCGATGAACATTCCATGTTTAGTAATAAATTATGTACAGTTGCAATGGGAGCCGGTCAGGGGGCGTCGAGGGGGCGAGTGTGTTGGAGTGTGTTGGAGTGTGTTTCCGCAGGCAGGGCAGCAGAGTGGACAACACAGAGCATCACCAGGCGTAAGAGTCATCATATCTGAAAGAGAAAGAATGAGACGGCTGAACCCCCTCATCTCCAACGTTTAGGAATTATCTGGACTGTAAATTTAAAAAATGCATTCTTTAGGGACTACGTTGCCTCAGGACACCCAGCATGTATCCCTCCACCATGAATGTGTTTAGATTTAGGACCAAAATCTTCTCAGAACTTTTGTGGTTGGTGTGAAACAATTAATTGTAGAGACTCCAGCACTAATATAGTGGAGGTGAATGGTCTCCAACACTAATATAGTGGAGGTGAATGGTCTCCAATACTAATATAGTGGAGGTGAATGGTCTCCAACACTAATATAGTGGAGGTGAATGGTCTCCA
>JBBPDC010000002.1:17666190-17680389 GCA_037974485.1 Hemigrammopetersius urotaenia | reverse complement strand
ATCGGCCATTATAAATGCCGATACCGATAGTTTGGAAAATGACTAATATCGGCCGATAATATCGGCCTGCCGATATACCGGTCGGGCTCTAGTTTGAATATCTGTACCTATTGATGGTTATGCAAATGAAAAGTGATCAAATCAAATCGTCACAACTCAGTATGGGCCATTTCTACTGTACTAAAAGGTCCGAGTAAAATTATATTCACATTATAATTTACTAACTCACATTGAGGGCTAAAGTGCACACAAGGCTGAAGTCAGCTTCTCTGTGGCAGGCACAACGTATACACACTGTTCAAACTAGGCCTGCTAAGACTTCTAAGAGAAACAATGAGGGAATTCCCTCACACACATTCACAACAACATCGTATTATGATATTCGCTGTCCTCCTCGTGTTTCTTCTTTCACGCTCTCTGTCCTGTTGCTGCTACATTTGTACAGTATATTTATTGCTGTTTAACTCTTCAGCATGTTTGGCACACGCAACTTCGGTTCTGCATTTTCCCACAGAACTGCTGCTAGAATACAGTACCTCTCAAAACGCTGTATTCATCCAGACTGGAGCTATAGTTGAGGGAAATGATGTCTTGTGTAGTTGTTCTGTTGCTTTTGTTTTCTTTCTTGTGTACTCTTTTGCACTTCTGATCAGGATCAGTTCAGTTCTTGTGTTGCACCATGGGCCTGGAGAAACGCTGTTTTGTTTCACTGTGTACTGTGTGTATATGGTCAAGATGATTATAAAACCTACATGACTTCTTTATACTGGTGCATGTATACATTTGTATATGTTGGCTGAAAAACTCATTTGGTCCAAACAACATAGAATTATATTGTATTCACCATCAATCAACTTAGCAGACTTTTGTAGCGCATATTAGACATAGCTATCCAGCCTCTTTGGCTGTTGTTCATGGCTGACAGATGAGTGGAGGTAGCTCAGTGGGTAGAATACTTGCCTCCTGAGCAAGAGGTCATGGGTTCGAATCCTACCTTAGAGGACAGGGTCCCCTCAGTTGCTCCATGGACCCTGTAGTTAGGGAATGGAAGTCGATTAGGATAAAAGCGTCTCGTAAATGTAAATGTGGGGCGTGGCCAGCAACAGCTTATTAGGGGGGTGGCCTAGTGGTAGGATACTTGCCTCTGGACCAAGAGGTCATGGGTTCGTATCCCAGCTTCAGCACCACCACTGGGTCCCTGAGCAAGACCCTTAACCCCAAGTTGCTCCAGGGAGAGACTGCCCCCTGTAGGTAGGGAATGGAAGGCGCTTTGGATAAAAGCGTCTGATAAATGCTGTAAATGTAAATGGATTAAAGTTGTTTTTATAGCAAAGGTGCTTCATAAACCTCCAAAAAAAAAATATTCAGCAAGACTAACTCTACCCAACAGCAGTCTTGTGCTGTGAAATACACCAGTTTGTAGCTATGCAATAACAAGAGCTTTTGCATGATTAAAATGCACAGTATGTTCTCCATGTTTTGTTATTAAACTCAGAACTAATCCTCGGGCAGCTGTGTAGTTCTAAGTTATTCTCGAATGGGACTTTAAAAGGAAGCAGGAGTGATTACAGTATCCACAAAAAGGTTTCTGGGTGTGAATGGAAAAGTTACACAACCCCCCACCCATCTTTGGCATTCACTGTAAAGGGGGCAGTCAGACTGTAAAAACAGAGGGAAAGGCGTTCTGTGGGACAGCACAGGGAGGACAGGACTTTTCTGTACGTCTGATTCAAAGGAGCGGGTGAGCAGTGAGGATGAATGGGACAGCGTGATGCAGTAGTGGGACACAGCCGGGGGGCAAGCAGCTCGCCAGCCTCCCTCTTCCAGTAAAGAAGGGAGGGGCGTGTTCACACAGAGGAAAACGGTTCTTTGGAATATTATCAAACTGGGAGTGAAGACGTTCAAAGAAAATCTATGCTTAAAGAGTGTAACCACCTAGCATGACACTGGACCTTCCATTACTTCCTTCCTTTTGAACTGAATAATTCAATAAGGACGTTTTATAAATGTCCTAACACCGATATTTTTGAGTGTCAGGGGAGTTTTTTTTAATCTAATGCTCCGTTACGTGTCATTCTCCAGTCAGCCATGATCGCACAATTGCAAAATAATTATTTTATAGGTCACTTTTCAATTATTCAGCTGCAACCTAAAAATGAATCCACTCTGCACTGCTTTCACTTCGGGGTCTAATTAGCAGTTTTAAGCAACACAGTTTTATTTTGTGACCCAGAAAAGCAACTCCAGCCTAAGCAGATTGCAATGAACTATCAACACACTCATCACTGCTGGCGACTGTGGCAGGGGGTTTTCATCAGGCCACTCTCACTATGATGGGAAATCCATAGAAGCTGGCACCAACGATTGTGTCCATTCACTTACATTAGGGGTCTCCAGGATCGTCCAGGGCGTGGCTGCGCTTTTTTGTATCAGTAAAGCAGTAGCAGTCTTCAAACAACTGAGTAACCATCAGTCTTCAAACAACTGATAATTGTAAGCAACAGTTCTGTTAGAATGAGAACTTCCTTCAACACAAGCCCTTTGCAGATAAAACCAGAAAGTTAGCTATTGCGGGGCTAACACTTCCTCTGCATTTAACCCATTCACCAAGTGAAGCAGGGGGCAACAGGAACACGGCGCCGGGGAGCAGTGTGTGGAACGGTACCTTGTTCAGGGTACCTCAGTGGTGCCTAGCGGTCTCGGGAACCAAACCTGGACTTTCTGATCACAGGGCGAATGCCCTAACCGCTAGGCCACCAGCTACCCCTATATCAGAGCCAGGTGTGGTGGTCTAAACTGTCCAGGGTGATAGGCCTCCAGGACCAGATTTGAAGTTTTCAGGCATGGTCCAGGCATTTCCCCTGCTCTGGCACACCCAGGTCACCTCAGGAAGGGCTTACTGAGGTGATACGGCAGATGCTTTGGGGCAGAGAAAACAACTATAAGCTTGTGGTATAATACTTTACTTTTAACTTTTGGTGAATTAATATTTAGATTCCTATATTTCACCGGTGCTGTTCTTATTGCAGTCGTACCGTGATCTCTAATACTGGCATAGTGTGCTGAAGTAAATTATAGTAGCCTTGTTTACAGGAGTCTTGTAGAAAGTCCCATAATATTACTACAGATGTTTTATCACTATGCTTATGATTTTATCGAATCTAGTGTAACTGAATGGCTGACTGATAAATCAAGTTTACAGTTTCTCCCTAAATTATCCACCCAATACATATTTAGTGACCAAAGGAGTCTGTCTGCCTTTTTGTTTTTATGGCAATGCTACAAAGGTACAGTCTATGTTACCTAAAGAGAATACATGCCAGTCAGTTGCCCTGTCAGGCACCAAACACGTCATGGTTGATCAACAACATTTAAGTGAAGAGGCTCTATATTGTCACACATGAAAATGTGAAATTGTTTTACTGCATTTAACCCATTCACCAAGAGGAGCAGCAGGCAGCCAACGACGCAGCACCCAGGGAGTACTGGGGTACCCTGCTAGAGAGTACCTTAGTGGTGTCACTGGGGTCTTATAGGAGTAAAGTGACCGTTTGTCATATATAAGCACACCACAGCACAGCACACAGTGTGAACAATGTGAAATTCTTTCTCCGCCTTTAACCCATTCACAAAGTGGGCAGCCAGGGAGCAGTGTGTGGGGACGGCCTGGGATTCAAACCCACAACCTTCCGACTGCAGGGGCCGATCCCTAACCACCAGACCACCATTTGGGTCCAGGTGGAAACTGTCTACCTTTATGGTTAACCATCTTTTGTTTGGGTCTGGTCAGGTCTAGTGTGTCTGAGATTAGGCCAAACATTGGAAACAGTTCCTTCTACTCAAGGAGCAGGCTGCAGAAATACAGCCCCAACCAACACTCCAGCATCCTCGTGAGCTTGGGGCCTGTTTTTCAATCACAGCACTTGCTCAGAGTGCACTTGACCAGGTGTATCCTCAAGAGGTTTGAAAAAGCCATCTGTAGCTGTGCATAAACCATGACGGCTCCCTGAAGGTGAGCACAGCAGTGGGAGCCGGCAAAGCAGAGAGGGGTCGTGGAGCACAGCGAGGCAGGAGAGTGTGCTGGCCCTTTAACAAAAGTTCCAGTGCGTGGCCTTGCACAGTTTTGGAGAAGAGTGAGGAGCAGAGGACAGCAGGAATGGCGAGAGGCACTCATCACACAGAAAACTCTCACACAGATGAGTCCTAAGCTTGACGGAGCTCTTTTAGAGACGTCTGTTTCTGCAGGCAGTGGAAACTCTTCGTAAAAAGGTAAATAACAGGGCGGGAGCTGTTATTTATCTAGTCTGCAGCAGCTCCGATGTCTTTTCTCCTGCTCTCTCTCCAAACACAGCCCCCCCTCTCCCTTTCACTCTACTTCTTTTTCAAGTAAGTGCTTTAAAGATTAGACGAAAAACGAGTGATCAACGGGACTTTGCCTGAAGTTTTCCTCTCCTGTGTGTGTGTGTGTGTGTGTGTGTGTGTGTGTGTGTGAAAGTTAACAGAAGACAGCGAGAGCAGAGAGCTAGTTAGCTTAGCAGGGTTGCTAACACAAACCCTCATCCATCCCTGTGGAGAGAGAGAGGATAGGAGGGAAAGCGAGTGAGAGAATAGTGGAGAATTGGGGAAAGGAGAGGGTGCGCATGAGTTAGTTTGGAGGTGGGGAGTGCTGCAACTGGAAAAAGTGCTGAAACCAACTTTTCCCAGAGCTTTAACTTCACCTGCAGACACACCTGTTAAAAACATTGCTTGTAAGGATCGCATGCGATGAAACTTGTTGCTCGTTTGCACGGTTTTCTTCAAACCACTAGTTGTATTGTACTGTTTTGTCTGTTTTTGTTGCGATTTCAGGACAGAGAATGTTGTTCTGTCTCTCCTAGTCTGCCGAAGAGGACCTGAAGCTGAAGTGCGGCTCCTGGGTGGGGGAGCACCTGTTGCTGCTGCAGAACTAAAGATCTGAGATGAAAGTGACTGTGACTTTCGGACGGACCGGGGTGGTCGTGCCCTGCAAAGAAGGCTGGACAGTTCGAGACCTCATTCAGCAAGCTACACAAAGATACAGGAAACTGCTTGAACAGGTAGAGTGTCCTTTAGACTGATTTTACCTTAAGATTAGGACTATACTAAACAGCACAGTATCTCTTTACCTACAGCAATGTCAGTGTTGCACTAATGATCTTGTCATTGTGTTGCCTATATTTTTCTATTGTCTTATATTTTATTATTTCCCGTTCTGAGCATGCCTTTGACACAGTGAGGCATTGCATTTGACCTTCTGCAGGACAGACAACAGCATTCTAGCTCAGGATGACTAAATCCCACATGGTTAAGCAGATGATCATGACACATTCCAAGGACAGACAGGAATTTAGTTGGAAACAATTCATGAATTTATATAGGGCCAGCTCTGTTTAACGTCTGAATTGGAATAGCCGATGAGTTTTGAGGGGATGGAACTGATGCAGTGTCCCAGTACAGCCACGTTTCAGAAAGGTTCTTTGATTTTAATCCAGTTAAATTGCACTAATTATGCATTTCATGAAGCAGGTATTTGGTGTGTGTTCTTTAAGTACTGAGGCTCAGAAAAGCGCATTGTGGCATAATTGATTGTGATAATGATAAAATGTCATATTGCAAACCCCTACTGCTGACTTGTGATGACTCAGGTGCATGAGGCTTGTTCTATCCCACTTGACGTTCAATGCAAATGAAAGCTAAAACACACAGGCGACTGGCACTCCAGAGCCGTGACCCTTTGGCTCCTCATCAGAGCTCTTCCCCGTTTCTGCTTAAACTCTTATTGACTCCATTATTTAAATAGCACAGCAGAGGCACCCACTCTCCT
Organism: Hemigrammopetersius urotaenia; assembly: GCA_037974485.1. NCBI lineage: Eukaryota > Metazoa > Chordata > Actinopteri > Characiformes > Alestidae > Hemigrammopetersius > Hemigrammopetersius urotaenia. The sequence goes on along the minus strand of JBBPDC010000002.1, from coordinate 17,674,547 downwards.
CTCGAACTTCTCATCCCTGTAGACTGATGAAAAAGTGGATCTCTCTCTCTTTCTCTCTCTCTTTTCTCTCTGTTTCTCTCTTTCTGTTTCTCTCTCTCTCTTTTCTCTCTCTCTCTTCTCTCTGTTTCACTCTATTTTCTCTCTCTCTCCTTATTTCTTTCTCTCTTTCTCTCTCTCTCTCTCTCTCTCTCTCACTCTCACACGCGCTCTCTCTCTTTTTTGCATCAGGCCATAGTCTGGGCCCTAATAACCGATTGGTGTCTCCTCCTGCATCCCTGTAGGGGCACTGGGTGGAAATGAGATTGCAGATTGCCGCGAGACTTACTCGGCCTGCAATATTGTGCGTTATTGCTCTGTCTTTAGAGGTGGCAATTTGACTGATGGGCAGACTGGCTGCCCTTGTGCTTTTTTGCTGATGCGTATGTGTGGTGCTAAGGCTGAGACCACTCAATATTGCATCGTGTTTCGCAGCACAAGCTAATATGCAGGAAGGGCCTGTGTGACAATATTGCTTGCATATTAGATAGTGCTTTGGGGATGCTTGTGTTCTACTCTTCTTGACTGGCATGAATTGGATGTGTGTGATGTTTGCCACTGCTATGGTTTTAAATACTCCAGTGCCTTTACAGTAGTCTTAGTCTCAACATGGGCATCTATTAGCGCTGCACGATATCAGGAAAACATGCGATATGCGATAATGTAGTTGTGTTGCCATGGCGATGTCACATGCGATAAGTGAGTAAAAACTTAGCTTTATAGTGACTTTTTAAGCGACTTTGAGTATCTTGAAAAGCGCTCTATAAATAAAATGTATTATAGTGTTAATGTTTTTCTGCTTTGGATTTGCTGGTAACTCTGACTAGTCTATGCAGGAAAAAAATGAAATGCAGAGCATTTAATGCCTCCCATAAAACATTTGAACCAGTGAACATTGTTGAAAAAGAACTGAAAATATTTTTTTAATACTTTTAAATCTTAAATAAATGTAAACATAATTTAAATTATCGTAACACAGAAGAGGAAGAAACTGCCCAGTAGGACTGGGCGATTTGGCCTAAAATCAAAATCTCGATTAATCGACTATTTTAATACGATTACGATTAGTGAACGATTGATTATTTATTTATTTATTTATTTATTTATTCATTCATTCATTCATTCATTTAGCCCTCATAGTTCACTGACAAGTCGCTCTGTCGTCTCAGCGTTTGAGCTCAGTGCTCGACATTTCGGGAGAATAACATAACACAGCGGAGCGGGGTCACGTGACTCCACACGCAGTAGCGCTTTTAAAGGGAAAGTAATCAAAATAATCGACCTGGAAAAATTGGATCGATTATAGGTTCTAAACATCGATTTTGATTACTTTTCAATTAATCGCCCAGCCCTACTGCCCAGTGATTTTTGTTGCCCTCTTCTCTGTGGCACTGGGTGAAGAGTTTCAGAAAAACACCATTTATTGCAGTTCAGTCAATAAATTCGAATGTCTATTTTTTCGCGATATGTATTTTGCGCATGTTGATATCGCGATGGCGGTAAATCTGCGATATATTGTGCAGCCCTAGCACCTATCTTTCCTGCATGTCCATCAACGTGTCATTATGTGCACACTCTTATTTCTGTGAGTGCTGTTTGTGTCGACACAGTGCTAGTGGCTGTGAGGCCCAGTGGAGTTAGTGTGTAGGTTTGTTATGTACAAGCGAGACTCTGGCTCGATGGATGAAGCTGTTTGGAGGGGTGTGATTGACTACTGTCTCTTGGGCCCCATTTGCAGGCCAGGAGAACTGCTTGATACAAGCTACACAGATTGTCTTTATAGAGCCCTAAGATATTCAGGGTCAGGCTGAGTACAATGCACACACGCACCACCCAATTGTGGTCTTTCTCTCTCTGTAGCTGTCTTTCAGTTTTACTCTTTTTCTCTCTGTCATGGGCTGTAAACACACACACACACACACACACACACACACACACACAGAGTTTTCCTGTTACCGTTCTTTCTTTCTTTCTTGTTTGCTTCTTTTTCTTCCCTCCCCCACACACTTTTATGCCTCACCTTCTGTTGCTTGTCCCTGTATCTTACACACGCATACATTTTGCATTCTCGCCTTCTCTCAAGCATGCACACACACATTAGGCTTACACATAAACCTTATGATTGGTAGTAGTATACAGCACAGTGGTGCAGGCTTTGCATGTATTAACTTTGATAGGAAACATTATGCTGTAGTATGATCCATCAGTCCTGGGTACACACACTATCGATCTTAAATGATAGATTGTTTTCATTACTATTTCTGCTCCCCTGTGAGATGGTATGAGTTAGAATATGAGCTGGCTGCAGCTAAAGCCCCTCAGCCTTTTTCTGAAGTTCCATTAATGGTGTTAATAATCATAACATTGCATTTATTCATGAAAGCTGTGGGACTTTACAAATCATGTCACATGGTATCATTTCTTTTCCAGTCAGTTCGTCTTTTTGCTGTAATAGACTAGCTCTCCCTTCTATTGCAGCCTCCAAAGTTCATATTCTGATTAGTCAGGGGTTCTTTATCTGGATTTAAATGAATGTTTTAAATTCCACCTTAGCTTGTAAGAACGTTTGAGTGAATTAATATGAATAACAGTATAGTGTTATAAAAAGAATCAGTAAGGTTTTGCATGATTCACAGACGAAGCCTCGCACCTGTGTTTTTCCAGGAGCCCTGCATTTCTAGGTCCCAGTATACAGGATCGTTCGCTCTCAGCATGAATATCCAGCAGCTCCTGCAGTTCTGAGTGATGTACAAAAATACACTCCACAAGACTTCTGAAGGTGTGCTGGGGTGTTTGGGTTCTAAGTCAAGTTGATTTGGGTGCTGGGTCCTTTAGAGTTTTGAGTGATTTGTCCAGCACATCCCACAGACGCTCAATCGGACGGAGATCTGTGGAGTTTGGAGGACATGCACACATCTGGTCATGTTCCTCAATCCATTCCTGGATCATTTCTGCTGTGGGACAGGAGGTGCTGTCCTGCTGAAAGAGGCCACTAAGAGGTTTATACTGATATTTAGGTAGGTGGTCTATGTCCAAGTAACTTCTACATGCTAGGCCCCAAGGTCCATGGGCCCGTTCTGATACTTACATTGTAGGTTTTTTTGGAGATGGACTGGTCAGCTGGTGAACATTGTCTGGTCTTTAGTGTGGTCGGCTGCACTTTTTAGTCTTATCCAGCATTTCCTATTTGTGCTACAATAGCTTTTCAGTGGGGTCGGATGAGAGCTCCCCTCCCCTCCCCTCCCCTCAGTGAGTCTCACTGGCTGTCCTACCTTGATCCAGTTGTGATGGTTACTAACCACAGCATGCCAGTAGGACCCCACAGGACCTGACCCAGTCATCTAGCTACTCCAATGTATCCAGTGTTGTTTAGCACATGTACAGTTGTACTAGACAAGGTGTAGTTAAATGTTAATAATTTAAATTGAACAGAAATGTATATAAATAAACATTACAAGAAGCCTATTTTTCCATCTGTATGTCAACGTGAAGAACTGTTACCCGACATATCTCGCAACTGTAACAAGATGATCAATGATATTTATTCTAATGAACCCGCCTCCTTGCCCCCTCCTCACCCACTTACCATATTGTCTTTTATCATCTTCAGTCTTTATGTGGACCCTAGGATCGTACATGGGGTTTCTGGTCTCTGGCACTGTTTTTGTTTGGTTTTTTGTGTCTGCTGAGCCCTAGCTTCTTTTTCTTGAGCTGTTTAAGTGCCTGTGCAGCAGTAACATTAAGTCTGGTATAGTTTGGTATCCTCTTCATATTCCTTTCTGCTGCTGTATTATGTGGCTCAGCTGTTCATCCCAGAGTGCTTTTGTGGCACCGTTTGGCTATCTAAAGATTAGTCTGCTCTTAACATTTTCATTTTGTCTCATTAAGTCTTTGAGACTGTAATTATACAATTATTTAATAATGAATCCATCTCATCCCTGCATGTTTAGGAGCTTAGTGATAATGAGATGGGCTGCTTCATTTTAAATTGATTAACTGTATAATAAGCAGCCTGGTCTTTATCTGGACATATCGCACGGGCCTGATATTTCGGTCTCTATTATTGGGCTTGGTCTATGTTCGAGTGGTGAAATGTGGTTCAGTATGTAGCGCAGTCTGTTGGCCAGTTCTCCTCGTTTGGTTTGGATTAGCCGTAAATGCAGTGTAATTGATCTTTCGGTGTCTATGCTTTGCTGTTTTACAACTTCTTAACTCGCCCAAGCGTCTGTGAATTACAGGCCCTCGTGCTGGATGCTGATGCAGTGATTCTGTTTGTGGACAGTTCTTAGCCTGGTGTCACAGCTTAAAGCAACTGTGCTGTGTGTTATCTCGCTGTGATGGAGCGCTGGGAAGTTGTTAATTACCAGATTTCATCCTCTGCTATTGAAGTCTCACCAGCTTGGAGTCTTTCATTTTTTTTGTTATGATAATCGGAGACATTTTCCTGCAGCTGTGTAATTATGTATTTAATGTGATTCAGGATTAAAGTGAACTAAGCAATGGCCTAGATTTCATTGCACTAATCTTCACCCCCTTTAAAAGAAAAAAGGGTTTCACATGCCTGTGTACTGTCACTTTAAGAGAGCAGAAAAAGTGCTTTGGGGATTTGCTCTCTAATTTCTGGTGAATGTGTGTGAATTTATAAATACACTGTAACCCATGATTGCCGTCCGGTCCTCAGTGTTTCGCTGTTTTGAAATATTCCGAGAGGTGTTTCCACCGACCCCAACATGTCCATTTCTTGCGGGAGGGGAAACGATGCCTCTGATCTGGAGCCAGCGTTCCAAGGAATGTTCCCGGCTTTGTAACTCGGAGGAGTTGTTAAAGAGTGGTAATGCCTGAGCTCTGAGTCTGCTCGCCGTTGGCCTGGGGCAGTCAATTCTGTGAGGGGGAGACGCAGAGGAGGGGAGGAGTGTGTTTGGACCAAGAGAGGGAGATTTGAGGAGAGGAGGTGGAGGAAGTGCTCGGGAGTCGCTCAGGAAGTTATCAGGCTGCGTCAAAGGACCACTTAATTACCCAGGCGAACGTAGGCCGGAGCTGTGCTGCTATTTTTTCATTATGCACAGGAATGCCAGATGCCTGAGTGCTGAGCTGGCAGCCAAATGGGCTGATATCATCGAAACGCCTGGCGCACTGCCAGGCCAAAGAAACAATTAGCGTGCCTCCCCACAGAAACGGAGTTGGTTAGCATCTGCTCACGAGAGTTCCAAACAAGACACATGGTATCTAGAGGACACTAGCCCACTGTTATCTGGACTTCAGATGGAGGGGTACTGCTGTTTAGCAGTTAGTGATGTGAAGCAGTTTGGCAACAACCTTGTCCCAAAGGACTAAAGTGTGGCATTTAATAAGGATTCATGTCCACCATTGGCAGCCTCCCCTCAATGGCTGTTCTCTTATGGCTCCTGGAGGGCTCCACATTGCTCTTGCCACAGTTCTCTTTGAAAAGGTGCAGTTTTCAGGATGAAAGACGAACTACTTTCTACAGTTTTTCTGTTAATGGTGAGGTTGCATTGCTTCTCAGAATGTTCCCATGTCTCACACACAGCGAAGAGTCACTACGTTGGGTTTACCTGGTCTCTACGCTCACGGTCCGTTTAACCCACCCCACCTACACTCTAGTTCATGTGTTTCTCTGCATCATTCATTATCCTCTATTACCCTGTTCCTCAATGGTCAGGACTCCCACAGGACCACATGTGAGGAGGAGGTATTGTTTTAGTGGTGGGTGACACTAACATGACCGTTGTCATGACACTCTAGATCCTCTTCTGGTTTACTCTTTTACACACATCTAACCTGTGGCCATTTATTAATGGTAGATCTAGCTTGGCACAGTTTGCGCTAATCATCCTCTGGTGCCTCATCAGTCATCAGTTTCTGGCCACAGGAAGCTTTTTGCTGGATGGTGGACTGTTTTCATCCTCGCAGTGACACTGAGGTCTTTAAAACTGAAACATTGCTGTGTGATCCACCCTGTACAGCAGCGGCCCCCCACCACGGACCGGTTTAATATCAGAAACTATGTTCACGGCGCGGCCTTTAAGGAGCGGCAGATAAATATACGTATACGCATTTATACAGATAAATGATACACATAAAAATGGGGATGTTTTAAAAATATAATAATGGGGGTATCTTTAAAATATAATAATAAACGTAAATCCAGTGTGTACTCACAGCATTTTCATACAAGTTTTTTTTTTTCTGTGCAGCCGGGGACCGGTACCACATGACCCACGCCGCGGTACCGGTCCTAAAAAGTCAATCTTGGAAGCAGAGCACCACTTTAAGGGAAAAGCACTGTATTTTAAATGGAGTTTTGATATTTCCTTCTAATGAATGATATAAAAGAGCGAGGCATGACTCTGTGTGAGCGGTGGAAATTGGAGTGAGGAGCACCGTGTCTGGCAGGCGCTCTTCAGACGCAGAAGCCTTCTGTGCAATAGCAGCGATTCAGGCGTCGCATTTCGATCTGAAAGTCTGAATACATGCTTGTATTTGATGATATGCCATTCATTAAATCTAATAATGCTACAACAACCTGGCTTGAATGCTGGGATGGTGCTCTCCTTGATCTTTAGACTTGATAGGTGCTAAATAATCCTGCTTGCATGTTACTTGATATCCCTTTTCGTGACTACGTAGACATTCTTAAGAGGCTGGATCATGGAGGGAATGTAGAGGCTTAAGGGACTGGATGGACAATGGAGTGCCTCAGGATATTATACTGTATAGCAATGGTGACCGTTCCTTTATCTGTTCCGTGTGTGTGTGTGTGTGTGCGTGTGCTTGCGTATGTTTGTAAATGGTATTACTTCCTAATGAGCAGTGAGAGTCCTGGAGCTTTACAGAGCACAGAGCTTGATCTGGAACAGAGCAGCCAGACATGCTGTCTGAACAGGATTCTTCCTGTGTCTGCTAAACTCCTTCAACTACTGATTAAGCTGCCACACACACACACACACACACACTGCCTTGCAAATATTAATTTCATTTGTGCTCTACCATATAATGTGTCTCATTTCATTCAGGCCATAATGCAGCTCATAAGAGAAAATGAGGTGGGGGGGCGAAACATCACTGTTTATTAAACTCAATTCAGATCAAAATTGGTATTTTCATATTTGACCAGAAAGTGCGGGGATGCTGTGCGAAGGTGGGAGATCATTCTGGAGATGGACAGCGTCTCTTATTGCACCATTATCATCACCATCACCACCACCATCATCACCACCTCTACCATCATCAGTGCTGTTTATGAGGGTTGTAATGATTTTAGGCTTGGTAATGGACCCCTGACATCTCTGACAAAGGCAGCAGCAGAAATACGGCCGGAGCCCCGCTGCTCACCACCATCAGCAGAAAATGACTGGCGTTCTGCAGATTTCCATCATTTCATTACACGCTTGCTCCCACACACATGCCCTCATTCACTTGTCATAGAGCAGGAAATGATCCTTATGTGGCGTCCTGCATCCCTCTAATAGTCTCTGTACTGCCTGGCACATAGCTGTCATAGGCCAAAATATCAGCTACCCTGTGCCCTCTGTGTCACCCTCGTCTGTGGGGTCTCCCTCTATTACAGATTCATTTAAGGCCCGCGGGTGTGTGTGAGTGGAATCAGCCTCAGGTTTGGAACGCGTTGATTGCAAATGCTGCTTTTTTTTGTTGCTGCCAGTACTGATACGGGTAGATAACATGTAACATTATTATTATGATGTTTATTATTAGTAGCAGTAGTACCATTATTCTTTAATCGTTTGTTGTTTTTAGAAGCTCTTCTAAATAAATACTACAAGGTATGGAACTCATTCTCTCCTACAGTCACGTTTCTGTTTGTTTTTTTTTTGTTTTTTTTCCTTCCATCTTCCAGTTCTGTTTTGCATGTTGTAGCCGTTCATTAAAAATGTTCAGTGTTTGCTGTTGGATGGGTGGTTTGAGTTGATGTGTCCTTTCTTGTTTTTCTCTACGGGCTCCATTAATGTCAACCTGAAATCAAAACTGACCTTTTCACCTCGTCAGTTCACATCCCTGGTCATGTTAAGTTCATCAAGTGAAATCAGTCTGCTAGCTGACAGACCCTCCCTGATCATAAAATATGTTATGATTAGATTTACACCCATACAAAACTTCAGGACCCGCTACACTATCTAATATTTAGGGCTGGGTGATTTGGCCTGAAATCAAAATCTCGATTAATTGAACATTTTAACTCTATTATGATTAATGAACGATTATTTTCTTTATTTATTTATTTGCCCTCATAGTTCACTGACAAGTTGCTCAGTTGTCTCAGTGTTTAAGCTCTCCGTGCTCGA
>JBBPDC010000002.1:17630495-17645518 GCA_037974485.1 Hemigrammopetersius urotaenia | reverse complement strand
GAGGCGTACCAACCCGGGAGCTCTTCCGCGGCAGAGTCGGATTCATAGGGGTCCACGAACCGCTCCGGATCTATGATAGCCGAATCGTCTATCCACCCAGTCCATAGAGAGCCTAGTTCCCAGTCACTCCAACTCAAAACCGTTCATGAGCTCACGGATCGACCACTGATGCTCCTTCGGCTCCTCCGCGACTCCGGTCCGCCTGACCTCACACTCACTACCCTTTTCGTCCGGGGCTGCGTCCATCCACTCCTTTTCCCAGGCTTGGATGGTGGCTTTCCACCTGTGGATTTCCTCCGCTTCGTTCTTGTTTGAGAGATTGAGTCCATCTGTCACGGGTCGGGCCGCGAAGCCCAGACCTGGAGCTACCTGGAAGCGCGCAGGAACACTCAGACAGGCAAGGATCCATTCTAACGTGAGGTTCATTTACCATGAACAGAAAAAGGGTACGATGGCCACCAGGAAACTCAAGTGAACTAAAGTGAACACAAGCGATGGACTCATCACGTGAAACTGAAACACACAGACTTAAATACAGAACATAATAGACCTCAGACAAGAAACAGGTGGAACAGAAAAGCCCGTGACACAAACAAAGACCTGAAACACCAAAATAAAAGCCCACACAATCCCACAGAAACGTGACCCATATACAACGAAAAAGCAGCGGCCCCAACAGCCCTAACAATATCCAGGAAGACACCTGTAAGGCTAGGCACTAAAATAGAGCTTGAGTTGACATAGTTTATTTACTTTCAAGTTAAAGAAAGATTTTTTTAAAACACATTACTCTCACTGTAAGGTTTAGGTGCATTTTCTTAAAGAAAATGTAAAGGTAAACTCCTATTTGCCTCTTTAAATTTTAATTCCTTGCCGAGATATGCAACTCGGAAGGTCGCTGGACAAAAGTTTTGGGACACTGCGGCGAGGTGAACGGTTTTTGGAGAATAAACCCTGATCTACTCGGGCTAAAATACAAATGAGGACTCGTTTATTGCCAAAAAAAACAAAAAAAGGCTGAGGATATTTACAGTTTCTGTGTTATGGTGGGGATTTCTGCATTAAACTATGAGTTCGGTTCTAAAATAATATCTGCGTGTGACTGAACCCGCGGCTCCTGGTCCGTGTAAAACTGGGGGGTTGCTGTAATTTAAAAAAAGTAAAATAATTAAATAATTTTAAATAATGCGTTAATGCATTAACATCCCCAGCACTAATATATATATTTTTTCCTTATTTATCATAGGTACCCTATAATATCTTCGGGTGGCTGGACAAAAACAAGGACCCTCTGAATGAAACAGTTGTGGGATCCTTCCAAAAATCCTCCAACAAGCTGCTAGCAAATCTCTATGAAAATTACGTCAGCTCAGACACAGGTTAGATTATGTTTTTTCTGCTCAAATAATATTTTACTATTCTAATAAAATGTCTCTTGTGTCCACAAACTGCACAAACAATTCAGTATCTACAAATCTGTCTCACTTTATTTATTTATTTATTTATTTATTTAGCATCTGACCCCAAGGCAGGAGGTAAAGAGAAGAGAAAAAAGGCGGCATCTTTTCAGACGGTCTCACAGCTACATAAGGTGAGCTAGCCTTGTTAGAAGATTCTAGAACCCAAACACACTGCGGTAGTACAGAGGTGGAGGCCGTTAAGACTTGCAGTGATGTTTAGAGCATTTAATACATGAACATCACTTTAAGTCTGTGCTGGCTTCACCTCTCTGTGCTTCTAGAATATTCCCACCGTGCTCAGGTAAGTCTACACACAGCCAATGTGTGCAGAGTACAGACAAAGCAGTTCTGTAGTAAACTGTGTATGCTCAGCATGTTGGCAGGGTAGGGAGGCTATAACTATGACTAAAGGTTTTTTGCTGTGTACTCTCTGATCCCAGGAGAACCTGAACAAACTGATGACAAACCTGCGCAGCACTCAGCCCCACTTTGTTCGCTGCATTATACCAAACGAGACAAAAATACCAGGTATACACTGAACACAACAAAATAATGAAAGAACAAACATGGTATACACTCACCAAGTAAAAGGTCAAAGATTTACTGTCACATGTACAGAGTACAGTGTACAAGGTACAATGAAATTCTTACTTGAATGCTTCCTCACAGCCTAGACAATTAATATATCAGAATCAGAATCAGAATCAGAATCAGAATCAGAATCGCGTTTATTGGCCAAGTGTGTGAGCGAACACATGCAAGGAGTTTGATTCCGGTAGATGGTGTCTCTCAAGTACAACACAGTAAAAAACAACAACAATATTAAAGATACAATAAACAATATACTGAGCAAATATAATATACAATAATAAATCCACAATATGAATACGGAATATGGATTTATATTTATGACTATAAGATAAATGTTAGCAAATATATATAGTACTTTCTGTACATAAATGTTTATACTATTTATAAATATATATATGAATATACATATGTATATATATGTGTGTATAAATGAACAATACAATATAATACAATATAATAATATACATATAACATGTGCCACATTAACATTAACAGTGCAACAATTAACAAACACATACAACCCAGTGTTGTTGAGACGGGGTATGAGGCAGGAAAAACAAGGACAGCAGCAACACAACACAGCATGTCTGTGCAAAGTGACAAGGAGTGTCAGGACAGGAGTTCCATATGCTTCTGCAGACCAGTGTGTAACAGTCTGATAGCAGAAACTGTTTCTGAACCTCTCATTACGTGCTTGGATTATCCTGAGATACTTTCCTGAGGGCAGGTAGGAGAAAAGTGTAAAGGCAGGGCGAGTCCTTCATGGTGTGGTTTGTCTTCCTGAGACAGCATGTGCTGGCAGTGGTGTCCTGATGATTCTCTGGGCAGGGTTAAACACCCTCTCCCGAGCCCTTCTATCCTGAGCTGTGCTGTTGCCGTACCTGTGTGCTGAGCTGTGTGATGCACCCTGTGAGGATGGACTCCACAGCACACCTGTAGACGCTGGTGAGGACTGTGGATGGGTGACACCTGAGCTTTCCTCAGACGCATTGATGGGCTTTTTTAATGACATGTGCTCACTTGAAGCTGTTGGTTAGGGTGATTCCAAGGAATTTAAAGCTGCTGAGCCACTCAACAGCATCTACACCGATGTAAATGGGTGCATGAGCTGCTTCCGGTTTCCTGTAGTTGATGACCAGCTCCTTAGTTTTGCTGACGTTGAGAGACAGGTCTCATCGCTCTGACATTATGCAAATTGCAGTGGGTCCAAACTGTCCAAACTGTGTCCCAGCACCATCCTTTCAAAGTACAATGAAGGTTAGCGCCACAGGTCAGTAATCAATAAGGCAGTTAACTTTGTTCTTCTTTGGGACAGGAACAATGGTGGTATCCTTAAAGCAGCTGGGGACAGTCAAGCTTTCCGGTGAGGAGTTGAATATGTCCGTGAAGGCAGCAGACAGATGTTAACAGCACGTTTTTAAAACGCATTCTGAAATTCCATCAGGACCAGCAGCTTTGCGGATGTTGACTCTTTCACCTTCTCCACGGAGACAGTGAACACCTCGTCATTCTGCACTGCGGGACCTCGTGCTGCTAAAACAGCGGTAGCGGTGAACGCCGGCAGTTGTGGTTTAAAGTCCGTCTTATTTTGGTGACTACACAGTTACTCACGCAGTGTCTGATGAAGTGAGTTACCACTGTGGTATACTCATCCACGGTAGGGAACATGGCCCAGTCCACAGAGTCCAGACAGTACTGCAGTGTCTCCTCTGCCTCCTGCATCAAGCGCTGCACCGGTTTCTGTTTGTGAACAGAAAGCAGCAGTATCGAGGTGTGGACACGGTAGAGAGACACTGAGGTTGGCAACTGCTGCTGTACAGTTTTCAGATTTTTTAAATACTGTGTTCAAATACTTTCACTGTTATTAGACACTTCAAACATGTCTCGACAGTGAACAACATATGCACTAAATAATATCTGACTACCAACGTTTAATTAAATTTTGATTGACATTAGTGATGGATTGATTACGATTAAGTATGATTATGATTATGTTTAATAATTCATGAGTATTGTTTTCGACACAGGTATAATGGACGCGTTTCTGGTTCTGCACCAGCTACGCTGTAATGGCGTGCTGGAGGGAATTCGTATCTGCAGGAAGGGATTTCCCAACCGCATCCTCTATGCAGACTTTAAACAAAGGTCAGGATTCCTAAAGACATCAGAGCTCATGATTAAATGCAGTGAATTAATAAAAGCAATACTTATTTTTATGCTGTTAACACCTTTTCAGAATTTGACCCTTCAAATAATCTGCAGTAGTGCTGATCCCACCTTCTCAAAACCAGTGCCATGATATGAAAATGACTGTACTCTGTCTTCTTCATCGATAACTTTTATAGCAATGCCGTAAACAGACTACTCTGGCCAAAGGAAAAATGAACAAGCTGTGTGTATGTGTATGTGTTGTGGTGTCAGTAATAATATCACAATGAAAAAGAAGAATCTACTCAAATTTAAGTACATTTATTCCTCACTAAGCCGTGCCATAATTAGTGAAAGTGACAGTCTGGTCATACGTGAACACGCCACAGCACACGGTGTGAGCAGCACGAAACACTTCCTCTGCATTTAACCCATTCACCAAGTGAAGCAGGGGGCAGCAGGAACATGGCGCCGGGGAGCAGTGTGTGGGACGGTACCTTGCTCAGGGAACCTCAGTGGTGCCTAGTGGTCTTGGGGATCGAACCCGGACTTTCTGATCACAAGGCGAATGCCCTCACCACTAGGCTACCAGCTGCCCCCATTATTGGCACCTCTGCTGTTTATATTGTGTACAACGCCGTACGCCAATAGAAAAGCACTTAATCTTCTACAGTATTATTCTGTAATATTCCAGGTTCTGTATATATATACTGTACTCAAGTCTTATGAAAATAAGTAATGAAAAAGGAAGATAATTGTAATAATTTCACACCACTACTGATTAAATAATACAAAACACAATAATATGAATATACACCTGCACAGGTACCGTATCCTGAACCCGCACGCGATCCCTGACGATAAGTTTGTGGACAGCAGGAAAGGAGCGGAAAAGTTATTAGGATCATTGGACATTGACCACAACCAGTACAAATTTGGACACACAAAGGTAAGAAACACTCTGCAACCCTACACAAAGGTGTAATAACCACACAAGAACAAATATGTTTGATGGATTGTGTAAGAAACGTTATTATATCTGTATCTGTGCAGGTGTTCTTTAAAGCAGGACTTCTGGGGCAGCTGGAGGAAATGAGGGACGAAAGGCTGGCAAAGATTCTGACACTGCTGCAGGCCGTCAGCCGTGGGAAGATCATGAGGATGGAGCTCCACAACATGATGGAAAGGAAGTAAGTTATTTTTTACCTTTTTATGTAACGGACTATTTTACACTCAGCTATACACAGTGGCCATCTCATCTCACGCTCAAGCTGCTAAAAGAACTGTGGTGGTGGCGTAGTGGGTAGGATAGTGGGTAGGATACTTGCCTCTAGACCAAGAGGTCCTGGGTTCAAATCCTACCTTCAGCACCACCACTGGGTTCCTGAGCAAGACCCTTAACCCCCGGTTGCTCCAGGGAGAGACTGCCCCCTGTAGGTAGGAATTGGAAGTCGCTTTGGATAAAAGCGTCTGATAAATGCTGTAAATGTAAATATTTTGGGGCTAAATGTTTCTATTTTGAAATCTCCTCTAAAGCAGATGTCCTGTTACCAGTTTAAAATGCTCTTGTTAACTGGTGTGACAGGTTTCATTTTGACACATTTTTTCCAACAGAAACATTTTTCTTCATTAATCTGGAGACTGTAATGACTTTAGGTCATTCACCCCACCGACCTCCCACTCGTCTTGTTCATCAGCAATAAACTTAAGTAATGACTTCATTGTGTTTCTGAATGATCTGAACACACCATTTCAGAGAAGTGCATTCAGGATCTTTACCAAGTTCTGCATTTAAAACAAACTAAAGTGCATCAGACAGAAAAAGTATGAGTTCTGTATACGATGCCATCCTCCTGTAAACACAGAGATCAACGAACAGCTACGTAAACAAACCCATGTGCGCTACAAATAAACACATGCTAACCTGTCTGTCATCCCAAGCCCTACTTTATTCTGTTGAACTGATTTAGTTGTGTACTATTTTTACACACTGCTTAGTGTTAGTATCCACTTTTGGATGCAGACTTTTGTTTGAGAGAGAGAAATTGGAGAAAGCCTGTGGCTTACAACAGTCGATGTTCATTTACTGCATTTCACATAAACCCATACATCGAGTGTATTCGGAATATTGCCCTCTGGGAACTGTAGTCTTCGAGTGCACTTGCTAAGTGGTGACATTCTGACAGCCGCATGCCTATTTTGGGCACAATGGTGTCTCACTTAAACCTCATTGACTTTTTCTGGCGTGACTGAATTGAATGCTGTTGCATAGGAAAATTAGCTGTTTGCTAAAGGCCATGCTTTATAATGGCTCAGCGTTGTCACACTATTGTGCTGTTGGATGAACCGTGCACAGCCCTGCTGTTGATTCAGGCTTGCCTGAATTAAACAGGCTGCAAAAGCCAGATAATGTTGCTGTCTTTTGGTTTTTACTTAAGAAACAACATTGTTGAAGAAATGGAAGTCTAGTTATTGCTTCAGTATTCCCGCGGTCCTTTTGAAGGGGAAAGCGGCTATAAAGTCTATATGTTTCCCGTCACTCTCTTGTATGTGCCACATTTGCAGTATTATGTTCCAAATGATTAATTGTGGCATGTTATCAGTCAAACACAATGGAGCAGATGACTCCACCCTCCGCCCCCACCGACCTGCCGTAGTCGGCACACGCTGCTGTGGGGGGGCTGACACTCCTCTATCTGATCGTGGCACTTTTAAATCATGTTGCTCATTAAACGCTAATGGAGGGAGATATAAGTGGCCTGGAGATGAGGTGAACAGAACGCGAACTCTTTCTGCAAGTTCATGCGACTGGGGCTATAAAGCAGGATTAGAAATGGGTGGGGAATCGTGTGTCATAATGCCAAACGACGGCACATGCTCCTAAATCTCGTGGAGTGCTTCACCTCGCGTGATGACTCTGTGTGCCGCAGAGAATGGCTATAGGTGCATTTTAGATTAGATTGTAATGTTCCATTACTTTGATTGCTTACATGCCAGCATCTGGCGAAACAACAATAAAAGAAAGAGGAAATTGTATTAAATGCTCATTTTAATTCATTGCGCTAATTTATGGCACTGCTCTGTCTTTCGTTTGCCATGGGCGAGGCTTTTGTAATTGCTTTTCACAGAGTCTTGAGGCAGCGAGGTGGAATAATGCTAAAACCTAATCTAATTCAGCGCAGACTTTAATGTTACACAGTCACTTACTTGTGTGCGGCGGGGACCGGGCATCTGTTTAATGCACGGACTGTTGCGTCGCTGTAGATTCTTGAATCATGTCCAAAAGTTAAGGCCCGTTCGGGCGGCCGGCGACGCTGACCGGGGAGCTGAAGCAGCCAGCAGGGGTTTCTTTGTGTATCTGTACCCCCTGTTTGGTTTGACAGCTTCTGGCTATTGAAATATTGCTAAGGCTCAGAATACAGGCTAAGCTGTATATTTTTCTTTATTCTTTTGTCACCGTATCGGTCTCTGCGGACTCGGGCACACTAAGCCCATTCACTTAGCCGACGCCTCTTTCTCCTTCACTAATGCCTAGAATAATCTCTGAATCACATTTCTGTTAAGTGCAGTAGGCAGGGCTCCATATAATACGGATGACCCCGAAGGAGTGCGCAGGGGTTAATTGGCTGAGTGCATGAAATGTTAAAGTGAGATTCTTAATGATCTTTCGCTCTCAATTAAAGAGAAAAGGAGCACCTGGGACCGGGCGGTCGGCTCTAGTTACGCAGCGGCGCTATTGTTGTTATTTCTGTTTCCCACTGACTCCGTCAGATTAATTAATTATCTGAATGGTTGCACTTGATTAGACGGTGGCCCATCAGAGTTGCCAGCTTAAATGATCTCCACGTCGGTGCGAGCCTCACTCCTGTCCCTGCTGAAATCACTCTTCACTCCTCGCTCTGAAGGAATTTCAGTCTCTGAGTGAATAACATTAATAATGTAGCGCCAGGTGTTTCGTAGGTCTGTGTGTTTGTATTCCGGGAGCGTGAGCGAATGTATGGGTTAGGAAAAAATAACGCTTTGTGTTAACCCTGTGCTTTATTCAAATCGGCATTTCAAGTAGGTGCTACTTAAGGAGACGAGCTAATTTGGAGCCCTTACGTAGAAGAAATAAATCGAGGCTTTTGAGGGCAGAGGTGACACGGCTGTTGCCGGCTGTCTAAATCTAGAAAGCCTGAGATTTACATACATTGACATGGTAATTTCACATGGGGAGCCCTATAGTCTGAGCCCATGCAGATGGATAAGCGATGATAACAGGGTTTTCTAATTGCATAACCCAGATGGATGGCCTCTTTCGCCTTGCCACATAATTCCTGTCATTCACCTTGAAGAGGACGAGCTTCTCTCGCGGTCGAGGTGCTTCTCTCTATTGCTGCTGCTCTGAGACCAGTCTGGATTATTCTACTGCTTGGCAAAACTGGCTCTTGTGCAGCTCTTGCTGGATAATGTTGGATAAGACCGGGAGCCTGATAGCTGCTGATTTCGGACCATTTTGGAAAGTCTATAAGGGTTTGCACTCTTGCAGGTTCAGCAAGAGAAGCACTCGCTTGATCTATAGCGAAAAAAACATTACGTCTAAACAAGCTTTCACATATTTCAGACCTGCTAACATGCAGAGTACACACACACACACACACGCACAAAATAACAGCCTAATGTTTTCACTTCATTACACTTGATCAACACTGTAATTAAAAAGCCTCACCTCAAGGCTATAGTACCAGAACAAACCACCAAAGGATCACAATCATTACCTTCTGTTGGTGTTCCCAGGGCCTGGCTGAGCTATTATTCACCCTTAAAGCAAGGCCCCAGCCAGTGTAAAACTTCCGCTGAGCCGGTGTGATTAATAGGAGTAAGTATGTGTTGTAGTCAAAATGGAAAGTCATAGTGATCATAGTTGCACGTATGCTCACAGCAGAAAGGGTTTAAATAACGATGACAGTGATGTAACCCGAATTTTGGTGCATGTTGAAACACACCCCAGCCTGAGTTCATCACATCACACGGGTGTAAAATCTATACATAAAATTAAGAAAAAGTGAGGGTAACAAATTTCATTTATAAGCCATGATGGCAAAAAAGGTTAAAGGTTAAATAAAGGCTTATTCTTCTGCTGCATTCGCCCACATGAGCAACGTAAAGGTTCCATTACAGGCTGATTTTTTTAATGCTTTTCTATAGGTCTTAGTGGTCCCCAAATACTGTATCTGAAGTCTCTTTACAAAATTCAGCCTTGGTACAGTATTACAGCCACGAGGTTTCTCGAGGACACGTCGGTTCTGTGTCTGTAGCTTTAAATGATGATGAGGATGAGTGAGGCAGGGCAAGGAGGAGGGAGAGAGGCGGAGCAAGGTGGAGGCTGGGGGAGGGGCATACACACATCAACTCAAATTCATTGTCATGTTATTTATTTATAACTGTGTCTTGGCATCCTGAATCACACGTGACTTGAGTTGTCTACAGATTCCCAGCCGTCATGTGAGCGGCTTTGTATATCAGGCTTGGCAGAAAGTGTGCGGTTTGTTGAAAGTGACTCAGAAAACCATAGCGGTGTTGGTGCTCCACGGTCACTGCTCCACCAACGACATTTTTTCTTAACTGTGAGTGTAACGTTTAAGATGCTAAATTAGTTCTGCCAGAGTGGTCCTCCACTCTCCAGCCACCTCTAAAGATTATGGGGAACGGCTGAGTATAATCTTTACTCTTGTTTTCGTAAGGCTATGTACGTTTGAGGATGTTAAATGCACCACGAATAAAACTTCAATGCACACCTAACGGATCCAGAAAAGTCCCAGAGGAAAGTAATGGCAGTAGAACTGGGAACCAACTTCCGGCTGTGTCAGAAGCTTCAGGATTATGTTCTCGAGTGTTCGAGCTCCGTTTGGTACCTTTGGGGTGAGTTGGAGTGGAGTGTATGATCCACAACAAATCCTCCCACATCAATACCTGACCTTATATATGTTCTTTTGGGCGGCTGCAGTCAGATGCTCACAGCAGTGTTCCACCATCATTCCCACAAGAGTAGATGTCACTGCAGCGCAGAGGAGGGAGGGTGGGGTCTACATTTACTGGTCTCAAACTGGCTCAGCGCTTTCCTGACCAGTAGAACACACATTGAGAAATGGTGGTGACAGAACCGTAAAGGATTTGTTAGGTTTGGTAAAGAATTGTTTGCTGAAGATGTGTGTGCGTGCGTGCGTGCGTGCGCGCACGTGTGTGTATGTGTGTGTGCGCGTGTGCGTGTGTGCGTGTGTTCCCTCTGTCTACCACAGCGGTGAACAGCTGGGTCGTGCTGTGAGGCAAATGGGAGTCGAGTTTGGCTCACCATGGCAACAGTGACTGCGTTGGAAGAAAGAACGATGGCAGGGTGAGGAGGCCCACTCCACTAATGACGGTGAAGAAGACAGATCATAATTACTCTGTCTCTCTGCTTCTGTTGTTTTTCTTAATCACTCCTGGCAGTTGACGCTGTTTTATTGAGATTCATTTTCCACACGTCTCCGGCGGTCTGCGGCCTTCAGCGGTTCTTAAGGAATTAAGTTCTCAGAAGAAACTATACAGGCATTAGACGTCCAGTCCGCCTCCATGGAGCAATTTCTATTCTCCAGATATAGACATATGCTCCATGTGCATTCTCTGTGGATCACAGGATGATGCCACAGCGAAATCGATAACAAGTTTTCCTCGCACCCTCCCGCACCCACCCATTTACCGCCGTCCGCTTTGCTCTGGAGCCATTGTTATTGCTTCTCTCCACTCTTAATCTCAGCTGAAATGTTTCTCAGCCCCATAACTACATTCATTTCTTTCTCTCTCCACACACACACACACACACACACACGCCGCTGGCTACTGGCTTTGATAGAGAGGAGTATAGGAGGAGAGAAGGCTCACAAGGAGGTGCGACCTTGTCTCCCCCTTAGAGAGCGGTGGAGAGGGAGAGAGAGGAAGGGAAGCGAAATAAAGCTGGAATCTGAGAGTCCTAACTGCCCGGGGGATTTTAAGAAGATATTAAACGTCTGAATAATACATACGGAATACATATGAAAGGATATTGAAATAGATGTGCCATTAAGGCAGTTTCCAGGCAACATGGACCACTGAAGGAGCGAGATGAGGACTGAAGTGGACTCCACTTATAGAAGACTCTGCCTTACTGAAATATTAATCCTGCATGCCAGTGCCCACTCCGCTCTTGACTGTGATTTTGCTTACCTCCCATGATGCTCAGCCCAGAACACATCCGCACATTGTAATTGCCGTATTAATTGTGGTAGCTGGTAAGGCCCTTTTGGGAGGTAGTAGCTGATATTCAGCGGATTTTTTATGGGGTGTTGGGCGTTTTGTACATCACACACTGATTCAGGTTTAATTCGTACCCTACTATACACGTAGTGTAACACGCCTAAAAGCGGCCCATAGCATTTACAGGTGGCCTGTTGTTTCTAGAGGCTGTGTTGTATATGTTGACCTTAAAAGATTTGTAGTTGAGGATGCCTCTGGTCTAGGCGAAGGTGTGTGTGTGTGGGGGGGGTGTTTTGGGATTTCACAGCTGCTTAAACAGCTTATGGGTTATCTGCTCCTCCATGCAGGTCTCTACCTCAGCTTAGCTCTCCTCTGACAGCTGAATGGGAGGAACAGCTGGAAGGCTAATGGGGCCATAGGGAGAGTGCTGCTTGCCTGATTGGTCAGATGCAGTAAAGTTTAACGTCAAGCTGCCAGCCCTTCCATCATATGGGCCTGTAAGTTCTACTGTGCTAATGCTACGTTTCCTGTGCATTAAAAGTTTTGGAGTAGCAGTGGGCAGGCGAAGATGCTTTGCCACCCAAGGGTGGGGGTGGGGGTGGGGGTGGGGGTGAGTGATTGTGGTTTGACAAAAGGGGGTGTGGCAAGCACTTCTGGATTGTCAAACGGGGGTTGGTTACTAAGATTTAGGCGTAGAGACCTGCTAGTGATTCGCAAAAGCACATAGAGGTTGAATGGTAATGTATCCTTGCCAACATTTTTGGCATTTTGAAACTTTACAGACAAATGTCAAATGGGCAACAAAAAGCTAAATGAAATGATACTAATGTCGAGCTTTAGTGTACCCTGGCATAGCTTCTGCAGTTCTGTACTGAAGAGATGGAAAACCATTCTTTCAAATGATATTCTCTGTTTATTTGATAAAAGGGCCTTTAAGGGCCAATGGCCTGAATGTTTTTCTTTTTTTGTGTGTGGTTATATGTACCAAAAACAGATTAAAAAAAAAATAGATCTGTTAATCCAAGTAAATCTAAGTAAATTAAGTGTTACTTTGTACTTTTCTAACTGACTGTCCTGTATTGTTCACAATTCAAAAACAGTTAGTGGCGCTTGACTGCTGTGAACTGAGAAAACACAATATTTTTCATGGCATTCCAAAAGCAATGAATTCAAAACGAACCTTATTTGGCTTTGTTTTCTTCTAGAGGCCGTATAGATTGGTGAGTGAAAGGCAGGCTTTGAAATTTGAACATTGTTTTAACAGTCTTACATCAGTCACTTCTTTTTTAAAACTGAAGAACAGTTGATTTGTTGTGGAATTGGTCCTTTAACTCTTGTATACCTCTGGGGTGTGTGTGTGTGTGTGTGTGTGTGTGTAGCAGCTCTGTTGATGCGTGAGAAATACCCCCCCTCTAGGCCGGTGTGTAATGTTATTCTTTACTCTGGAGTTATGTAGAGCCCTGCCACCCATGAGAGACGGCGCTGACCCCAGAACAGACGTCACACACACACACACACACACACACACACACTGAGATTAGTTTTGTTGGGCCTTCACAGCATCCGAGTTCACATGAAGCAGCATGGACAAACAAGAGTGTTTTGCTGCACTTAAGAGAGCTTTTGCTATTTTGCCCTAAGAGTTGGTTTGTTATTAGTGACTTGAATCCAGTTCTGAGTTACCGGTTAAGGGGACTGAGGGTAGACTGTGTGAAGGAGCCTAATCCTATTGATGCAGAGAAATTTTGCTCCGTGGCCTCCACTGCCCCAGAGGACGTGGAATCATTAGCTATTGTTAAATTCTTCATCGATAGACTCCACTCCTCAGGATCTCCCTCTCTGCCTGTTGCATGGCCTTGTTTTCCTTCGTAAGTGTTTATTCTCGTCGTGAAAAGGAAAAGTCGAGGTGAGATTAGTGACAGTGTTGCGCAAGTCTTCTGGTGAAGAAAGCCTTTCGTTGTTGAGTCGTTCAGTGCTAACAGTCTGAAGACTTTGGCTTCCTGATACCACAGGCCTCCACTTTCTCCTGTTACTTTCTGTAAAATACATCTGCTTTGCGTTTGTTTCAGTAGTGTAGGCTGTTTGGAATAACTACATTTAGAGTTTAGACATTTCAAGCCATTTAAAATTGTGTACTAATTAGAAATGTCCCGTCCCAACACCGGGTCATGTGGTACCGGTCCGCGGGTCATGTGGTACCGGTCCGCGGGTCATGTGGTGCCGGGCCGCGGGTCATGTGGTACCGGTCCGCGGGTCATGTGGTGCCGGGCCGCGGGTCATGTGGTGCCGGGCCGTGGGTCATGTGGTACCGGGCCGTGGGTCATGTGGTACCGGTCCGCGGGCTGCACAGAATAAACCCGTGGATGTTCCCCGTGTTCTGCTGTCGCTCGTTGTTATGAAAACGCTGTTAATAAAGCTGTGAGTTCACACTGGATTTACGTTTATTGTTATATTTTAAAGATACCCCCATTTTTATGTGTATCGTTTATCTGTATAAATGCGTATACGTATATTTATCTGCCGCTCCTTAAAGAAAGCTGAACATAGTTTCTGATATTAAACCGGTCCGTGGCTAATAAAGGTTGGGGGCCGCTGGTGTAGAGGAAGTGCATTTTGCTGGGTTTAAATAGGGGCAATACAATAAACTCCTGATTTGGTTCAATTAATAATTATGGGCTTATGATTCAATACACTCACGATATATTCAACAACAATAAGGCAGAAAACAATTTAGTAGTCTCACAATATTTGTAATGAAATGTAGAAAAAACTAATGACTTCATTTGTGGCACAATTTACTAATGAGATTAGAGCTGGAAGGCAGGTGGGGGGGAGGGGGTTATGCTGGACTGTCTTGGTTTACCCCTTTACTCCATGCAGTTGTAAATATATCCAGTAGAATGTTCTGAGCAATGTATTAATAGTCAGCTCCTCACACACTTGTAGACTGGAGCATTAAACTAATTATAATTATTTTTCACACCCCCCTCTATAGAAATCAGCATTGTCTTATAAAAAGGCTGATGAACACATACAGCCATGGAGAAAAAAACGGTTATTGCTTTTGTAATTAGTGGGAGTGTGTGTCTGTGTAAAATGTGCATGACCACACTTGATTCAAAACAAAGAGAAATTATTTATTCTACCTTGGAAATGTTAAACTGCACATTATTTTACAGCTGCAACAACTAAAACAGAGCAGAGTGTGTGCTTGTGTGTTTCATCCCATCAGAAACGGATTCAGGGGTGAAGCTGCTGCGCTCAACACATATGGAGGTGATGTGTTTTACACACACAGAACAGAAACCTGTGCATTCTTGATTCTTGCAATGTATGTCTGCATTATAAAACAAATAATTAGAGGTGGGCATAGATTTAAAAAAAAATCTAGATTAATCTCATTGTAATCTTGGAAGTAATCTCGATTAATCTGGATTAAAATGGCTCATTTGAATTCTGGCGAATGTCTGAAGCCCCCCCCCCCAAAAAAAAAAATATCCCAATGCCTGTTTTTATAGTGTAAACCATAAATATGCCTCCAAATGTTCTCCCAGATCACTTTCATTTCATTCT
>JBBPDC010000002.1:17402824-17413267 GCA_037974485.1 Hemigrammopetersius urotaenia | reverse complement strand
CCTCTACGTCAGAGTCAGAGATGAGTTACTGCAGTTATGCCTCTACGTCAGAGTCAGAGATGAGTTACTGCAGTTATGCCTCTACGTCAGAGTCAGAGATGAGTTACTGCAGTTATCCCTCTACGTCAGAGTCAGAGATGAGTTACTGCAGTTATGCCTTTACGTCAGAGTCGGAGATGAGTTGCTGCAGTTATCGCTCTACGTCAGAGTCGGAGATGATGACGCAGGACAGTCGAATTGTTCAGTAAAATCCAGAGAATGGGTCCCAGATTAGGGTTCGAGGACCAGATGTGAGTGCCTTCAGATACTTTGTTTTGCATAGCTCTCGAGTCTCAAAAAAACACAAGCCTGAAATGGGATTTATAAATGCTTACACACATAATTGTTTTGGATTAGTCTCTGGGAGAAGGCCAACCAGGGGTGGGGGGAGGTAGAGAGGTTCGTTGTAAATGTGCTGGGGCTTTTTGGGGTGTCCTTGAACGTACGGTTAGGACCAGGTGCAGGCAGTCGGCACATGTGGCAAGGCTGATAATCTTCAGCAGTAATGATGTTTCTGGCCTTCACACTCTGCTCCGTTTCCTCTACACACACACACACACACACACACACACACACACACACCCCAGAGCTTATCTAAGCCTAGGGAGGCTGTGACATCACAGAGGCCATGACCAATAATGTGGGGGAGTGTGTGTGTGTGTATGTGTGCGTGCGCAGACGCCCGGCTGTCGCGCTGGATGGGTGGTCAGCAGCACTGGGAGGAGATTAAGGGCATGCTGATGATTTCTGGAATGCCTGGTTTCTTGCCGTTGGAGACTCCCTCTGAGAAGCCACAGTCTGGAGCAAACTGCTCTGGAAGAGTGATCTTACCGTTTTGGGATCTTGCGTCTAACACTTTCCACACTCAGTGCACACACGTACACGCACACACGTACACGCGCACATATGGGTGGTGTGGAGAATGTGCCGTCTAATTGATCCGTCCAGCTGAAGCTGAATGGAAAGCTAGTTCACAGACGTGTGAGACCAATAAAGAAACGAATGAGCTCGGTCTGGAAAGTCTAACGGAATGATCCCAGCTCTTTAAGACATGTCACATGCCTGGACTGATATTGATCCTGGACTTTGGCTCAGGGGGGAAAGACTGAAAGTGCACACACACACCCAGGGTATGTTGACACCTCACTTTGCTCTCCCCATGTAAAATACCAGGGAACAAACATGTCTGAGTACTGTACGCAGCGGTGTGTGACATGGAGGGACATGAATCAGGCTATAAAAGGTGATGGGTGCTGACTTACACGGCACTGTCTCGTCTTACTGAGGAGATTACACCCTCATTGGCTACTGTGAGGAAACGGAGATATCCAGAAATGTGCCTCGTTATCACTGTCTCCAAGGAACCTGACCGCATGCCACTCCTTGAATGTGTGTGTGTGTGTGTGTGTGTGTGTGGCTGTGAGTGTGTGTGTGTTAAAAATGGCATGTCTTTAACTAATGATGCTGCACTCAGCTCAAACTGCTTTGCAACACTAGATGAAGATGCAGTACCTTGTTTGGATTCTCACCCTCATATGATGCTCTCACCACCTCCTACCCCCCCGCCCTCTCTTTCTCTCCATCTCACTGTATTTCAGGGCAAGTTGTCACTGCTAGGATTAGGGGTCATTATTGTATTGCCATATCTCCTCTCCCTCAGGCTTCATATCCCCGCAGTATTTGGGCTCTCCTCCTGCTCAGCCATTGCAGTGTCTAGCCGAGCTCTACCCCTCCTTTCCTAAGCCTCTATTAACTCTCCTATTGGCTCAAGAGTCGGCAGCTATTGGTTCTCAGGCTCTCAACCTAAACTAAGGGACTTACGCATATGCTGAGAGCAAGAAATTGACCCACTTTTCAGGTAAAGAACCTTGCTTTCCCAACTCTGTCACCGTCTCTTGTACTGTCATAACTTTGTATCTTTTCTGTACTTACAGAAGAGGTCCAGTGGAGCCTGAGCACTACCCAGGGCAGCCGTGGACTGGACACAGGGACCCTGCCCACTATCCCACCCCACAACTGGCCTACCACCCCAACTACCCACGCCCACTGGACCCTCGGCAGGGTGACCCAGGGTTCTACCACCCACCACCTCCACAGAGAGGTCCTGTGCGGCAAGATGTGCCCCCCTCTCCCCCCGTGCCCCTCCGAGCTCCCCGCTACGACACCATGAACCGCGGAGGCTTCCGGAACACCAGCCCCGAACGCTTTGCCTACACAGAAGGACGACCTTCCGATCCCAGACAGAAAAATGCCATGACTGCAGCCGTTTAGCTGCTTTTCTGTGTTGTTTAATTCACGCTGCAATTTGTCCTTCACCTTTTCATGGACGGTTTGTGTTCTTGACGTCTGTTTTTGCTGGATCTCGTCCTCAGTAGCTTGCAGCGCTGACCAAGGTCACATCTCGAAGTACTGACATCACATTCTTGACTGCTCTGCCAAGCAAAAGTCAGTGTTGACCTTCTCTCACCCCTGTTGGCCCTGAATTAGGCCTGAAAGCTTCTCCAAGTCTGTGACATGACCACAATGGGGGGAGTGCATGTATGTGTAAACTTACATCTCAACTTCAAAGCCAAGCCACTGTAGATTAATGACCGTCTCTCTCCCATGGTGCCGAATGAGGATGCCGTGCCTGAGGGAGCTGAGGCTTGGACGCTTGTCCGGATAACAGACATGGATTTAAGTCCATTCCGGCAAGACTTCCGATTTCTTTGGCTCATGTTAAAGAACGCAGCTCAGACTTTTCATAGCAGTCGAAAAGAGCCCTGGAATGCGCACAGTGTAGAAGTGTTATTATAGCCGCATTAAAGCACACCATATACAGTAATCTCCTTCAGTGCTTAGCTGCCGTCCTGAGTATTTTGAAAGTACCACTATAGTTTGTGTGTCCTTTAGCCTAAACCACTGCATGTTTCCATTACACACAATCACTTTGCAAACACTGAACATATTCACTATTTCCCGTACGTGAATGTTAGGTGAGCCTCTGATGCATCATCAAGTAATGAGCAATTAGAAAAGTTGAAAAAAGGTACGTCTCTGTTTGTGTGTGTTTTCTTTTTCTTTTCCAGAATGAAGTCTTATAAACTGATATTTTTTTGTCAAAAAGGGGAAAGATGCACCCACAGAACCTCTACCATAGTAGAAAGACGATGCTCTCTTCAGCCAACGATGACTTTTCTACCAGCTGCCCTCATCTGCTGACCCCTTGTTTTTGTATCATTTTACCATTATACCATATGTGTGTCAACGTATGACGCCTCACTTTTGTACAAATTGCACACTTTGAATGTACAAACGACACTCTCTACATTCAGAGACCAGAAACAGATGAATCAGATTTTACACATTCCGTAGTAAACATGTATCACGTTAACCTCCATAGCTAGGTTATAAGATGTCTGTAATACAAATGATGTTGCTGGTCTCAGCATAAAACATTAATACTGACCACAATTTTTTTTTTATTAACCTCTTTTGTAATACCTCCTCATTAAATATACGTTTGAAAACATGCGAGTTTTCTCTTCCTTGCGGTTAAATGTGCCGTCTTTATCGTGCCGAGTACCTGAGGTGCAAATACCAGACTAACCGGCGCAGAACATTAACCCTTTCAACACAGTTTCTCTCTTTCAGATTCCTAAAAATAAATTACACCTTTGCGATAACAGATAGGGCCAAATTAACATCCCCATAATTATCAATTAAGATGGGGAGATATGCATCTGTGATTACAGACCAGTTTTTAAATTCCTGATGAAACTTGGCTGATTGCAGAATTAAGAGCTGTGTTGTGATAATTACTGAGGGCGCAGAGCATGTTATCTTCTGCTGTTTAATTAGCGGCTCGGCACTCTGGACCGGAAAAGATGGAGGTAGAGGGGAGAAAGAGGAAACAACTTTGGAGAGAGAATGAGGGTACGCAGCGTACCGCGCACGCCCTCCCTGGGTGTGTCTGACAACGTTCGCATTTCACTACGTTCTGGTTTTCTGGTTTTTCACTGACGACGTTCGAATGCAGCACACTCTGCAAAGTGAAAACAAACTACAGCTGATGCACTGACTCCAGATTACTGGACCGTCAGGCCTGTTAACCTCATTTGTCCAGGTCTGCACAAAACGAACAGCAAGGCCTCCCCCTTTCTCTCCAAGCACAGTCCTGCTCTGTTGAGGCCAACACAATCGCAGTGATGGGGCCAATTCTGTCGATTTGATTTGGGACCCCTCTTCACCCAGCTGTAGGTTTGTTTATAAGCCATAATGAAATTCTTTTTCCTTTTTTGTTCTTTGCTCCTTTATTGTGTTTTTGGGGGAGAGCACAGCTTTTCCATTCATACAGCCGTCAGAAAAAGAACTGGTGTAATTGCTTCATCTTCCAGCTCTCCCAGAATCCATTTGTGAAGTGTAATTACCGCAAGTTATTATTAGGCAAAGTTTTAATTAGCAACCGAGGCCAGAGTAATTACACTTTTCCATTTGATGTAGCTGCTCACATCAAATCACACCGTCATGGTTGTCAGCAGGGAAGAAGGACATTAAAGGTTCTTGTATCCTTAGCAACCCGCATGCTATTGATGTCCTCAAAACGTCAGTTTACGTAAGTTATGTTGTAGCATTGTCGTTGTTTTTCTGTTTGTTTTTTTTTATTACTTTCCTCGCTCTGTTCTCTTACTCGGGCCTTAATACCTGTAAGTCAATTCAAGGGGACAACAAAGACAGCTGGTGGCCTAGTGGTTAGGGCATTCGTCCTGCGATCAAAAAGTCCAGGTTCGATTCCCACGACCGCTAGGCACCACTGAGGTACCCTGAGCAGGGTACCGTCCCACACACTTACCCCCCCACCCCCCTCCAACCACACGCTGCTCCCTGGGCACCGTGTTCCTGCTGCCCCCTGTTTCACTTGGTGAATGGGTTAAATGCAGAGGAAGAATTTCATGCTGTTCACACTGTGTGCTGTGGTGTGTTCACGTATGACAGAATGATCACTTTCACTTAAAGACGTTGCTATTTTCCACACAATCAAGCATTATTAATGAAAGTTTAGTGTTCAGCTTTGGGACAGTTTGAACCGTATGCAGTTGGTGTCTCTTTTGGCTAGGTGAACTGCGGAAGGAGGGGGTGGGGGGCGTTCCACAGAGAGCTGTTAAACTTTGTGGAAATGTACTTTGGATCGGACATGATTGAGTGTGTGAGTGTGCGAACGATAGTGGCGGTGCTGATTTATGAAGGGTGTGACGGAAAATCTAGGGCTGCTTCCTCCCAGGCCTCTGTCAGGGCTTTAGGGCTTAACACCAGCGCAAAAAACACATTCTGTTTCCACAGCTCACGCCGGATTACTCTGCCAGTCCTGCTGTTTTACAGAAGCCTCCGTTGACATCTTTAACACAGAGCATTACTAATATACTGCATGTGTTCCACTAATTGTTTTACTTAACACAAAGGGCTTGTGCACGAATGTTGGCATGCTGCTCTGTGAAAGAGCTATTGGTATGAATCACATGATAGTTTTGTCTGTCTTCGGCTTCTGTCGTCTGTCTCTCTCTTTCTTTCTCTCTCTCCTTTTCTCCTCTCTCTCTCTCTCTCCTTTTCCATCTCTCGCTCTCTTGCTCTCTCTCGCTCTCGCTCTCTCTCTCTCTCTCTCTTGCTCTCTCTCTCTCTCTCTCTCTCTCTCTCTCTCTCTCTTGCTCTCTCTCCTTTTCTCTCCCCCCATCTCCCTCCATGCAGAAGAAGGAGACTCCAGTGGAATGGGAGTTATGGAGGAAATCTAGTCACACTGTTGGCTCTGTTGTGCGCCAATGTCAAGCTTGCAGAAGTGCAAACTTGTGCTGACAGCAGTCGGAGCAACTCCCCGAGCCTCAGCCTTGCAGATTTATACCTTGTGAAGGTCACTGGCAGTGTATTGAGATAGCAGGCTTTGCCCTATTAAAGTGCAGTTGCATCTGGGCAGTATAAATTCCATTTCCTGTCCTCATATCAGTCTAATGGTGCCTGGAAACCCCACGGCAGCTGTTTCCCCTCTGAGTATACGCCCGCTCCTTACCCTCATGACTCTCGCAGTACAGAGCGAGAGAGGGAGCTGTGGTTTGAGGTTTATAAGCATGCGTTCGGGGAGCGCACAGGACGCTCTTTGTCTCCTGATGCTGGCCCACATTCCTTGAACCGTCGTGCTTCTTTACTTCCTGTGTGCGAGGCTGGCTGCCAGGGGTCCCATGATCCAAGTTCACCCAGAGGACCGCCGAGGTCAAAGGTGAACTGACACAAGGGCCACGCGGGGAATTTTGAGATCTTTTCATACACACTTTTCTCTCCTCTCATACACGGTGTTATCAGGCACCTTCCACTGTCAGGAGATCAGAGGCAGAAAGACACGTCTGCGTAGCCTCGGAGCATCGACGTCTGCACCTGAGCCGGGTTGGCTTTCATCACATTTCACACTCTTCATCAAACAGCATTACTTGTGACGGGATCAATTTGTTTCACAAAGCTGATCGCTCGAAAGTCTCGCCGCTACATTTCTCCATTCTTCTCAAATGTGAAGGAACAAATTGACTTGTATTTAGAAATGAAGCCAGATCAGCCCGGGTTTGCTTCACTCGCATTTCTCTTTTTCCCCAACCTCCCCTTTTCTCCTTCTGATTGTTGTGTTGATAATCCAACTGCTTTTCTGGAATTGAGTTTCGAGGAAAGTGGTCCGAATAGTTCCAAGCTCTTTGCAAGAGCCAAATAATGAGGCTGGCAAGCAAAGCATGCTAGAAGAGTGAGGACCTCAGTCAAGCATTTTTTCTTACTCCCCATCTCATTGGAACGTAGAATGATTATTAACTGTGGTTTTGTTTTTGGAAAGCTTAGCTGTGATTTGTCCGTGTCCATAGAAGGTGTGGGAGGTACTGCAATTACCAGTCAGAAGTGTTTTGCTGAAACACCCCTCTCGGATGCAGAACTCTTTTCTATCGCTCTGACTGCTGGGCGAAGGTCACGTGCAGGTGCCACAGGTCTTGCTCTGTTTGTGCTTAAAGCGCTAAGTGACTGTGCTGTTGTGCCTTGGACTGGAGTAGTGGGTTTTCTTGATTGTGTTCAACCACAGCCTAAATTGTAGTGTTTTCGCAACTTTACTGCTGTCAAGGGAAGTGCAGTCTTGTTTTGTCCAGTGGCCGCTACACCGTTGCTCTTGGACGCACAATCGTCTGGCCGATGTCTGAGGAGATTTTCCCCAAAATGCAGCGGATCTCTTTGACTGCTGGTGACGGTGCAAATGGCCTTTGCAGACATGTGGTAGCATTTAAAATGGTTTTGGATTAGGGGAAGTTGAAGTCTAATCCAAACCCACTGAAGTGTCCAAGCGAAGTGATTTGGAAAGGCAAAGCCATTTGGAGCTGCTCTTCACAGATACAGAGCATCAGAACCGGGCGAGTACTCGCAATTTGCACAACTGGCAGATCACTTTTATTCTCCCCATGGTTATTTGAGTGAGGGGGAAAAACGCAGAAAAGGGATTTTCCACCACGAATAATTTAGGGCCTAGATTACAAACATGTGTTGTTTTGTGGCAAAACACGATAATGGAAATAAATAATGAAATGAGGACATGATGATTGCAACAAAAAAAAAAAAGCCCTGAATTCCACACTTTTAGCCTTTCTACCACAACTCAAAGGTTTTCCACAGCTCTGAGTTGAGAGAGAGAGAGAGAGAGAGGGAGAGGAAAAGAGACGCTTAGTTAACGGCTGGCGCGGTGAGGAAGCTTGTACCGTGTGACTCGCTGCCACTCATCACTCTGTCACACACTCCACATTAATCCTCTCTGTTGCGGAGAGTTATCCCGCTTGTTAACAGAGTGTGAATTCAAATCCCCTTCAGCTGGAAAGCACTGAGTTATTGCTCTCCTTCTCCATATATCCACTTCTCCTTTTTTGAATAAGAGAGTGAGTGTCATATGGACATCAGGCGATGCCGACCACCATCTTTCAACCAGTGGTCACCATGGAAACCTCACGGGCGCTAAAGCACGGTTAAGGCCTCTCTTGCTTGGACTGGCCACTGTCCACTCCCTGATTATCCTCTCGGAGAGAGCGTGCTCATATCGTACTGGAGCGCCACGCTCGAAGGGCTCCAAGTGGATAAAAGTCTGGAGTTTAAATCCTTCTTTGCTGGACGACTTCAAGGAGATGAGGGTTCTGTATCTCACACCTGTCGACTGAGCCTCAGATCACGGACGTCTCGCAGGACGACCGTTTTGCACGTTCAGTGCACGTTACTACACAGCCCTATTGTGTTAGGATTTACCTTAGCAGCCTGGGAATGTTTAATTATTATAGAAATTATGGTCTGGAGCAGAAATTAACTGCCCAAGTGAACTCAGGAGCCACACGGAGACTCACACTCCTTCACACACAATGGTGTTTATGACCTGGCACGCCTAACAACATTCCTTTCAATAAAATCCAAACAGACATTATTCTGCATCCACTTCGATTCACCGCTGAGCCGCTAAAAATAGAGCGCCGAGAGAGATGTTTGAGGAACCGTCCGTGCTCAGCGCATCCACGCATCAGCATACTATTGGTTTTTTCGCCATAATGGATGTTCAAGAGGATTATTCCATTTGGCTGAGTGTATTTGAGGATTCATTTTTGCTCTTGAATCCTTTCAAGGCAAATGAACACCCTGCTGGCGTTCGGAGAGGCGGGACATCCATTCTAAACAAATGGACGACTAAAGTCAAACATTCAGGGGCTTCTGCTCTCTGGGTCTGTGCTGTGGAAACTGCTGGCCTTCTTCTTGTTGACTCACCGTTGGGACGGATTTTCTGGGAGAGAGAGAACATGC
The DNA here is from genome assembly GCA_037974485.1 of Hemigrammopetersius urotaenia. NCBI lineage: Eukaryota > Metazoa > Chordata > Actinopteri > Characiformes > Alestidae > Hemigrammopetersius > Hemigrammopetersius urotaenia. Next base: position 17,404,405 of record JBBPDC010000002.1, on the reverse strand, counting down.
TGGCTCTGCGTCCTGCAGAATGTAAACAACATGACACCTGACTCAACAACAATGATGTGCACGTTTCTCTCAGTCTCTCTTTCCCTCTCTCTCGCTCTCTCTTTCCCTCTCTCTTGCTCTCTCTTTCCCTCTCTCTCGCTCTCTCTTTCCCTCTCCCGGACACTCCCGCTCACGCAGGTTCATCAGCTCCCCCGCTGTGTGCATATATGTCTCAGTTAGCAGGTCTGAGTGGGTTGTCATGCTACACAGCTTAGCCTTGATCCCCAGAGAGTAGCCATATGGCGTCTCCGCTGCCGCGGCGTGTGTGAGGAGCAGTGGGGTGTGCTCGTACACACGTAGAGCATGTTTGCAGGACCCTGGGTAGCTGCTTAGAGCATGGCTTTGGTTCCATCAGCCTTGTCTAGAAGCACCGACATGCCATACTTCAATCAGGCCAGTGATATTGGCGATTACTTATATCCAGACCAGTCACAAATATGGGCTGTTTGTACAAGAGACTTTACAAAGTGCTTCCTTTAGACTCAGATATAGACGCCACTGTGCTCTGTGGCCGGAGCTCAATTAAGTGGGACACTCTGCGCCATCTCCTAGCTGTTGAAGTTTCACCTTCACACGGCCTCATTAGCAGCTCTTGGCTGGGGTTTGGTGGGCGCCATGTCTCTGCAGACGGCCCGTGCCTCGTGTTACACCCGTCATCGGTGCTCTTGGAACTTCACTTCAAGTGTCTCTGCCACACAGGGTCCGTTTCGGTGAATAACGTCTCTCACCTGGACAATGGCTCGGTTTCGACGCCATGGCCTTTTCATGGGGAACCTCCCCCTCTTGCCCCTCTCACTTGCTCACTTAGCCCGTCTTTCTGGCTTTCTCTCTCTTCCTCAACCTCCTTCTAAATGCCTTGACATTCCAGCAATTGCTGTTCCTGAGTATACGGTTACTTGGGAAGCCATTACCGAAGCCCTTGTAGCATTCCAGATTGAATTTTTTTTTAAACAAACGCTTGGTGTGGAGTGGGGAAGTGTTTGGTTCCTTCTGTAGGTGGAGATGAATGGAGGTCACACAACAAACACACTCTGAGACCTCCGGAGCCCGACACCGTCACCCCTCACACCCTCATTATGACTGAAAAATGTCACTCTCATTAAAAATGCAATTAGACTTAATTGAGGCCTAAAGTAAAAATAAACGTCAGGGTCGTGTTTATTATTTTACTCTCACCTCAGGCGTTTCTGAGTCCGCCCCATTTCCACAGTTAGATTTGCCTCTCGTCTGTGTTTTCTTTAGCGAGGCTCTTTATTTTCACCTAAGTGCTTCAGTTAGAACCACTTTTAAATGTAGCTACATAATTGCTTCTTTTGAAATCTTCAGACATCATAAATAAAATTACCATCCTAATAACCTGTACATTTCAGTTACAGTTAAATTACAGAATAAAAGGTTTCACTTCATTCCTGCTCCGCCGTCTTCCACTGGTAACTGGTTAGTAAGAAATCAGGCGATAATGTAGTTATTTACATTTACATTTACGGCATTTATCAGACGCTTTTATCCAAAGCGACTTCCATTCTCTAACTACAGGGGACA
>JBBPDC010000002.1:17380416-17392534 GCA_037974485.1 Hemigrammopetersius urotaenia | reverse complement strand
CACACAAACACACACACACACACACACACACACACACACACACACACACACACACACACACACACACACACACACTGAATGCTTCTTATCAGACACTGAGGATTTATTTTGGTTTCTGCATGCATAAAGGCATGGGCATATGTGTGTGTGTGTGTGTGTGTGTGTGTGTGTGTTTGTCTGTTTTATTTATTTCGTACATCTATGCATCTAAGTGTGTGAGAGGAACAAAGGCAGACAGTTGGTCAATTAGCCCTATTAAAAACACCATCAGAGCTCTGTTTGATATTGAAATGATCTGGTCCTGGTGAGGATTGATGTGTTTGCCTAACAATTACACACACAGTTATTACAGTGGGGGGGCGGGGTCTTTGACTTTTTACTCATTGTAATCCCTGTGTGTGTGTGTGTGTGTGTGTGTGTGTGTGTGTTTGGGGGGGGGCTGATGATCTGAGCTGCTAAAGCGAAAAACCTGCTTGTTTTCTTTCCTCCTTAAAGTGGAGCACGAGACCAGACCCAACAAATGCCTCCACATGCTGCTGTTTAAACTGGTGTTCGCTGGTTAGTTCTCAACTGGTCCTCAGTGCTTCCACATTTTTGCTGAGGGACTCGCAAACGCTCCCTATTCATTGTCCGAATGAGCTTCCACACTGAGCTGGAGCAAAGAAGTGTGGACCGTTTGGACTGCTTTGAGAGCATTTTTTTTTTTAATTTACAGTTACATCGCCCTGCCGACATCCAGCACAACGTATGTTTACATCTAGTTTAACCAACGAGATTCTGTTCCCACCGGTCTGCAGCGTACAACTCATAACATCTTCGCTTACGTATCACTGTCACAGTACTGTAAGATTCATAATACACAAAAAAGTGACACTTAAAGCTAGATTAGCTGAAAAATGTGCTTTGTTGGCCATTCAGTGTGTCCACAGCCAGTATGAATAGTTTAGAGTCTAAAATATTTTTGAGCAAAGAAATACGGGACAGTACTGATAAATAGATGGAAAAATGTACAATACAAACATAAGACAAAGACAAAGGTGTAACACAAGATATTTTAATGCTTCTCAAACAGATCAATCTTCAATCGACTTCTGAAAGCAGGGATTCCAGTAGGAAAGCTGTTCTAGCCGCTTGGTTTCATGAAGGTGAAAGTCTTGATGCTTCTGTTTCATGCATCTTGAGGGATGGTAGGTCAAACTAAGCCGTACTTGAAGCTTCATTCATCATTTGATCATTGATGGGAGGAATATAATGCACTTATAATCCTTGTTTCCCTAAAAGCTGGATTTTAAGTGATTTAAAAATGAAATTATCGACATAAAGTGACATAATGACATTAAATTTTGACATTTTTAGGAAAATATATATGCTTAGTTTTAATTTGATACCAGCAACACTTTAATATAAAATATAGCTGGGATAGGAGCATGTTTACCTCTTTGTTGCATCACCTCTTCTTTTAACAACACATTTGGAAACTGAAGAGACTAATTACTGAAGCTCTGAAAGCGGAAGATCCCATTCTTGCCTGATTTTTCGTTTCATGATGCACCAAATGTTTTCAGCAAGTGACAGGTTTGGACTGCAGACAGGCCAGTTTAGCACCCAGGCTCATCTACTATGGAGCCATGCTGTTGTACTACGTGCAGAGTGTGCTTTGGCACCGTCTTGCTGAAATGAATCCTGAATGCTGCTCCAAAATCTGTATATATCACTCAGCATTAACGGTGCCCACCCAAATGTGCAGGCTGCCCTCGCCGTTTGCACTAAGGCACCCCGTACCCCCACAGATGCTTGCTTTTGAACTGTGTTGACGATGATCCAGATGGTCCCTCTCCCCTTGAGCCCTGAGGACACATTGTCCATGATTTACAAAGAAATTTCACATTTTTATTTGTCGGACCACAAAACAGTTTTCCACTTCTACTAAGTCCATCTTAGATGAGTGTAGGCCCAGCGATGGAGACTGTGCCTCTGATTCATGTTTCTTCTGTGCATGACAGAGCTTTAACCTGGATGCAACAAAGACAAGTTAACACTTCGGAAGTGTTTCTGACCCCCAGCAGCGATTCCCACCATAGAATCATGTCCGTTTTTGATGCAGCGCCACCTGAGGGCCAACCGACGATCGTTTTTTAGTCTTATCCCGTATTTGAAGAGCGTTTTCCAGATTTTCTGATACTTTTATGATACCTTTTGTTGTAAATTCTTTACAAATACTTTGCACTTGCTATAACACTTTTTTTTTGCACGTTGGCACTATTTTCCCAGTCTTTCAGAATAGTGCATCCCTCCCTATCTTTATATCTGAGAGACACTGTGCCTCAGCGTCAGGCTCTTTTTAGACCCAATTATGACACTGATCAGTTTCAGTGTCATTTTTGTAGTATCATACTTTCAAGCTTTTGTTGCCTTTGGTCCAACTTTTGTGAAATGTGTTGCTGATATCAAATTTAAAATCATCAGATTATTATTTTTCTATATATTTTTATTTTTAAAGAACACTAACCTCTCAGTTTCTGCTCAGTCTGATATGTTGTTTCAATAATTACAGTTCCAGGTGCATCTAAACAGAAGAATCAATAAATACATCACCAGGGGCAAAACAATACCATTTAGTTGAGCACCACGGCTGCAGCATTCAGTCAAACACTTTCATTCTAAATGCTTAACCCTTTGTTTAGGGGTGTTAACTATTATCTTATAAAAATCATATATAAATATGTATTTTTTTATATGAATACTGTGCAATTATTACATTTTTTAATGCGATTAATCGCATGGTTTGTTGCGATTAATCACGATTAATTGCGCTGTTAAAGGCCAAATTAAATAATTAATTGAAAGGTAGTGTATTGCGCACTTTTATTTTTAAAGCACTGCTATATGAACAAAAGTGGAATCACATTTGGTTTGCAAACACTTATAAATAAGGAGCTTTTTAACAGCAGTGTTCACTGTAACGCAGTCACACAGCTGCGGTTCGAATATTTCTGTAAATCTCAACTTAAACATTAATGTAATCAATTCTAATATAAAACCAAAACTGTTTGCTACTGCAGGGCATTCATGTTTGATCCAGATTGTTATAGAAAAAGAAGTTTCCCTCAGAGTCCAGTCCAGAGGCCTAGCTGTTCAAAAGTAACCTGTAAAATGATGATTCTGAAATCAGATCAGATCACCTAATCCAGTCTCAGTCTCATCTGGATCAAACCTTCACTTTGTGTCGTTCAGAAGTTGTTGTTCGAATTTGGATACATTTGATCCCAAAAACAAAACACAAAGGTGGATTTCTGGCACCAAAATGTATTTATATTTTGTACAATTGTTGAACTTGGACAGTGAAAATGAAAATGAAGTAGGGAAGACATGAAGCCTTTTGGCATAGTTAGAGATATCGGTACTCAAACAAAATCCCAAAGCTCAAATAGCTCTACTCTCCATTGTATTGAAAATGACAATTACTATTAATTTATCAGTCAGGAGTCATTTCCCACGTGTCCAGCCTGGCCCTCATTTGGAGCCAATGTTGGAGGCTACTCTGGTTGCTCCTCAGCAGACTCAGGTCTATCATATACACCAGGAGGAACAGTGTTATGCATGACAGCACAGGCTACATTTAAACGCTTAATTGTAGATTTTATTTTGCACTGTGCAGAGTTGAAGGCTGTCTGTTCAGAATGGCTTTCAATCCAGTCAAGCAGTAACCATTCTCCAAACCTGGGAGGTGAGGCCTGTGACCTGGACCAAATCCTCTTTACCCCCCGTCCTTAACTACAACAAACTAAAGTCAGTTCAAAGAGCTCGTCTCTGTACCAATAAGGAACTGTAAATGTTCCATATTTCCTGAACTATTCTGTTTAAAATATTCAAAATAGCCACAGTGCAATACGTGGGGAAATCATTTTTTGTTTCCGTCCTAAATTTTTGAAATGGATTGGACTGCGATCTGGCTGTTTAAAAATGAAATGGAAAATGTTTGTTTATTGTGATGTTTTCTGTTTCTTCCAATTAAAACACATCATGGCTGTTTGGCTACTGGTATTTTTGGTCTGCCTGCTCTTTACCAAATATTTCACATAGTTTCTAAAGTTTTTACATATACATTACATTCCCATATATATTTATATATATATATTTATATATATATAGATATTCAACTGTCAAATGTTTACTTTTTAAATGTTGCTATTTTTATTTTATTTTAATTTTATCTTCTATATATTTATGTAAAGTTGGGGGAACACGAGCCTAAGAATTTCATTACAGTAATGATGCTACGTTGTTATCCGTATATGACGTACACTGTGGGTTTCATTTAAAGCACTAGTAAACCAGATTTGGTCATCCTGAAAATTCTGTATTTGGATAACAGTGACCCAATCCAGTGTTGCTTTGAAAAACCAACATCAAAGTAAAATGAATTACCAGATTTCAAAATCCAGATATGTTTAATCCAGATTAAATACTTTGAAGAACTGGGCCCAGAGCATTATAGCGGCTGAAAGTCTATGTATCCGAGTGTCATTAAAGTGCCGGTCAGGTGTCCGAGAACTTTTGTCCCTTATAATGTATGTTAATTTGTGGGCATTTAAAAAAAAAAATGCCACCAAATCTGCTCCCAGAACACTTTAATTTCTCTGATTAACTCTTTTTCCTTAAAGAAAATGTCAAGGTAAACCCGTATTCGCCTCTTTTAATTTAATTTACAGTAAGAAAAATGCAGGGCTTTAAGAAGGACAAAGCAAAAGACAAGAGAAACGCTGATATGATCCGAGGGGGGGGGGATTCAGACACTGCAAATGGCAGCAGTAAGGAGAAATAATAATCAGAAATCTTTATTGCTTAAACACCATTAGCATTAGCGTCCAGAGGGACTAGTTTTAATGTCTGACAAATACACACATAAAGGAGTAAAAAGGCCCCTTATAGTCGTGCCACAGCACACAGTGTGAACAGCGAAGGTCTTTCTCTTGACTTCCCACTTCTCTATGGCTTACGTTATTCTTCTCTATGGCTCATGTCAAAGTCAAGTCAAAGTCAAAGTGAACTTTATTGTCATTTCACCGTGTACAAGCATACAGGGACACGCAATGGCGAGAGCTCTGGATCAGCAGTGTATATACAGATACTCAGAAGAAATAAGATTTAGAGTAAAAATTTTTGAAATAATAGAGACAGACAAGACAAACAGTGCAGTCAGACAGTATACAGTAATCTATGAATCTATGGTATGTGCAAATGGGTAAGCTATATAAATATACTACACATATACAGTAAAGATCTGAGATCAGAACATATTTGAGTAGCAGCATGTTCCGCAGATTAGAAAAATATGGAATGAGTCGTCATAAAAAGTGCCAGTGCACAAACACCAGAGGTGTGTGTGTGTGTTTTCAGTGTTGGGTTAGGTGTTGACTAATTATTATGTGACAGCTGTTGTATAGATGCTCTGACTGCAGTATCTCGGTTAAATAGACTCGGATTTTAGCTGTTTTTCAGGTAAGAAACAGTCGTGGACTTCTGAAGCACTGATGTACGTCGCTCTGGATAAGAGCGTCAGCTAAACGCCGTAAATGTAAATGTAGAGATCTCCTGACCCAGTCGTCCAGACATCACAGTTTGGCAGTGACAGCAGTGTTTGACAGCAGTGTTCCCTTTAAGACAGTTACTCAGCTGCAGTTAAAATGTTTCTTGTAAATCTCAACTTAAACATTAATGTAATCAAATCAAATATAAAACCAAAGTGAAGTGCATTTACATTTGATCTAGTTTGTTATAGACAAACTAGTTACTCTCAAGGTCCAGAGCAGGGGGTGGGGAATTGCAATGTAATGGTGAGTAATGGTGAGTAATGGTGTAATGGTGAGGCGTCCCAATACTTTTCTCCATATAAAATGGACCCCCATATTATCCACGCGAAAACAAGCCGAGACATAGAGCGCTGTGTGCTGCACGCACATACGAGCCCCAAAAAAACCACATATATATCCATGTGCACAGTTTAAAAGGTTCTGTATGTGAGATCAGTGAACCTGAGAAACCTCTAACTGATCTCAAAGGGCTGTTTTAACCTGGTAGTCCGAGAACTGTAATGACGGGCATGACCTGACATGGCATTGGTCACATGCTTGCTTTGAACAGCTTGCTGAAAAGGTCCCTAACTGTTCCTAACTGCTAATCATTTTAAGATGGGAAGCATGGCGTGGTTACAGAGCTTAGCTGGAGCCCTATCTTGATAAAAGTAACAGAGTCGGGGGAGACGGGATGATAAGCAGGCTCTGAACCCAGCCTGCCCTGCGGCTATGCTACGCTATGCCAGTCAGTCAGGACACATTAGAAGTGATGGAGTGGGGCAGCCATGCCGGGGAGGGGTGTGTGTCTAAGGGTGTGTTGGGGTGATAGTTTTTTTGGGGGGTAGAAGGGGGATGGCATGCTTGGGGCATACCATTGTCCTCATCTTTTAGGGTTTGCCTAACAAAGTAACACACCCCTCCCTTCCTCCCTCACTCCGTGCGCCCAGGCAGCTCCGCGGAAAGACGGTACTTTACTGACGGCCATTTGTCTTTTGTCTGCCTTTTACAGCCGCGTTATAAAACTTGCGGTGTTACCGATGCCGTAAAAGAATGGAGTTGTGTGTGCAGAGGCGCTTCATTAAATCCATTGTGGTCGGCTCAGGGGCTCGTTCGACTGCTGTCCCGTGCGATAAAGGAATGGCAGGGAGAAGATGGAATTACAGTCTGCCGCTGGTTTCCTGAGCTCATCAAGCCCTCATTCGCTCTTTCAAATAAATCACACTCTTTTCAGATAATGTATCAACTACCTGTCAACCTCCTGTTAGTCTGCCGCTTGCTTTTCTCATACAAAATGAGCTTTGCTTTTGCTTTCATCACACACACAATGCTGGGTTGCACTCACCCCCCCTCACTCTCACTGAATGTGCAACAAACACACACTGGAGACAATGCGGAAGCGTCTTCAGGGAGAGATCTTTTGGGTCCCAGTTTTATGAGGAGAAGGATTTAGGTTAGTAGCAGTAAGACTGGGCTAAGGAGGATTACTGTATGTTTATTCATTATGTGAGTATGTGAAGGGTTGATTGTGGTCCGATTAGTAAATATTTTTCATATTTATGTCCATGTGCTAAGTAGCTTGTCCGCATCCACGGAAACTTGTTACAAAGAAAAACTTTGTCAATGCGCGCACACACACACACACACACACACACACACACTTCTCATATCATTATTTTTTTTCTGGAAACTGCAATCACCCTCCCACCTCTCAGCTTCCTAGACTAATGGAGAGACATCAAAGTATGTACTGAGCGGCCTCCCCAGGTCCGTTCTTCTCTTCACTCGCTGCTCCTGAGCCCATTCACTCAGCTGCACATCAAAGATCCCCCATCTACTGTTCTTGAGTATTATACTGCCTTCTTAAAAGAGCACAAAAGCAATGAGGGTTTAAATGGACTTGCATCTTTGTGTGTGTCTCCCTCTCTGTATAAGTAAGCACAAAGAAAGACCACATATGACATTTTAACATGATAACTAGGTCTATGCTCCACATGCTAAGGTACTGGACAAGGTTATATCCAAGCTCTGACCTAATGATGTGGTCTTACTCCGAGCCATACGTCTCCCTCACATTCTTTCTTTTGACTGATTACCTCACTATTAGATATCTGTGTCACAATACGGCTTCATCTATTGAGCCTCTCGCTATCAGCGTCTCCTTCCAGAGCGCGGCGCTTTGACGATCTTCTCCAAGTAAAGCAAGAGCCGCTTCCCCAGCCCACAGACGGCGTCTTGATTAATATGGTCAGGGAGATCAATTTTGTTAGTTCAGCTGAAGTCAATAATCAATAGTTTTTCATTTATGTGCTCTGTGGGTTTCTGCGCAGTGTCAAATTAATCTCAGTGTGTTTAAGCAGGAACTGAGAAAACTGTCTCAGACTATAGTCTATAGATTCTACAATGCTTAAGAAGATCCATATCAGGCTGCTGTGTTTTCTTGAACAGTTTCTAGAGTCGATTCCCATACACCGCCTGGGTACACTCAAAGAAATAACTCATAGAATTTTCTTTAAAAAAATCAATTTTTTTGAGTAAATTTTAATGCTGCAATTGAGTGCAACTTACTTATGAGAATCAAGTAAAATTTACCTAAACATATACATGAGCATGAGTCACATGTACTCAGAAATATTGAGCAAATGTTAAACGTTAACGAATTATTTTCATGTCGGAATAACACTACTAATTTAATATGAATTAACTCCTATGTGTCTGCAAGGCTTAAGTAATTTTCAAGTAATTTTTTTTTTTTTTTTTTTTAATATTGAGGCGAGTGTGAGAATGACCATGTAAAGACAGCCTGGGTCTTGTAACTTGTCAGCTTCACGGCTTTCACAACTACAATACAGCGTGGACTGATCCTCCAACTGGCAAAAGTCAGTACCACACCAGTCGCCTGCCACCCCACCCGCACCACTAGCACTCCAGGAGAGGGTGACTGTCGAAGCACGGCTCCAGTTTGAGACGGGAGCGTGCAGCTCTTGGATTTGATATGGCGCTGGTGTGGCGGTGAGACAGCTCACTGGCCATCTGATGTGGGTGACTGATTAACGTGCTGTAACGAGATTCATTCTTGTCATTCCTACAAATAAAGATGCCAGAAAGAGCCCTTTGTCTTTATAAACTGAAAGTAATATAAAGAAAACATAAACTGTTGGAGAACATTTATCTGACACATTAACTTTACAGTTATTATAGTTTAAAAAGTTTCTTCACACTTTCATATCTAATGAACGGTAATGTTTTGAATCAAAAACGATCCTTTAATGACTCTTAGAACCCTTTATAACAAGGGCATCAGCTAAGACCTGTAGAGATGCCTCCTGTGAGTTAGCCTACATGAACCTAAGTGGTTTGTAATCATTATTCTGTGCTTTGTCTCTGTAGTGTTAAAAAGACCTCACAATAAAGACTTTTAGCTACTTTCTCAGCTCATAATAAAGCCAAGTCTCATCATTTGTTGATGAACACAGTGAGGATCGGCTGGAGACGCTCCTTATTAAGGTCTTGTTGGTTTTATAAAGTTTCCTCATAAATTGTAATTAAACTTTTCAACTGATTATGGTTAAGAGGACAAACTTAGTCTTTCCTAAAAATGTTGATGACACGTCCCCCGTGTCCTTCATGATTGCAGAAGGAGGCCTAACAAAAATAAACCCTTGAAATAATAGAAAATCAAATCAATTCAAAAATCAATCTTTCAAAGCGGCTCCTTGAGCACAGACTTCTCGGTTCACACACTCTTAATTTAACTGCCAGGTTTAATGGGTTTCTATGAGACCCCTCCAGGACCGGAGTGGAACTCCACTCTTTTAAAGTTTCCAATGTCATTAATATCTTGGGCGGGGGGGCGGTTTGGGTAGATAATCTTTCTGTGAAGCTGCATTTTTATTAAATTCATTTTGGCCCTTCATGCCCTTCTGCTTTTCTGTTTCCACTTCATTTCCTGTCACTCCGGCCAGCTTTTCCATGTTGTGTCGCGTCTGCTGGAGACTTAAGGACGACTGTTGGGCTCTTGCTAAGCTTAGGGGGGGGTTGGTGTTAGGGTTTAGGTAAAGGGGGGGCTGGAGGGTGTCTGGGAAAGCAGCAGATGTTGCCCCTCGTGTCTGAGATTGGTCCATCAGTGCGATGCTTCTCAATCAATTACAGCACGTTAATCAGTCACCCACATCAGATGGCCAGTGAGCTGTCTCACCGCCACACACGCCATATCAAATCCAAGAGCTGCACGCTCCCGTCTCATTTCCCATCCTCATCTCCTGTTTCCTCTCACACAGACACACACCTCCATCCATGGCATAAATCAGTCTTTGAAATGCATGCATGTATGTAGGGGGGGAAAGTTGCACGCCCATAACAAAAGAACAGAACCCTTTCAATCACAGCCCACACAGCATCAGGTATTTCTTCCACACGCCTGTGTTTCCAGACAGCCTCGGAGTGAAAGTGAAACAAGCTTATTTTAGCAAAAGTAAAAATCTCCCAAAATAGTGGCCATGGTTGATTGAACTTTTTGGCTTACACAACACGAACTAGGCCCAGATCATTCAGGGTTCTATATTTGATTCTACTGTTTTCATGCTTAAATGAATATCGATGCAATCACTCTCTATTTGTGATGACCTCTCTCTCAGTTTCCCCTTTCGTTCTGTCCCCTCCCTCCTCTTTCTCTTCCTAATGGCTATGGAGCAATCCGGCCCTGCTTAACCCGAACAATAGCATCTGGAGATTCATTCTCCTGAAGTGTGGTTTATCATTAACGCGTCCTGTCCTTCATTATGTGCTGTTTGTTAGGGCCACTCTGTGAGTAGAGGGAGTTTAAGATAATACCAAGGTTCACAAAGAGCCACAGTGGTCCTTCAGACTACGTCCACTCGTTGAAACGCGACTCTTAAAAGCGCTTTGTATCACTATAATCTTGTAGCATTTTAGAGCAACATGGTCTGCTTAATGAAAATCTATAGACGGATTTAGCAAGTCACTGCTCTGGACGCTATTTCTTTTCAGAAATTTGAGAAGTTTTTAAGGACAAAATGTGTGAACGCCAGGTCATGAGCTGCCGGGGCGACAATACGGCATTTATTGATTTAATTGCAAAATTAGTCACAACAAAAACAATCATAAGTGAAACCATGTGAGCAGCGAAAGCAATAGCTTCAGTCCTGATATGATTGTTTTGGTATTGACACCACATTCGTTCCTTCTTTCTTTATTTTTTTTTTCCAATAGAAAAAAAATCCCTAGTGTTTATTGTGGAGCCGCGAAGGCTTCCAAACCCCCCTGATTTAATTTCCACTGCACAGAAACAACAAACAGCTCTCACGTGGTCCGTCAGACACCCAGTAAATCTGCTTTTACTGCTCAGAGACACCTCAGCCCAGACACGGTGAGGAACAGGCAGAAGGAAAAGGGAAACGCAGATGTAAGCTTTATTTGAGGTTTTATTAATCAAATCAATTACACAAATGGTTACTCCGCTTGATTAAATGTTGGGAACACACAGCAAAAATGTCCCCAGCGCTTTATGAATAGCTGTTTTCAAAGCATTTTATAAGCCATAGCATGATGTCTGACCAGCACAGCTTGCGCAGCGCAGTCCGTGCTGGTCCAGTCTGTTAATGGTCTGTCGTGGATATTGAGTTAGATCCGAAGCCTGGCCAGCTTAGCGCTGCATTATAGCACATGTATTACTCAAGAGCAGTAATGCACAATCATCACAATCCTCAGCCTTTCCCATAACTCCAAAAATATTTTGCAAAGAAAAATCTGCTGATATTGACAGTCTTTGCGCCGCCTTCTCCCATATCTGCTATAAAACACGACATTGTTGTCGAGGTTTTTTCTCCGCTCATCACTAGCCTTGGCAAGGCACTGAAGGATCCTGCCAATAGAGCCATTTGAATAAGAGAGATTCTCTCCCACCTTATGCAGAGGGAATTGACCCAAACTCTGCCAGTCGCACGCCATCAAGCGCTTTAGTGTTTAAGTGGCCTACACACTATCCCTCTTACGTCCAGCTTAGCTACCTAACTAGCTCAGCCTTATTTTAATGCCACTGTGGGCCGGCTTCCCAGACACAGATTGAGTTTAGACTAAATGGAATTTTAATGGTAAAGCACATTGGCATTGTGTTTGAACCAAACAGTGCTCTCTGCTAATCAGGCCTTCTAGCCATGTCCAGAGTCAGATCCAACACAGGTGGCAGCGCCATTAGCTTTATGGTCCTGCTCTGAGGAACACTGCCTGATAAGATGAGGTCTTCAAGTCTCGAATTAAACTCGAATTAAAACCTTCCCATTTTTGGTCAGGGCTTTACTAATCATAGATGTGTTTCATTGTATTGTTTTTTTCTTTTTAGTTCTCTCTAAAAATGAACCAGAATCATTTTTTTAATGAAACATAGTGCTTATAAGACTAAGGTACCCTGCTGCTAAGTGTGATTTCACAGTGGCTGGGCAGTAACAACACAGTAGGGCTGGGCGATTTGGCCTAAAATCGAAATCTCGATTAATTGAACATTTTAACTCGATTACGATTAATGA
>JBBPDC010000002.1:17365127-17380013 GCA_037974485.1 Hemigrammopetersius urotaenia | reverse complement strand
TCGACCTGGAAAAATTTGATCGATTATAGGTTCTGAATGTCGATTTTGATTACTTTTCGATTAATCGCCCAGCCCTACAACACAGTAACAACTAAATTAGGGATATCAAAATTAAACCCATAACTCAAATTGCTTACTGAACTTTTAGAAGCTGAACGTCACCATATTCGGCTGAAGTTGGAATTTACTCAGATCATGTTTGTGTGATTTACTTAAATTGATATAGTATCGAAGTCAAAGATGCATGGAACCACTTAACATAACATTTTAAAGCAATTCTTTTTAGGCTGTGGATTTTACTGCTGTAAGTAAATCTGGGCTGCATGTCGCGGGCTCTGTTAATTAACTGTATTGTTATTATTATTGCTGTTTATTCTAAGACCAGGCCTAATCTATGTCCACAAAACTGGCCCTGAGTTTAGCCGGTCCTTCTTCAGGGGAGACAAATAGGGTGGAAAGCCTTGAGTGACGAGATTTACTTCTCTTTTCTGGACAAAAAGCTTTACTGTAAACAAACTAATGGCTTGCATACAGAGGGGTGAGAGAAGACCACTCCTTTAATTAGGAACAGAATACAGAGATAAAGGTGCTGAGGCAACAGCTGTGAGAGACCTGGGGAGCGAGTTAGACAGATAAGCATGCTATAGGAGAGAGAGACGGAGGTAAAGGGGAGGGTCTAGGTCGCTCTGATTGTTTGATCAGTGTTCCATTGCTGCCCTCAGTCTCTGTGTTTGCTCAGATCCCAATCAGCCCAGTGGGGTTCCACAGACAGCCTTATCAGTGTTAGGGGCCCTGACCTCTGCCCCCCCGGGCTTATCAATTACTACAGCAAACCTGATGAGGAGAGCAGGACACGGAGCCACAGGAACTCATCAGTGAATACCATCACACGCAACAGAGCTCACCCCGGGCACTTCAATTACACTGTAATGAGTGCATGTGTGTGCATCCCCACTTGCTGCTTACGTAGAGGTGAAGGCATAGCCTATAATTAAAAGCAAGATTAAGAGATGTGTTTGCTGTGATTTGTGTGTTCTGCAATGGAAGAAAAGCAAATGCACCTCAGGAGCTTTACCTATTTTCCTACCCCCCCTCAACAGCTTTCCCTGTCTCTCGTCATAATTACCCACTGTTTATTACGGAGAACCAATGGACGAGTGCCTGCAGAGACTGCCCATGAAATCCCATATCAAAGACAAGAAAACTGCATCTGAGGAAATACAGGCAGACAGCTGAGAGAGCAGAAATAGCTGTAGGGGAAACAAAGAAAGGCATTGAGAGTGTAGTTATGATTGAATTAGAGATTACTGTGGAAGCACACAGGTTGTAGCGTATGTTCAGATACCATGTAATCGTTCTCTTGCCATCTTTGCTCGGCCTAGTAAAGGAATGAAGTGCATTTGTCGTTCGTCAGACTGTCCAAAAACATACAAGGTTATACCAAGACCTGGTTCTGATAGTGATGCTTTCTTGTTCAGATTTGAGCTTTTTGGCCATTCTTGACCATTCAGCTCTCCTTGTCTCCCTTGGCAGACACCTGCCCCCTTATGGATCAAAGCGGAACTGCCGCAAATCCCTGAAAGGAGTCAATGAGAGGCAAGTGGAGGAAGTGCAGTCAAAAGTGTCACTGGTGCAGCTGATTACTTAATTCATTATCATTTTGGTAAACATATTTGCGATTGAAGAGAAGCACATAAGCACAAGGAAACTGGCAATCAGAATCGCTCCACTTCACAAGCTGTCTTTCATTAAGTATCTATAAAAGCCGCGGCGGACCAGCAGCCATCTCCACGGCCACCCTGCTCCGCTGAGCGTGGCCAGGCCTGCGGCAAACACATTAGATGTTTCCTCGGGCCGGCTGAATGGATGTGAGTGTACGGAGCAGAGAGGCCTCGGGGGGGTCGGATAGCTCTGTAGATAATGAGCTTTGCAGTTTCCTCAGCCGCTATTGTAGAGCATGAACCCCCGGACACCGCTTCATCCTACAGTGATAATCACGCCAGAGACAGCAGCAGTGACATGCAGCAGTAAATAGGCAAATAAAAGGCTTCTCCTGCAGAGACCTGGCCCAAGATCTACTGCGCTGTGATCTAGGCCTGCTGCTCACACACCACATAGTCTGTGTACTCTGATGAACAGATCAGATGAGAGCAAGGAGGCGATCGGGGCTGGGACATGAATGTGGTTGTGGGTGGGTTCAAAATTCACAGCAGGTACGGCTGAGGATGATTACTGAATACGAAGGAACAAAGCAGTAGTCTGCAAGAGAATGAACTTAGGAGCATAAATGTGTGTGTGTATGTATATCTAGTGTGTGTGTGTGTGTGTGTATTACTACACCTTGGTTTTTTTTGTTTTTTTTTTACTTAAGGCAGAAAAAAATCTGTCAGCAGAGCCAGGCTGTAAATTAGAGTGTCACTTGTGTTTGTGTGTTGTTGACATACTAATTTACTCTTCTGGTAGGGAGAGGTCAGTAGATGTTTCTGAGGAAGCCTGGGGGAGTGTGTGTGTGTGTGTGTGGGGCGTGTTAAAAAGAATAGGCTGACACCTACAGCATTCTTAGATAAGGTGAGGGGAGCAGAGCAGCATGTGGAGCCATACGTGTTCTCTGGACCATCAAAGAGAGAATGATTGGCGTTATGTTTTCTTTAGAACGCTATTCACCTAGCATCCCGCCGTTGCTTCGGCGTGAGTGAGCCTGTGGGCATGGCCTGTGTCAATAGTGTGTTTGAAGCCTTGGAGATAAGAGTGGAGAAGGAAACAGGGGGCACCATGTAAACACTGATAGCACTGCCCTTTACTCTACCAGTGGAATGTCTGGAACAGAATTCCATTCTAGAACAGTTCTCTTCCACTGGAGGACTGTTTATCATCAGTATGGAGCTATTTTGCAGACATCACTCACAGGTTTTCCAGCCTACTGCTAGATACAGGAGCCTACCCTGGGCTGTGGGATATCAAGCACCAGGCCCTGCTTAGCACAAGCAATTGGATCTGGGTGCTAATCTGTGTGACACCTCCAGAAGGTAAGGCATCAGGGAGAACAGCCATGATCACACACTTTCCACTGTTCCACTTTTTCAGTGCTGGAAAAGATCTGAAGTTACAATGATGTCAAGGGCCAGCACTGGAATTTGCGGTGGCTGGAGCAGGAAGCCGGTCCACTCAGACGTGTGTGCTGAAACCCTCGGGTTGCTTAAAGCACCCATGGCAGGCCTCAGAGCTCCGCTCCCAGAGAGGTGCAGACAACCCCACCGCCGTGTACAGAGCCTCCACTGTTCTTTAGAGGGCTCTCCATACTCAGCCTGCCACAGGACCTTAAGATGGATGATCTCAGACCCATGCAGGGTCGGGTTGTGTGAAGACAGCCCAGAACAGAGCTGTCAGCGCTCAGGGCGAAAGACTCTCTTGCACTGACTGTGGATCAGCTTCTCCTGGTCACACCCTTCCTTTAACTGTCAGGAGAACTTGCAAAACTGATCTCAGAACAGTGGGCAGTTTCTAACAGCACTTCTGCTGACAGCCTGAATCTCTTGGGTCAAACATCACCAAGGCCTCCTAAGCTTAACACTCAGTCTGGGAAGGAGCCAGCACTCACAGACATAGATAAGAGAGTAAGGGTGGAGATAGGACCCCCTGAGGAGCTGTCCCGCTGACTGACTAGCATTGCGAAAGCTAGCATTTTGTTCCTTCATCTCTGTTCCTCTGCAAGTGAACGTGACACACATAAAAACTCGACCAGAACACATCTCAAATGAGCCACAAGCTAATCATATATAGAATTGCGGTTCTGCCTCCCTGCCTGTTGCATCTGTCACAGGCAGGTCAGGGAGCTTGAGGAGGAGGAGATGCTTTCAGAGACGTTTATTTTGGGCCCTTCTCAAGATTGCTGTGTCATTAAGGTCCCTGTGTGTATAGTTAGAGGGGAGACTGGGGCCCTATACAGAGCCTGGATTGGGTGTGGTGTTCGTGAGCAGATGATAGTTGGTTTAGGTTGCTCCTATGGATATAGAATAAGGGCTTTGAAGTGTGCAGTGGTTGTTTTTTTTTTATCTATTTCTGTTTCCTTAGAAACTACAGCTTTCCTCTCTCTATGTTTACTGTAGCTTCACGTCTCTAACGTTTTCCCAACATGCACTTCCCGTTACCGCTGGGTCTTAAATTAGAGTGTGGACACTTTGTCTCATTAGTTCAGAACGAACTCAGCCAGGGAACGTCCGCTAGTTTCAGCAGCTGTGCTGGGTTTGCGACTACTTTTGTGTCTTTGCATTCTCAATGAAAAGTCAATCTGAAGTCCAGGCTTTATGTTGACCGTTTTTTTGTTGTTGTTGTTGCTTGTCATGGCCTGATGAACTTTTGTAACACCATCTCTCATTTCTCTTTGGCATTTGACACCAAACATCCTCGCTGCCTCCCTCTTTTAGTTCCTGGCCTGCTGTCAAACACACTTGCATTAATTCCAGCTCAGCTAGGCATTTCCATACCCATTTCCTTTATCTGGCCTCCATATAGCGCAGAAACCTTAGCTCAGCGTTTTAACTTTGTGCTATATCTGGATTTTCATCAAAGCTCCTTTAGCCCAAAGGCAATTAGGAGGTATTGGAGATGTTCCTAACTCCAGGCTCTGCTCAACTTCTGAGGTTACGCATGGCTAGGAGGTGGATGAACGTCATCACGTGTTTCTGATGTCTGCTCTTCTTTTGTTTTCATAGAGCTGTCTTCTTATTATAGGACCACTTTCTCAGAAACCCTCAAAAACCGATCTGCCACCAGAGTCTGACGTGTGTTTTGCTCCCCTCGCCCTTCCTTTTTATAGACTGCCTTCTCTTTAATCACAGACTAGATAGAGGATAGCCGAGGTGGACTTTTTTGCCCACCCGTATTCCGAGGCAAGCCACGCCCCCCTGTATTGGGATTGGCTAGAATAGATTGGTTAGTAGTAGAGACTAGTAACCAATCTTAAGGCAGGGGAACTGACCTCAGGAGCCAATGTCCACATAGTGGGCGATCCGTTGTGTCCAATGGGGATCCTTGGAGCTGCTAATTTCAATACAAGGGGTGTGGCTTCAGCCCAGTTTCACCGGTGGGGACGGAACAGTCTCACTTTTATCCAATAGGAACGCAAGTGGGCGTGGCTTGGTGGACAAGCGGCTGGGAGAAAGCACCAAAAAACGGCGCTGCGTTTCTCACTGTAAGACGCTGGAAAGCTGCAGACGGAGCTGAGAGGAGCGGAAGACCTGTTCCTCCTTCTTTCTTTATTTCCAGGCTTCTTCAGATCGCACAGACTGCAGGGAACACAATATTTAGACTCAAACTTTTATTACTATTTTTGTCTTATTATTTTTCCTAATACGATTCCGCTGCGGGTTTTCGTTTTTCACATCGGGCGACAGAGACGCGCACGGGTTATGATATGATAATATAAGAGGTAGAGATGTGGGGAAACTCTTAAATCAGAGGAAAAAGACTGGAACGAGTTTGTAACACTTGGATTGGGCGAAGAGAGACAAAACCAAAAAAAGGAGAAGGAGTTACTGACTCCAGAACTCTTCTGACTGAGGTGGAGCGCAGTTTGACGGTAAACTCGACTCTGAGCGCGACCCTCCGGAGTCACGGCCGAGGAGAGAAAGTTCCTGCTGTGATTTCAGTGCGATGAGAGGTGGGAGCAGCACGCGTGGCTCCTCAGTACAGTGAGAGGGAAGAAAGAGCAGCATGCGTGGGTCCATCTGACTCCAGAAAGAGGCAAAGCGGAGCGAGCAGCGATCAGCTCTGACCAACTGGCATTCAGCTCCAGAAGACCTTTCTTTTACCCCCAGCATGGATTTACTTCCCAGACTGAGTGGATGTTTACTACTGTTATGTTTCTCTGCTCTGGTTCGTGGAGACGAGGGTGAGTCCGACTCTTGGTGCACACTTTCAGCCACATGGGCTCCGACAGACCAGCCGTGCGCTTTAGTTCCTCAGCTTCGCAGTGACGCGCTCATTCCAGACCTGAGTTCTGCATTTATTCTGCATCAGGGCTTGTTTTTTGTCAGAGATAAAAAAAACCAAACGTAATAAAAACGCGCTGTGCTTTAATACCATAAACGCTTCAGACAGAGCGGAGGCAACTGGTGTTTTCCTTAGTGCTCCTCAGCACGGACACACACTTTAATCCTGTTAAACACGGCCACGAGGACATTTAGCGATTTCGTCGCGTTCGGTGCGTTTGAGCTCGCGGTCTGCGTGTAAGTCATTACGCGGGAGCGGACCGGGTGTCCGGGGGACCGCGCGCAGCACGCGCGCACCGGGAATCCCGGGTTTAACATGTCTGACTGGAACTCGCAAATCTAGAAACAGAAAGAAGAGAAATGTTGCTTCTCTATTCTGTTTTTGATCAAACCATTATTATTATTATTATTATTATTATTATTATTATTATTATTATTATACTGTTATTATTATTATTATTATTATTATTATTATTATTATTATTATTATTATATCTATGTTCTTGAACATTCCAAATTACTGCTGATTTTGTTGATAAAACAGAAATAATAATGTTATTACAATTAGTAGTAGCAGTAGTAGTGATGCGATAATAAATGTGCTAATGATAATAATAATAATAATAATAATGCGTTTTTAATTTAACGTCATTCTTAATTAATCAAATGTTTAGTAGGCTGATGATTTACGTGCCAGTAAAACCCACACAATCAATACTCCACTATTTCATTAACTCTTAAACTCCTCCAGTATTCTGTTGCTGCCCTCACAGCGCTACTGTAAATGTTGACCCTCGAGGCTTTGCTGTAGGATGTTGTTGTGCAGAAGCAGCTCCCTGTCTGCCCTTTCTCCCCGCCTGAGTCCTCTGTACTCCGCTCAGGAAGGACAGACACCAGGTCCTTACTAAATGAAGAGGTTTCAGGAAAAGCACAGGTTGAGAGCAGAGCCCATATCTACCCACGTACCAGTTTTCTCACATACACAGACAAGCCCTCGGTGTTGAATTCATCCCTACAAGAGTCCATTTAATGGACGTGCCGAACACAAATGACCGCCGGAAGAATTCGTCCAGGTCTAGGGATTTTACTGTGTCCAAACTCCGAGAGCTCCTCTCCTTTACGCATGGCTTTCTCAGTGTGTGAACACAACAGCAAGCATGAAACACACCTCGCTCTAATTGTTCTTACTCTGATTGTAGAGACTGGAGGCTCTTTAGCTGGAGGTTTTCCTGTAATTCGTGATCAAAACGATGGTAAAGTTGGCAGAATCAGTTCTGTAAGATCCAGAGCAGTTTGTGATGAGCATCAGATGCATCTCTTCACAAACTTCAGTGGAACCTCTTAGAGTTACACAGAACTGCTCTTAGTTACATTTCCCGCCAGCATTTCAAAATTGTTATTTTTTGTGGAAATTTTCTAAGACAGTTGTATGTTTTTTGGCCTAATTCAGAAATCGGTGGAAGAAATGTAATTGAATCATTATAGATAAAGGCGTTTAGATTTTTCTTTCTCTCTTTTTCTGTCTCTTGCTAAATATGGGCAGTCTGGCAGCCAGTCTGAGCGGTGGCGTGTGATCCATGAGGGACTTCTCCTCAGGGGTCCTTCTGAAAGCCAAGATATCTCACCATCACAAACAACTGCTTCATTAGTCCCGTTATGCTTCTGATTGGCTGCGTTGGATGCATAATTGTGTGTCTATGTATGAGTGTGTGTGTGTGAGAGAGAGAGAGAGAGAAAATGAGAATATTTTGTCCATCTGTGTGGTCAGGCTTGCTGAATGCTGGTGGGCTGCTGCCTCTCTACTGGACTCCAGTTCTGTCCCTCCACACGCCCGAGTGGAAGGACATGGGTGGACAGTGCTGAGGTCCAGTGATCAGTCCAGCTGAGCGAAGCCGCTGTCTAGAGAGCCGGGCATGGAGACGAGCTAAAGCTTCTCATCTCTGTGATTAAACATCAATTAATCAGTAGAAATAGGAAACTGGCTGCTGAACAGCCTTCCCTTTCTCTATGCTTTGATTTTTAAAAGTAACAAAGTAACTCCTATCCATGTTGATGTGAGGAAACTGCACAATGCATTACTTGATTATTAGTGCAGTGTCGAGGGGTTTACAGTACTTGTATTCTGGAAGTCACAGCGTGTTTTGCTTGTGCTTTCAGAGAGTTTCTGTCAATGTTTTGATAAATCAGTCCAGGAAACGTGAATGAGGAAATAATAAAGTATATAGTGTATAGCACTGTGATGGCAGTACTAGTGTTTTAGCCATTTCAGCAGCCCTGGTGTATGGAGACTGTGCTGCTGCTGATTACACACTTGTAGCTCCGCACACTCGCTTGGCCACCTGCGGAGCCGCAGTACTCTTAACAAGCATGGATGTGGCACCCGCAAGCTGCTGCTGATACCATCCACCACGACGGCAATAGAGCGCTGCTGTAATATCTGGCCGTGCTGTATTTCATGTGTGTTTCCTGTTATTGGCCGATAGGAGCTTGGCTGTACCTTCGGCTTGCCTTTCCGGGGGAATAGGAAAATGTTTCTGCTTTGTAGCGGGGGCTGGCCGTTCCACGGCGTACAGAGTGGATAGGATCTGTTTAAAATTTCATCAGATTTTTTTTTTGCATCGAGGGGCCCTGCTAAGCTCATTTGTCATGTTCTGTTTTTGCGGTTTCTGAGGCCTCAGGGTTATTTCATTTTCCATGTGCTCATCCATGCTTTTACTACACCCTTTGCCCTGAGTATCACTTCACTTTTCCTCTTTGCCGCTGGTCTAATGTAAGTCACCGGCGCGAGGTCTTCTGCGTGCTCCTGAATGTGTGTGTGTGTGTGTGTGTGTGTGTGAAAGAGGTGCAAAGTCAGGTTCGCTACAGCTCCTCCTCTCCACTCTCTATAGCGCTGACACACTTGCACACTGATGAGACGCAGATGTAGGACTTGGGTGAACGCCGCACAGCATCGACGTGTGTGTGTGTGTGTGTGTGTGTGTGATTTGTGTGCTTACGGGGTTTGATGGCAGAGCCACAGAGGAGGGTAAATCAATGTGTTCCATGCTTGCTGAGTCAGCCATCAAGTTTGTGCCTTGGAACACTCCTGGATCCACCAGTGGCAAATCTTTAGTGGAAAAATACTGCGGCCTCAAAGCGCTCGCCACCCGCGGCACCGTCCCGCACTGGATTTAAAGCAAAAATAAATGCTTTCATTTGAGTGGCAAGTCAATTAGAGCAGCATCTGTTCCTGTCAGATCTAATAGAGCGGAATTGGATAAATGTGTGGTATCTCTGAAAACAACGGCAATTTGGAGTCGGTAGTTAGTTGTCTCATTTTGTCATCATGTTGTTTTTTTGCTTCACTTTCATACGGAACCATAAAAGCCCCTTTAGTGGAAGATGGGTCTGTAATTCTGCTGCAGAATAAAGGTCAGCTGTGAGCATTCGGGCCAGTAAACCAACGAGTATTCCTTAATTCATTCAGTCTGTGTGTGTGTGTGTGTGTGTGTGTGTGTCTGTCTCCTCTTTCTTCTCAGGAGGCATAGGATGAAAAGTGCTGAAATAGTGCTATTGCAATGAAATTCAAAACAAGCAGGAGAGCCATAAATAATGCAGCTTCATTCTCCTTCTCAGCCCAGCTGCTTAGCACCGTTTACTCTTCCTCACGGCTCGAGGAGGGGAGACGAGCAAGACGAGTTTGGGACGGGGCGGCGGAATGCTCCAGCCGACAGGAAGCGAGGCGATTAATGCTAGCTCAGTAGAGTATTGCCTTTCTGAAGGGAGGAAATGCACAAAAATGATTGTAGATACTGCCACTGATGCTCTATTGACATTTACACGATGTCCTCTGTCTCCATTCAGAACGATTCCTAGTCCCCGAGTGAAAACATATTCTCTGAAGTGTATTTGTGTACATTTGTTTGCACATGCTTTACAAAACAGTAGTGTCCTCGGAACCATTTGGTCTGATGAGATTTTCAGGATTTAGAGCTACTAAATGATAGGTGCTGGTGGAAGAGGCTGTGTGTGTGTGTGTGTGTGTGTGTGTGTGTGTGTGTGTGTGTGTGTGGTATTTGTTTCCGTGTGTGTGTTCTTTATTTTTATTTGGATTTTTTTTGGAGGGGGCCTTCTTTTTGTGTGGGAGTTAGCTGCTGGGATGTGATGCAATGGTTTCACTACTGACAGCAAGCCTGTATTATATCTGAATGCGCCGATTTGGAATCCGTCCTTGCAGCTGTGTGTCATCCTTTAATTCCACAAATCCAGTTTTGAAATGTGTGTGTCAGTCAGGATTTGCCGTTGCTGCCTTTTCAGGGAGGGGAAATCGACGCTGCTGCGACGTTTTTGCATTTCAGTAGTGCAGCTGTAAGAAAATTTACATTTACCATTAAAACCTACGTCTCACTTCACCCACCAGAGCACCGTCGAATCACTATCACCTTTTACACACGCACACACACGCGTACACACACCAAGAACGGAGTGTGTTCCTCCCCTTGCTCCAGTCCCTGAGGCTGTGTGTCGCTCTGATAGCATGTGGCAGAGTGTGTAGATGGATCGACTTCTTTAGCAGCACAGACACAATAATTCATGAGGCCACCACACAGCAAAGCAGCAGCATCTCTCTCTCTCTCTCCCTCTCTCTCTCTCTCTCTCTCCTTCCTCTCTGAGCGGAAATGAATCCTCACACAATGACAGCCACTGCTGCTGCGGCCCACAGCTGAGGGAAGAAGAGCACCCCCTAATGAGAGCCGTCAGCCTATCGAACCTGCACACACATGCACACTCTCTCAGGACAAGGCCTGATGAAAAGTGTTGAGCTGGCAGAATTCACTGCTTGCCTTTACTACCACACCACTGTGCACATACCAAACAACCCAGATGGAAGTGCAGATAGAGAGGGGGTTGGCCAGGTTATTTGGTTATTTTCGCAGGCGCATAAGATTTATCTTCTCATTTCCTTTTGGTCAAGCAGTGTTTTCTGTGTGGATATGCTGTGGTGGAGTGGTTGGAGTGGAGTTGTGTTCTCTGAATCCAGTGGGGAAATGAGAGAAGGGCAGCCTGGCATATCAGATGCAATGGAGCAGAAAGCACACCTTTAAAGCTATAATAGCTTTCCAAATGTCACCACTTGAAAGTCTATTACATTTCAAGCATCTGATCTTTTTCTTCTTTTCGACATTTGGCACGGAGAGCTTTTGAGAAGTCAGGCATGGTCAGGAGAGGCACGGAGAGGTTAGCACAAGGGTCCGAGCCAGGCTTTCAGTGGGTGTGAAAAGCTGCAGATACATGGAGACCGAGCACATAATATGGCGACGAGAAGGTTCCTGCCTATAAACTCGAGGATCCCGAACGAGTGCGCTGTGCATGCGAGCTGTAATTGTTCACAGAGCATTGTGGAAAGCAGCCGCAGACCCCAAAATGTCAATCAAAACTTTCACTTCGTCTGAACCTTTTCCCAGCATCCCCCAACGGGCCTCTCCATGTGGCACTGGAACAACACCAGATCAAGTGTGGCAGTGTGTGCGTGTGCGTGCTGTGTCTTATACCTAACAAGCAGCAGTGTGCTGGTGTGCGTACAGTATGTGCGCCCTTGCCGAGGCATTGGTGGTTTACTGTAACGGGATGGCTGTGTATTTTTAGATCAGAATGCGCGCAATCCGTCAAGTCATGCGAGTCGCTTGCCTTCTATCAGCCAGTTTAGTGAGGCTGCTGCCAGGCATCCGACCCGAATCGCTGGCTCCCACCCACATGGTTAAACTTTCATATGTTGTCGTGCCTCCGTGTGTGTGTGCCTGCAATGTACACCGGCTCTGCTTGGAGCCATGGCACGGGTTAAATAGCCTGAACGCTACACTCAAGAGCAATAATGAATGAGAACTGTATCAATTATTAGGGCTGAGGGAGCTGAAGGCGTGTTCTGGGCGAGTGCAGTAAACACTGAAGAGGGGTAGGAAAGAAAGATGGAAGGAATAAAAGAAAGAATGGATAAAGCATACCCTATCTGCCCTCTCCACGCAGAAAGACGTCTTTGTGGCCAATTGCTGATCTCACAGCTTTGCGTTGGCCTTTGACCTGAAGTAGACACAAGGCCTGTCTGCCTGCTTCCTGTCATGGGATAGTGGCTCTGTGTGTTCGGGGGTTATTATCCTAAAGATGTGTAGATCGTATCTGGAGAGTGTGTCCTAATGTTTGCAAATGGCTTGTCTCCGATTCCTCTGTGTGCTGGAGACAAACTCTCCAGACCAGGAGAGAGGAGATGGGGCTCACCTGGCTGTCAAAAGGGCCTTAAACAGGACAAAGGAAGCTCTTTTCTTATGCTAATATCCATGGAAAGTTTGCCACAGATGCAGGCATTAGCCAGAATATTTTCTCAAGCTTGCATATTGTAAAACGGAAGATGTAAGTATAGCACTGTACAGTCAGGTCCACTGTTTTAGAAAGCGGTCAGTTTTTGATGTTCCAGTCGCACCTGTTGGGCGGGGCGATTAATCGAAAAGTAATCAAAATCGACAATAATGGATCAAATGTTTCCAGGTCGATTATTTCGATTACTTTCCCTTTAAAAGCACTACCGCGTGTGGAGTCACGTGACCCCGCTCCGTTATGTTACGTTATTCCGCCGACACGTCGAGCACGGAGAGCTTAAACACTGAGACGACTGAGCGACTTGTCAGTGAACTATGAGGGCAAATTAAATAAATAAATAAATAAAAATAATCTTTCATTAATCGTAATCGAGTTAAAATGTTCAGTTAATCGAGATTTTGATTTTAGGCCGAATCGCCCATCTCTATTGGATCATGCAAAGTATTAAAGTAGAATCAATTTCATTGCACTTGCTTGTGAACACAAATCCCATGTAATCGTGCTCATTATATCAGGTTGTTTGAATCTTTAAGACTGCATCTCATTCTCTGCCTTTCCTCTATTCCAGAGGCATGTGGTGGACACCGAGACGCCAGTGATGCGGGTTATATCACCACACCCGGTTACCCTCAGGAGTACCCACCGCACCAGGACTGTCGCTGGATTGTCACAGCCCCTGAACCGTCCCAGCGCATCGTCCTGAACTTCAATCCCCACTTTGAGCTGGAAAAGCTTGACTGCAGGTGAGTGGGCAGTTACACCACACTAGCATTTCAATGATGCAAGACTGGGGTCATTTTAAATTATACATTGCCAAGTGACACAATCACTGCTTAGACATGACAAGCCATATATTCCGTATGAAACATTCATGTTTGCCACCCAACATCAAAGGGTTTACATAACTTTGCATAGCAGACATTGCTACACTGCTCACAAATAAGTGCGTCACAAAGCATTAAATGAACTCTCACTATTCACTGAGCTACGAATGCTATAAATCTTAGACTGCACAGCAGATGGAGAGTGAGCGAAAAAACTGGCAGGACTTTTTTCATTCTGATAGACCCAGGGCAGAGGCCATTGATGTCACTGATCCACCACTTTTTTTTGGAATTCCTTGCTGGTATTAAATTTATGCCACAAGACCACAGTGCTTCCCTTTTTGACTGTGCTGAATTGAAAGAGGCAGTAGAAGCTTCCAATGTGTCTCTCAGCTACAGCTGGAGTATCTCCCAGTGCCCAACTGGAGACTATTGAGTCTCCATAGTCAACATCACAAGTGCCTCAAGGAAGCCTGCAGTGCCTTCTTTTTAATTAAATATCCAATAAACAAAGCTTCACCTCATTTCATGGATTTATGAAATGTGCCGTAAGATTTCGAGGGCATTCCTCAGGCTTGGCAGCTGCTGTGGTGATTCCTCCCCCTATTGGTCAGTAGTGGAAATGCAGGCCCGGCCGGCTGACCAGCAAGACAGAAAAAGTTCAGCACACTTTTTTTTCCCCAAGTAAACACAGTTTTATTTGGTGAAGTAGGATGCAGTTCACAGGGATATGGGCGTTCCAGGCTGTGACATTTTGAGTCATGTTTCACAAACTGTTTTCGTTATACTTTTGTAGCGAGCCCACAAAGCATATCACAACCTGCCACTTCAAGCCGTCTCTCTCACTCTTGCTCTGTATCGCCCTTTGTCCTCTTGCCATTTATTAACATTTTGGCGGTATTAATTATAAATAGACGTGTTTTTAACGGGAGATTTATGAAATGGGTTCTGACATTCCTTTGTTGGAATTGGAGCATTAATATTTTACTAGATGTTGTTGAAAGACCTCTCTCTCGCTGCTCTCTCACTCTCAGCTAACAGAAAAGGGTGGGAGAGACACAGGGTTTGATACATCTCTTCTTCCGCCACTTTGCTTACTCCTCTGTGATTTGTTCATCGCTGCTGTTTTTTGTGCTTTTCCTGTGCTTCTGCTTGATTGGCAGAAGAGCCTGCACATTCCATTACATCACACGTCTCTTTCGGCCGGTCCTCTCGAGAGTGGCTGCCTTTTACACGAGTCCATTAGTAAACAGACCTCCATACTAAGACTCTTATTTATTTATGGCGGCCTGCTGTGTGTCATGCTTTTTTGGAAACGAGGTGAGTGGAGTGGGGTTTTTTTTCCACCCCAGTTTCTGGGTTCAGACAAACAAATCAAAGAGCGGCGACTGAGAACACGGCCGTTTCTTCCCTTCCTTCTTCCATCTGCCTCCCAGCTCTCTAAGCCTCCAAGTGTTCTTCTGCAGATTTATATCTTGCCCACAGAGGAAAAAACTTTGTCTCACAGAGGAAAAAACTTTGTGCGCTGTTGTTCTTGTCGTGTGCCTCAGGAGACTAACAGCAACGGCCCACATTGCAAGGCCCATTTGGTTTGTGGTCAGAGTAGAATTGGGCTGAAATTGAGCTGAAAGCCATTTGCTAGAGAGTAGAGCCCGACCGATATATCGGCAGGCCGATATTATCGGCCGATATTAGTCATTTTCCAAACTATCGGTATCGGC
>JBBPDC010000002.1:17277406-17289541 GCA_037974485.1 Hemigrammopetersius urotaenia | reverse complement strand
GGCGCCGTGTTCCTGCTGCCCCCTGCTTCACTTGGTGAATGGGTTAAATGCAGAGGAAGTGTTTCGTGCCGCTCACACCGTGTGCTGTGGCGTGTTCACGTATGACAGAATGATCACTTTCACTTTTTTATTAAACAAACAGAACCTGATATAGAGAAGGCAGAGAAGAATCCCACTACACAAGAAAAGTCACAGTATGATGAAGAGTAAAAAGTAGAAGCACTGGTGCTGCATACTGGTGAGTAGCAGCTCACTTTGATCACGTTCTACAAGAATAAGAATTCAAACCTTTGAATTATTTATGTCTTACCTTTAAACCGTTGTATTTTAATCAACAGAATGTCTGCAGGCTGTCATTTAGTTTATCGTTTTATGTCCACTGTCCATTGCCCTGGTCTGAAATAGCGGTTAGGTTTCGTCCAGTTCTACAGCTCACGGTAAGTCACTCTGTGTAATAAATTTGGGTGACTCTTGAGCTCTAGTATTTGTTAGTGAAGATAATGTTGTAGCTCAAGCACTTAACTGAAGATGAAAACTTCATACTATTATTCCTCTCTGTGTCCTGTTTCTTAATGATTAGCTGTTCTGAGCTGTGACTGCAGTCACCATTATGGATGTTACCCCTGAGGGTGCTTTACAGTTATAGGGTTAAATGCACAATTCAACAACCAGTGGCTTCCCTCAGTATAGTAATCACTGCACGCATTTACTATAGGCGTGCATGAGTGCTTATTATGGCGCATGTTGAACCAAGATGCCGGAAGAATCCTAATTCTGGGCTACAAGGACTCTCCACTCAAGATAGCCCTCAGTGTGTTTTGTAATACAGTGTAACATTAGCCCAATAGCACGGCTGAGAGTGTCTCATTAGATCTCTATGGTGATGAGTCGGGGCTCGGCCGCAGGTGGCTCCATTAAACTGTCTGAGCATAAATGGTAATGCATCTAATAAACAGTGGCAGCGCAGTGTGAGCTCACTGCCAGAGCTAACCTGTCCCTGCCCTCAGTGCACCCACCACTGCTTCGCTCCAATTAATCTCCACTGGTGAGCGGAGGCTTCTAGGTGTGTATAGAGAGCGAGAGAAAGAGCAAGGCCATGATTAGGCTATCTGGAACTCGAAAATGTGTGTATTTGTGCAAATAAGGGCGGGACCTTGTGCCCGTGTGTATTTATGTTTGTATCTGTGCTTCAGCACCAAACTGACCCTGTGCATCTATCAGCCCTGTACTGACCCAATAGCCCAAAGCCTACACTGGACATCATTTTGCCCCTTTTTGGAATCCCAGGACACTTTCTCATTAGCACAGCACCTGCGCAGAGCAAGCACTTCTTCTGTGTGCAGGAGAAGCGAAGAAGCTAATTGCAATTGCTGTCAAGTCTGCTGCCGCAGGCTGCTGTCTCCCGCGAGTTTCCTGTTCGAGGTGAGCCAAACATTTATGATAATAAGTGCGATATTAAAAGAAAAACAGTGTTATTTTGTAGCCAAAGGTTCCGCTCAGTGACCTCTCTCCAGGCCAGAGAGGACCTGTGTGGCTCCTGCTTTCCCATTCTGATGTGGTTAGCCTTTATCATTCCGGGAATAACTAATGTGTCCCTTTTTTTTTTTTTTTTAAAGTCACCATTTTATGAATTGATTTCTCTCTCAGTGCACCTATTTAGAGCTTAAACAGCACTTTAGCTTCGAGTATGATGCAGTTATGTATAGATTGTGTTATATATGTATTAGGGGAAGCAGAGGGGATTTCTCACGGGAGATTTATTTTTGTGAAATGTGGTGCCAGGGGTGCTTTCAGAGGAGACAGAGGATGTGGACGAGCCTAAAGCTGTCTATTCAGCATCGGCAGCACACCTGTGAGAACAACACATACACACACACACACAGTACACATCTGACCCCACAGGGCTCCAGAACCTCCTGCAGTAGATGAAAGGCAGCGCATGGATGTGGAGGATAAAGTGTTCCCTTCCTCTCTTCCTGCCCAAAATGTCAGACAGACAAACATATTGTGGCTGGAAATCTGCCGAGAAAAATCAGGTGCTTATAGTAATATCCCTCTCTAACGACTCAGAATCAGCTCTCATATTGCCTAGTCACTCTGAAATGGCTTGATACCTTAATAGTGCAAGGGTCCCTCGTGATCACTATGATGATGATAACAGTGATGAAAAGGATGATGATGATGATGATGATGACGACATTTTGCAGTGAGTTATTCTACATTTACATTTACGGCGTTTATCAGACGCTTTTATCCCCTACCTACTTCCATTCCCTACCTACAGGGGGCAGTCTCTCAACTTGGGGTTAAGGGTCTTGCTCAGGGACCCAGTGGTGGTGCTGAAGGTAGGATTCGAACCCGTGACCTCATGGTCCAGAGGCAAGTATCCTACCCACTGAGCTCCCTCCATTTTATGAAAGACCTATCCAGGTGTCATTTAGTCTTACAAACACTGCACCAGTAAAACTGGAAATTCCTTATTTCAACCTAGACCTGTTTTAATCTGGCTTTAAATGTTGGATCTGAGCCTCAATAAAGCCTGCGAAAGTCCAAGCCCAAACTTTAGCTCAAAACCCTGAATCTGACCTCAACCTGAAATGAATCTCAACCACATAGAAGCGATAAACTACCGATATTTTAATGATAGTGCCTGCTAAAACGTATTCATCAATCAATTCCTCTTAACAACAAGAGTTGTTCTGAGTAAAGTGTTATATGTGCTGTTCTCATGGTGACCTTGTGGCCAACAACGGTGTCAAATTAAAACAAGCAGAGCTCAATCATGGGCCAAAATCATGCCGAAGTGCAAGATGAGCTATGAACCGGACACATGCCAGAAACATAGTTTTGGAAGGACCAAGTCCCTTTGGGCCCTGAACATAAATCAAAGATGTTCAGCCTCTATGTTTTTGGGAAGGCTTTACCCTAGATTTGGGAACACATGAGCTTTAATAGTCAGGTACAGATGTTGGATGATCAGTTATGGATCACAAAAGCCACTCCACCTCATTACTGCATGGTGTTCCATCACTCCGCTGCCCACAGCCCAATTCTGGGGGTCTATACACCTATACACCAAATCCTGGCATTGGGCATGGTGACCTTAGGGTCGTGTGTGTTTGTTCAAGATTATCCAGATCTATACAAACTGTGTGTGCATGATTATTGAAGGCCTGTGTCAGCAGTGGGTGCGCCTTAAAGTAGCTACATTTAGGAGAGTATGGATATTTTGGAGGATCATTAGACGTTCAGGGTTGTCAGTTATATATGTATATATGGTTGCAATGTAATGAGAATCAGTATCGACAGTCTTCTGAACCCCCATTAGCCTTTCCACTCAGAGAAATGAGCACAAATCTACAGTCAGCCCCGTTATTGATCTCAGTAAAGCATGAGCGTGGAGCAGAATCTAATTTGAGGTATCTTTCTTCATCTGCGGCACGTTCATCCTTCAGCTAAACCATTTCCCACCCATTTTTATGATATTGTTGTATCATTCGTTGATTTTTTTTATGATATTGTTGTATCATTAGTTTATTTATTATTTTTTTTATGATATTGTTGTATCATTAGTTTATGATTAGAATATGTCTAATGTGACGCATGTTGGACGTGCTGTGCCTGTATATGCACATACAGCGTATTCACCTGAAATTTAAATTCAGTAAAAGTTCTTATCGCCTATTCAGCGTTTCCTAGCAGCCCTCAGACTTTCTCTCACTATTTCCCGAACTCATTCTCGTCCTTTTTTATCCCCCTCTCTCGCTGTGTAATGTTTCTGGATGATTTCTTCGGCAGTTCTAATATGTGGTTGCTCTTTGCCGTTCCTTGATGCGCTCTACAGTAAATCCACATGGCGTCTGACTTATTCGCCTCTTCAGCGTCTTATGAGCTCCACATTTCACTGCGGCCGTGCTGCAGGCACATTTATTAAGGCCTACGTGGCTGGCTGGCACCATTTGCTACTGAGGGGGAGGAGAGATTAACAGCAATGGAGCTACAGGTCTTAATTCGAGAGCACAGTCTTTATGTTCCCCCTGTGGGTGTGCACATGTGTGTGTGTGTGTGTCTTAGTAAAAAAGAGACAGTGCAGATGCACACTGATGGAAAGGTCAGTGCCAGTTTGGGTGTCCATTAGTGGATGGAAACCGGCCCGTCATCTGCTGTAATTGCAAGCGACTGCTGAATTGATGAGACTGCACTGTTTCTTTTTAAATATTTATACCCAAACCCACAAGGAATGTTTGTTACATTTGAAAAGCACGGTCAGAGAGAGAGAGAGAGAGAGAGAAGAGAGAAGAAAGAGAGAGAGAGAGGAATACAGAGACCATTGAGAGAGGGTGAGAAAGAAGGCTGGTCAGGGTGGCGGGAATAATTTACCGTTCCGGAGTGTCAGTTTCTTCCAGCGCGCCCGCCCCTCTTTCTCCTCGCCCCTTATCTGGAGCTCCCTCTCAAAGGGATTATTATGTTTATGGCAGCACCACTGCAGCCCCCTGGAACAAAGCAGAAAGAGCTGTGCCATTCTCACCTCCTTTTTATGAAGCGCGCCTCCAGCCCTTTTTGGACAGATGGACAGGAGGACGGAGGGGCTTTTTGATGTTTGATTTGTTCGATGCAGCCCAGCCTGGCGTTTTCATGGACACGCCCACCCGAATAAGGCCAGACTGAGTTTCAGGCTCCAACTCTTCTCTCTTTTTCTCTCTACACTCATCCCAGCCTGCCAACACACCTGCCCCTTTCTCCCTGCCCACTAACCACAACTCTTTACAGTTAATTGGTCCATTCTAAAAAGAATTAGGCCTCACCAAGTGTCTGATTTCACCATGGCACTTTGGAGACCCTCCATGCGCTTCAGTCTTTGAGCAGCCATTCGACTGAAAGACTCTATAGAAGGGTCTCCGTTGGCCATGGATAAGATTTTGACATAATTTGTTTCCCGTGAAGAATTGTTCAGTCTCTAAATCCAGCACATCTCTTCCTCTACAGTGATGTCCACGGAGATGAAAGCCAGGAGCTTTACGCTCTCCTCTCTCTTTCTTTCTCCCATTCTCCCACTCCTTCTCCCTCCTCCTCTCTCCCTCTCTGTCTCTCTCAGTGTTTGGCTGTTTTTCTTCTCCGCTATGCACCAGATTGGCCATAAAACTGGAGATTAGGGCCCTCACAGGGGGCCTGTCGCTCTCCTGGTCAGATGGAATGATCTGATGGAGTTATTTCACTCACAGACACAGATGGGCAGCCTCAGATTGGGGGCGTGCACCTGGGGAGGATAACGGGGCTGAAGCAGCTCCTAAGAGAGAAAAGGAGAGTATATATAGAGTTTTTTCTTCCACCCTGAGTAAACCTTTGCCGAAGCCTCAGTAGTAACAAAAATCGAATTCAGGTTTCCCTTCACCTGAAATGCGGCTGATCGCTCGCAACATTGGTATGCAACGTTTGCTTCTTTCGTTTTTCCACTTGAGCTAAAAGGCTAATGGAGAAAACAGTTTAAGAAAGTTTATGGTAAACAGCAAGTAGACTGCCTGCCTAACGCAACACTCAAACATCAACGTCAATTTAAGTCACCTCGAATAGACCTGCATGTGGTTTCTGACACTATTAAATACTTTCCTCCAGCATCTCACTAAGCAAAAACCATTAGCAGCTGTCTTAAAATCAAGTTCTTTATAGATTAAGGTGCACAGCAGTGAATAAAACTGATTATCTCTTTACAATGGCACCTGTCAAGGGGTGGGATATATTAGGCGGCAAGTGAACGGTACATTCTTTGATTTGTTGTAAGCAGGAAAATGGGCAAACGTTAGGAAAGTGGCTCAGCCGGTGGACCAGACCCAAGGCTTACTGATACATCTGGCAAGCCTGTCTGGCTCCAGCCCACAGAAAAGCTTCTATCATGCTGGCTGAATAGAAAGTGTCAGAAGAGTCCCCTGAAGCTTGCTGCATTTGGGGCTGCATAGCTGCAGACTGGTCAAAGTCCCCATGCTGACCTCTTTCCACTGCCAGAAGCATCTTACAGGGGTTATATGAGCATCACAACTAGACCATGGAGCAACTGAAGAAGGTAGCCTGGTCAGTGACTCACATATTAGTTTACATCATGTGGACGGCAGGGTGTGTGTTAATTGTCAGGTTTGCACTGCAAAAACTCTAAATCACACGAAGCCCATTTTCCACGTTTCAAGTGAAAACATCTCGTTGCTCTTATTTCAAGACAAAGTCGCCCAAAAAGCAGAACGTCCTCGAACTAAAAAGACCAGTGTTTAGACGACATGCCTTGGGTTTCTTCAATAGTGACATTGTCTTTTAAAAATCTTTTCAAGTGGAATTTGAAATAAGACACGTTTTTTGGACGAGCCGAGATGTTTTATATCCAAAAGACCATTTATCTTGTTTTAGTAAAAAAAAACATTTATCTTGTTTCAGGAAACAAAATGCTTGATTTGGGGAGAAATTAACTTTATTACAGTACAAACCAACACATCCTGAATAAAAATTCCAGTTATGAGCAAGAAAACAATCTAAATCAGTTTCCTGAACTACTACTGAGACGAGCTCATCTTCCTAAAGCTCATATATGATCTTATTTTAGGAATGTGTTTGAGGAGGAGAGCCATCAAGCTGTCCCGGACATCGGCCCTCCGGGATCGGAGCTCGGAAAGGAGGCAGTGTTCAGCTGGGAGACCCTGGGTCCTGGTATTTATGTGGAAGTTACTTTAACACATACCACCTGCCTAAGCAGAGCAGGTGAACCCCTTCATGGCAGCGTTATTTCTTAATGGGAGTGTTAGGATAATGCACACTGCATTCAGGAGTGGTTTGAAAAATGTAATAAAGAGTTAAATGTGCTGACCTGTCCTCCAAACATCCCAGATCTCAATCCAATCAAGCATCTTTGAGATGTTGGACAAATTTCAGTGATTGATGGCGGACCCACCTCACACCTACTGGACATAAAGGATCTGTCTTGGTGTCAGAGACTACAGCGAAGCTTGAAAGAGTCCATGCCTCCATGGGCCAGAGCTGTTTAGAGGAATACCAAGACAATATTATGCAGATGGGTTTAATGCTGTGGATAACTGTGTAATATAAATCATGCCTTTCCGCAGTACAGATCTGTGCCTGTACATTTCCATCACTCGTTAGCTACATCAGCCTTGTAGCTGTAGAGCAAAGAGAAAGAAGCAAACTTCTGAAACCAGTCTTTGGATTGGGCTTAAACTGTGTCAGTCAGATTTTTTTGCCAAACCAACGCTTTAAGCAAATTTTCTGATACAAACACCTTTTAAATCTGTGTCATCCAGTTTACCATCCTACACTCAGCAGAAACACGCCAAGCACATGGAACTCCACTAATTGTTTGGACGCCGTTCATGCACAAAACGCGGCTTCGTGCTGCGTCTGGCAGCCTGGGAAAACGTTCAACTGGGACGCTGCCGCCGTCGAGCGCCGCGGAAACAGTTCCTGAAAGATGAGCGTAGCTCCACACTTCCTTCAACAGCTGCATTCAGCATAAAACATGGAGCCTGCTTCTTCCATAAATAATCACCAGGGTGCAAAAACAACAAACAAACAACGGGATCTGCTGAAGTAATGTCCTAGATTTTTCGCACATCATTCTAATGTCTGTCCAGGTTTTGTTAGTGTTTGCAGCGAGTCTCCAAGGGTCGTTAATAAATCCTACTGCGCCGCACCGACGAGAGCAGCTTTTAGACAAACACACGGGCTTCCTTTAACACAGCCAGGCATTTCATTCCCATGCATGGCCTGAGAGAAGAGTCGAGGGCCCCTCTACGATCTCCAGTCTATATAATTTCATGGCTTAGACATGTCTGCAAACCATGATGCACTTGTTATCCTCACAGCTTGCATTGAGAGGGTATTCTCTCTGGGTCTAATATGAAATCCTTGTTTTTCATTTCCGAATCAATTATCATGGCTATCCTGGGAGCCTAAAACAAGGCAGGTCAATATAGGCACCTACAGGGGGCTTACCTCATTTAAACTTCATCATGGTGTTTTACTATGCTCCAGTGTGTACCTGAGGAGCAGCGTCATTAGTGAGATCGAGGGAAGGTCT
This sequence comes from Hemigrammopetersius urotaenia, assembly GCA_037974485.1. NCBI lineage: Eukaryota > Metazoa > Chordata > Actinopteri > Characiformes > Alestidae > Hemigrammopetersius > Hemigrammopetersius urotaenia. The sequence goes on along the minus strand of JBBPDC010000002.1, from coordinate 17,281,467 downwards.
GAGATAGCTGTTCCTCACTCGGGTCTGGTGGCTTTATGAAAGGATAAGGATATTGTTAAAGCTGGTCGATCTTAGCCTGAGGAGAGGCAGGCAGATGGAGAGGATTTCTCTCTGTCTGTCATATTACTCCCAGTCCTTTCATTATCAGTCCAATCTCGTCTGAGGCCAAGGCCACTCTCTGAGTTCCTTTGCAGAAGCTTTGGGTGCCATAATATCAATATCGCACAGCCCACAGCCAATCGACGCATCGATTTCTTTATTTAATCTGTTTTTTTCTGAGTTTATTTTAGTTAAATGTTGTCGTTGCATTAACTGTGGGCTTTAAAAGTGCATCTGTAATTTTGACCTTGCTGAAACCGCAATTAAGCCAACATTGCTACAGATTATTACAATGAAAAGCAAGCCCACTGCAGAGACTGTGATGTAGTGAGGGGGATGTTAGAGCTCCATATGGTGTTGGTTCTGTCCCCCACTGAACTCCTGAATTGTCATCCATCACATCATCAAATGACCGATTCTGTAAAAGCTCTTTTTCATGTTTATCTCTTTTAAGTAATCGAAACCTACCAGTGGTTGTTATGGAAACAGAAGCTGACAGCCACTTTGTCACAGATGGAGAGGAAAAAAGAAAGAGGAAAAAAGCCTGATGTGGGCAGAGGTGACAGTTTTGCTAGCATTTGAGACCCGTTTTATGTTTGATGTCTTTCAGGCTCATGGTTTGGAGTATAAACTTCATCCCGGCCAAAGATTGCTGATATCTAAGTGAATATTTCCTTTAATAGTTACTTGAAATTAGACAAGCCGATAGTATGGTCAGCAAAGGCATGAGTAACACAAGGAAAGGCCCAAAATGAACGCAGTTCTCATTTAGCTTCCTGAAGAAACACCCTGCTGTGAACGATCTAAACCACAACAGTATCTCGTCATCACTTCCGCTACCCTGCTGTTAGCAGCTCATGGCACTGATAGCCCATCAGTCTGAAAGAAATCCTGTCTGATTCTGAGCCTGTTTACCTCTGTGGTCCGAAAAGCAGCTGCTGGGCTATTATAGGGAGTGACACACGTATGGGACTGACATATCACAGCCGACACGTCACAGATTTCCTCAGAGGCCTTTGCATCCAACTGATCCAACGATACTCTGCTGCCGCCTACTCTCGCAAAGCCATGAAGAAAACAAAATAACAATATTGTGCATAAATAAGCCTGCTCTGTGTTCTGGACAGCCTGCTGGGAATGGATGAACAGCACATTTCTTTCCTGTGGGATCAAAGCAGGAAGCAAATTCTATGTCTGTTCTGCACAGTGGCCCAATTTAAGGGAAGACGATTATTGTTCATCACACCATTGTCAGTGTTTCACTGTAGTGCTGAGTAAAGCCCAGAATTACCTTGGTAAGCTTTATGAAGATGCTTTGATACTTTAACGGTCCGGAATACAAGAGAAACGCAAGTAACACATCCGGCATGAAGCGCTGGAGTCCGGAATTGCCGTTCACTTCTTAGGCACAGCATCCAGCCATTACGAGCAGGAAGTCCTTTGGACCCCCACCATCAGATGCTGTGCACACACACACAGACACTTCCTGCACCCCCCCGCAGCCTGGGGTCTGTTTGAGAGGATGTTCATTACAGACACAGTTATGAAGATTGACGTGAAGCGCGCAAGGCCAGTCCGTCCCCCGGTTGTCATGGCAAACTTCTGTGTATTGACGTATTGAAATGTGCTCCTCAAATGCCACGGTGGTCTTTTCAAGACAGTCTCATGTGTCAGAAGTGTCACCGGTTAAGTAAACAATAAAATGAAGGTTATATACTGACAAGTGGGCCCTCTGTGTATTGTATTGTTACCGTTAACGGTAGGGATTCAATGGCGCCATTCTTTAGGGGACAGGATGACAGCATTAGAGCACGAGGGCCACAGTCTCTGATGGCGGCCCTCAGTCCTCCTGCTTTATCGGCATCGCCCACGCCAGCGCTACCAATCAGCGGCCCAGAGGGGAGCGGCTGTCACTCATTCAGACTGACAGGGTGCGCTGGGCTGGGTTGCCGTGGCAGCAGCTGGAAGTTGGAGATGGCTTTTGGAAAGTGCTGTGCAGTTCCTCCGAGCCCATGGTGGCGACAGTGGCCAAACCTGACAGACCGGCGACACAAATGAATGGATGGGTTTATAAAAGGCTGCCCTCCAGGGATCCGCAGGCAGTTTGTATGAAAATGAAGCATTGAGCCGGTCTTCTGCTGAGACGTGTTACCTCTGCTGTAAATAATGTGGCTGGTTAATGTGTGAGCACAGACAACTCTCTCTGCCTCCTCTTTCTGTCTCGCTTACTGGATACGTATCTTCAGCCTGTGGCTCATATTATGCATCTTGGTGCCGCTCTCAATGACAATGGGCTCTGCTGAAAAGAATGGCTGCCCTCAAATTCCTAATTTTACACTACAATAAGTGCTCATCTCAGCCGCACTGGCCTATTCAGTCCCTGATATGCTATCTCCTCGAATTGTCATTCTCTCGCATCCTCGGAACCCGAACTTCCAAAGACAGACACTTGCCGTTTCGCAGCACTGATTCAATAGGCCACTTTTCTGGAACTCAGAACTCAACGGCAGCAGCATGAAAAGCAGAGACTGTGCGAGAATTCAGTGGGAATGTGTTTCTGCTCATGACTGATTAAAACAAGAATAGAATGGATCACTAATTAAACTCAAAATTCCCAGGCAAATAAACAAACAGCATTGTCTCCTCTCATCTCCAGATGTCTGTCTATTTGTTTGGCGCTCTTCTCCAGAAAAAAAAAAAAGAAAAAGAAAGTTTCCATCCTTTATTTCACTGGAGACCAAAGGGGAGTCAGATGGCTCGCCAGGGATCAAGCACACATTAAAGATAAATGGAGGGAAAAGAAGCTCATTATCTCCAACAGACTTCTGTTTCTGCCTTTTCAGAGGAATCTTTGATGTACTGACGATCTTCATGCTTGTAATCAGCTCATGTTTTCTCAGACTAAAACCAGTCCTTGCAGTATCCACTTCCGGTTAATTGCACTGCCTAGACTTCTATTTTATCTACACAGACTCGAGACTACATAGAGTGGGAATGCCCTTAGAGAGCAGAGCAGAAACAAAGTCCAGTCTTTTCTGAATTCTTTGTTCAGACGGCCACAGATCTTTCACAGGGACTGTTCACCTGAGCACAGGAAGACATGGAAGGGTCTTTGCTTGCATTGATAGAATTAGGCTACCCCCTAGTGGACACAGGTCCACCTTTTCTTAATAAATCTAGGCCTGTTCTGGAAAACCGGGAGTCTGGCGGTGTGCCAATATGAAGACAAGCTGCGCAATCAACCTCCTGATGCTATCAGGCAGCACTGATTGGTAACTCTATAAATACTTTAGCAGCAGTGCTCAGCTATATAGGGCTACAAATCAGAAAACACACCCCTGATCGAGACTTTTGTTTTTTTGTTCTTTTTTCAGCATGGCCCGGATTTAACCCTGACACGAAGCTTTCTATGCTATCAATTCAAGAATGGGCCTCTAAAGTAACACACTTTCAACACATCTCTTCTTTATCAGCTAATGCGATCTGAGACTGGACGGCTGTGCTGTGCTGTCTTTACATGCTGCGGGAAAAACACTCGATGGCTGTCTTGTTGAAAAAGACACGCAGGGTCACAGGGTAGAAATAAATAAAGACTCCTTCCACTTTTGATTGTGTGTTGGATGTGTTAATAAAGGCTGCCCCTGATGTTATCGCCGTTTGTAGACATTCCGCTGAGAAGGACGGGACAGTTTGTGGACTCTAAAGAAGGGGCCTATTGTGGTGGGTGAAAATGACTTGGCCCAATGAGATCTTATCTTACAACTTCACTACACACACCACACACTTCACGCAGCGCGTCTGATTGCTAGTCAGAAGCGTGTGATGCGCAACATCAGAGATAACCTACTGCCTTCGTTTCTGTCCTCTTAAATGGTTTACAGGCAGGAGATAAAATGTGTGTGTGTGTGTGTGTGTGTGTGTGTGTGTGTGTGTGTGTGTGTGTGTGTGTGTGTGTGTGTGTG